>JAHRIG010000081.1:206818-403169 GCA_020311275.1 Eira barbara | reverse complement strand
CGGCGAGGGCGCGGCGCGGGAGGCGGGCGGCGCGCGGGGTCCGCGGGCGCCGTGGCCGCGCCGGGAGATGTGTGTTAGTAGGTCAGTTCCGAGCGCCGCGCTACGTCGCCGCCCGCCAGCCTCGCGGT
Organism: Eira barbara; assembly: GCA_020311275.1. Lineage (NCBI taxonomy): Eukaryota > Metazoa > Chordata > Mammalia > Carnivora > Mustelidae > Eira > Eira barbara. The sequence goes on along the minus strand of JAHRIG010000081.1, from coordinate 403,041 downwards.
GATGGGCGGCCGCGGCCCCAATCGCCGCGCCCGCACCCGCCCCCGGCCCGCCGCCAATGGCCGCGGCCGGCGGGGGCGGGATCTCGGCGGCCCCGCCCCTCGGGCCCGCCTCCCGTCCCCCCGCCCGCTCCCCCCCCCCCCCGCTCCCGCCTCCCCGCTGCGCCGCCGGCAGCCCGCGTCCCTCCGCGACCGCGGCCAGCGCCGCCGCCCGAGCGCCGCGAGGATCCGCGCCCCGCGCTAGGGTTGCGCAGCGGCCGGCGCCGGCGCCCCCACCGGGGCGAGCCGGGGAGGGGACCGAGACACACACACCCTCCCCGCACCCTTGCCGTCCAGCTCTCCCACCGCCGCCTTCGCCCTCCGGCGCCGCGGTGCCCCGGGAGCCCCGCGGTCGGCGCTTGCTCGCAGGCGCTTTTTGTCTCCCGAGCACGCAGCGGCGGGGCTACCTGTTGCCGACCGACTGCCCGGCCGAGGGCCGCGGGCTGCGGCGACCCGGGCGTGGCACGGACCTCCGCCCGCCCCTCCCCGCACCCTCGCGGAGGACCCGTCCTCCTCCTCCGGGTGGGCGAGGGGGGAGGGGGCGCTGGCGAGCCGCGGGCGCTCGGGGCGGGGGCCGTGGGGAGGAGGCCGGGCTGCGGGCCGGAGCCCCGCGGTGCTGCGTAGGCGGCGATTACAATGCCCCGCGCGTCTCCCCGGGGAGCGCGACGGCCCGGAGCGGGGAGAGAGCGAGCGCGCAAACACCGCCCCCTGCACAATTAGGGCGAAGATGACGGATGCAAAGTTGTTGCGTAATAGGACTGGGAAAGGAGGCTCGCCGAGGTCCGTCTGCGCCCGGCCGCGCCGAGAGGTGGCCGCCGCGGGTGCGCCCGGCCGGTCGGCTGGCTGGCGCGCGGGGTCTCCCCGGCGATCTCGGAGCCGGCGGCTCCTTAGTGTCATTCCTGCGCCAACTGGATGCGGTCGTCTTCTCCCTCTGAATTCCCGGGCTACGTAAGAGACGTAGAGGAGCCGGAGAAATGGCACCTCGCGGCGCGTTCTCCGGGCACCGCGCGCGGGAGGCCGTGACGGCACGTGCACACCCGGCGCGTTTGCGGAATGAACGAGCGAGCCCGCGGGTCGGCCCTTGCGGAGGGAGCCATGTTCCTCACGGGGAAGCACACGCTTGCCCGGACGCGGCTGTGGCAGGTGGGGAAGGACCCCCTGCTCCGCCTGGGCTGCAGGAGCTGGACGGAATGCCTTCGGTGACGTTCCATTCTTTGCCCCATGACACATTTTTTTAAAGAAGAAAAATTTGAACCAAATCCCGAAGTAAAGAGGAGACTGAACCCCCAGCTACCCTGGCCGTGCCCGTCATCAATAGAAAATCTTCCTGTGTCTCTGTCTTCCCCGTTCTCGTACTACACAGTAGTAATAAGCACCCAAGGAGCGATGCTTAAAAATGTTTATCACTTATCACCTGGTTTTGGAAAGCTTCACACTTCGAAGTGTTCTCCAAGGACAGTGCTGTGTTTCATAACACACTCTTCTTCACAATCCGACTGGTAAAGTGTAGGTTTACCAACAAGGCCCCGACAATTTAGGCACCCTATATGGGTTTCAATAGCCTCCCCAAATCCACTGTCCAGGCCCTCACCCGTTCAAGAGGCACGTCTCTGGCTCTGAGTCTGCCCCTTCTAGTAGACATTTATTCCACGGAGCTGACTCTGTTGATGAAAATAAGTCTTGGTTTTGGTTTACAATTTCCACTTCTCTCATTTTTTTTTTACTATTAGGTTTCCTTTTTCCAAACCCTCACGATGCCCATTATAGTTTGAAAACTTCCCTTAGATGAAATTAAAATGATATCCGTAAGTCAGTTACCTTTTCAGAGTTAGAAATGCAGCTAATTCCTAGAACCCAGAGCAACAGAACTCCCTTACCCCACACCTACAACATGTTTTCCACATTGTTCTGCTTTTTGAATAATTTTATAGAATTCCAAAGCTGCTGTAAAATGAATAGTGAATAATGGTTTTGTAGAAGGAAAACCTGAAGAAAAGTAGGTAACATGCTTGCAGTCACTCCAGATGATGATGGTGGTGGAGGGGGGTGGGGGTGGGGGGCATCTCTGAACTTGGAAACTGGTTCTGTATGCTGGATTTTGAAACCTGATGCTCCCTTCATTACTGGGGGGGGTGGTTCTAGACTGTGCCTGTGTCATGCCTGTGCATCAATTTTTGGTGCCATCCTACTTGGAAATCAGAGGCAGTGCAGGAGAGGTCTGTGATATCAACTTAGAAAGTAACTCTAGAGCTCCTCCTGGTGATTGGGAAACCACGGAGCATTACAATGAAGGATCTGTCCCCACTCCCCAAGACGTGGTGTGCCTGATAGTGTATCCTAGAACGTTCCGCAACAGGCAAGTACTTGCAGATAAACACAAGTCAGGGGAGCCTACATTGGAAACAAATGACTCAGGACGGGGAGGCTTCTAGGAAGACGTCCGCAGGGACCTGATGGTGGAGCAGGGCTGTGACCAGTTCTCTGAGAGGAGAAGGAAAGGGGTTCTTGTTGAAGAATGAAGTCACGGCTTCCTCACTCTCAGTCCCTGTCAGTCCAGGGGCTGGAGGATACAAGGGAGGAGGAGGGAGGGAGGGACTCTGATCGGGACTAGGGACAGAAGACGGTGGATCCCATTCGGCTACGTCTGATGACACGCCCAGCATACTTTCTGGTTAACCAGATATAAGGAGAGCAGAACGATGGACTCCAAGGGTGGCCTCTACTGTCTGAGCTGGGGAGTAGCCTTAGAACTGAAAAACATGTCAAGCTAGATTATTCCCAAGAGGCTATCTGTCTCTAGAGGTCTTTCCTCGGGGCCTCGACAGGCAGAGGAAGATGCGATCTTGGGTATGTAGCAAGAACTCAGGTTAACCGTGTTGGACCGTGGCCGTGGGAGAGCCGCCCACCCTGCTTCATCCCTCGTGGGTCCTTGCAGCACAGAGTTCCGGGGGCCCCAGGCTCCAGCTTTTCGAAGGAGAGTAGACACGAACAAAATTTTTATTTGGTAAGCTATCCTGATTTTTCAGTGTTAGCAAGCAATTGGTTAAAAAAGAAAAGACCCCATGGCTTGACGAGCTGAACGCTGGGCGGGCTGTGCGCCTGATGGAAAACTCTACAGGGATGCGCAGGGCAGGAGCCGTGGCGCGAGGAAGGCATGCTCCTAGCCCGCGGCCCCGCTTGGACGGCTCCACCTCACCTGTTCTAGATTGTGGCTTCCGGATTCTTTCTAGGAAACTGTCCATAGTTAGAAACCCTTTGGCCGCCGCCGGGGCCCCAGAGCCAGGCTCAGGGCTCCCGAGCCCGGGACTCCGGTCTTCCCACTGCACTGGGCCAACAGAGGGTCTGACGTCCATCCTGTAAACTTCACAAACTCAAGGTGAAAAAATGTCCAGGAATGCAGAAGCTATACTTTGTTTTGTTTTTCAGGTTAGGCCTTACGCCGTGAGCTAGTGATTGCCACAGCTGGTCCCCCACGGGAGGCTGCCCACACCCGTCAGCATGCGGCGCATGCTGGCATTTTGCTTTGACCTCATGAGTCATCGACTGTTTAGGCAGAAACTTCCTGGAATGGGCATTTCTTTCTTTCCTGCTTGCTCTTTGTTTTATTTGTACACTTTATGCCATTTCCAGTCATCAGGCTTGTTCCCGTCCTCTCCTGGGCCTTCTCTTTCCTTCTTCTGCTGGTGTCGACCTTTACTCTTCTCTTGTGTCTTCTTCTCTTGATTTATTCGATGTGTGCTTTTTTTTTTTTTTTTTTAGCTTGCAAGGAGGAGTGGGGGAAATGGGTGGGGAGTGGCAGGGAGGAGAGCAGACGGGGGAAGGAGAGAGGGGATCTTAAGCAGGATCCACACTGCGCACAGAGCCCATTGTGGGGCTCCATCCCCCGACCCTGAGATCGTGACCTGAGCTGATCAAGAGTCGGACGCTTAGCCAACTGAGCCAGGCACCCTCACTCGATCTTTCTTAGTTTTTCCTTTGGCCTTTCCCCAGGCGTCAGACCCTCTCTAGTCCTCTGGATCTCCTCCTTTACCAAGCTTCCACCTCCCCTGCTTGCCCCCTGCCTCTCCCAGCCACAACCCAGACATCGTGAGGGTTTAGAACCCCCGCTCTGCCTTCCCCGTTCTCTGCCGCATGGTTCCACCCGCAGGAGTGGCATGCTCGGCCTTATTACTCAAAAACTAGTTTTTGTGGGACATTGGGTAATAGGAGATGGTCAAATAAAGTCCCCTAGAAGCACAGGCTTTAAAGTACGAGAAGCTGAAATGTTTCGTATTAAATGGCTCTTGCTCAAGCTAAGAAAGAAATTAGATCTCTACACCGACTACATGATTTCCCCAGACAAAAGCAGCTGATGGCCTGAATACATTTCCAAGCATCTCCAAAGACCCAGGAAAAGACCAGAAAGAGACGGTTTTGCAAAAGAGGAGAGGATGTTGCAAGTACAGCATTACAGGAACCGAACCGGGTCTTCAAACTCGGCCATGAGGATGGCACACGTTTCAGTCTGCGTCTGTGCTCCTTCCAATTAAATGGCCTGTGTGAGTAAAGGTGTCAAAATAAAGGAAACTCACAGGAAAGGCAGGTGAGGAGCAGGGGAAGACACCAGAAATGGTCAAGACTTGGGAAGCGGCTGATTGCATTCATTGCAAAATCCCCCAGTGATGGGGCAAGGTCTGTGGCAGCAGTTAGCCGGCGACGGGGATGTGGCAGGGTCACCAGAGTGTGAAATATAAAATTGTGAAACGTGTTCTAACAAAAACAACTCACTAAAAATAAGAGGTGACCCATCCACCCAGCAGTGCGGCTCCAGCCACCGAGGCAAACCTTATCTAAACATTTCTGTGAAGTCATGGCCGGGGCGTCCACTGGAAAGAGCCAGGGCTACAACCCGGGAGGCCGGGGTGCTCACGCATTTTTGACCCCAGACACACGAAGGGAATCATTTCACCTCTCTGATCCCCGTTTCTTCCTCGGATGGCTGATGGGGTGACCGACTCCACGGCGTCCCTTCTGGCCTCGCAGTGTGGGGTTCTCCAGGATGCGCCCAGGCGGAAGGCGGCACATTCAGCATCAGCAAAGAAGCAGACCCTCGTTCACGCTGGCTCTGGCCCGACCTTCACTTTGCCTAATTGCAACACATACCGTAGGAAGTTACACGGTGAAACTACACGGACGGGCTTGGACAGAAAGCCTCTTCTTAGGTGCGGTTTGTTTCAGCAAGAGATTCAGAGGAATGCTATCAGTTTGGTAAATGCCCCAGAAGCCCGGAAACTGGGTGCTTGACCACATTTCTGGTCTTCCGAGAAGCTTCCAGCTTCACAGACTCTGAGAAATCGAACAGAAGTGCTTAAGACTTTTGTGCAGCTCCGAAGTGTGACGACCTTCCCGAGCAGGGCACATGTGTCTGCAGAGGGTTGTCATGTGGGTATGCCGTCCGGATGACGGCTGTGCAGGTCCTCAGGTGGCTGTCACCCAGCAAACGGACGGAGAGCCCGGCGGGGAGGAGCAGGCAGTGGTGGGTCCGCACCCTGGCCTCGCTGCCCACGAACTGTGTGGACAGAGCAAGTTACCCTCCCTACCTTCTCTCTCGGTCTCCGCTTCTGGTGACTGTTGATAATCACAATGCCAATGTCAACAAGTTGTTCCAAGGTGAAAATGAGTGAGGACCTACCACCTGCTCTGGGAAGTACCCGACCTGGGATGGGGACACGCGTTAGGTGTCGTTATTAACCCAACCCAGAATCGACCTGCATCAGGGAAACCATATTCACCAGCAAAACGGGTGTACGTGTGCATCGCTGTGTGTGTGCACAAGTGTGTGTCTCCATTAAGTGGTGTGCACGATGAATGACATTAGTCCCTCCCTCGGTGGGACTAACCTGGCCTGCGAGGCAGGAACAGGGGTTGATGGGCAAAACTCCAGCCGAGGCCCACGTGCCCTCGGCCCCCAGGCATTGACCCCTTGGCTCACAGCCATCTGTTAGGTGATTCCCGACACAGGGTTCCTGCTGCCTCCCGCCCCCTGACCCTGCCACACAGGACCTCCTTCCTAACACACAAGAAGGAAACCTCTTCCCTGATGAAAGCGACTGCCGCCCCGAGCCCCCGGGTGCGCTCCTCCTGAACTGCCTGGACCTCAGCTGTCCCGCCCCACCCCCACCCGCTGCCAAGGCTGGAGGAAGGCCCTGTCCTGGGCACCTCCCCCTCCCACCGCACTCGCCATTGCAAGCGCTTTCCTGTGCGGGTGGCCTCATCTCCGCTTCCTCCCTGCACCACGTCAGACCCAGCAGACTGGACAGACACCCCAGTGCCTCCATCACGGAGAAACTCAGACTGGCGCAGAAGGTGGGAGGCCTGTCCTTCCCCGAGGTTGCCCATGGGGTGGGTCGCGCGGACCTCCGAGGGCAGGGAAGACGGTGCAGCGCAAGGAGGCCTCAACAGGTTGAAGCGGGAGCTGGGCAAGCCGCCGTGCTTAGCGGCCCGGTGCTCCCCGTCACCGAGCAGGGCCCGTTTGCTTGGGGACCTGAAGTCAGCCTGGTAATACACACCTCCTAGCCGGTCGCCCCCTCTGCCTGCCTTCCCTTCCCCTCATCATGTAGTTCTGGCATCGTCCCTCCCAAGAAAGCCTCAGCGCACCAGCTTTGACTCCGGCTCCAATTTCTAGAAATCCCAGACAGCCAGCTTTTTTCTTTCTTCTAGAATCTGTAGAAGATATAAAATGCAGGGGTGCCTAGGGGGTTCAGTAGATGAAGCATCTGCCTTCGGCTCAGGTCATGATCTCAAGGTCCTGGAACGGAGTCCCACATCGGGCTCCCTGCTCCGTGGGGAGCCTGCCTCACCTTCTCCCTCTGTCTCTGTGCTCTCTCTCTCCTTCTCTCTCTTTCACAAATAAATAAAATAAAATCTTGGGGGAAGAGAGAGTTAACTTGTTACTGAGAAGTATCCGTTTTTATCATTAACTCTCTGAAGAGTGTTCTTTTTCAGGACAAATGTGATCATTTACTTAACTGCAACTCGGGAAAGCCTTCATATTTAAATAGGAAAACCAACGAGAACACCCAATATTTTTTACATCAAAACCGAGAAATGAGGAAGAGAAAGAAAAAGAATTACCAACAATACAGGGAAGATGTGACCCAATACATTCGTCTGCCTAAAGTAGGCAGGAAAATAAGGATTCAGCAGCGTAGCGGGACAAAATGTCAGTATTTTAAAACGGTGCCTTCCCTGCCCACGGGAGCCCAGTGTCCTGGCGTGGCTCAGCCGCAAGCTCGCGTTCAGTGCTGTGGCCGCGCGCCCACGGCTCGTGGCCCAAACTCCTGGTCCTCCTGCTCCTTCAAACGGGAACAGGGGGTGCGGGTCCCACTGCCCTTAATGTTCCGGGCGGTCACTGTAGTGTGGCTCCCTCGACACCTGGTCCCAGGCTTCTCCTTCCTGCCCCCCGGTCTTTGGGGGTTTTGCAAGCGTCACACACTTCCAGAGACTTCCTTGGAGCTGGGGTGGCCGTTTGACGCGGTTCTGGCCAGAGAGGTAGACGAAGCCCAGGTGTCTCCTGTTTCCCTGGGAGATCGAGGTCACGCTGGAGATGTGGCCCGTGTGACGAGGAGGGAAGGGCCCACATCGGCAGCCTCAGACCGTGTCTCGGAATTTCTCAAATGCGTGAGAAACAACTCCGGGTTTGTTCAAGCCGCCGTTGGGTGAGTGATGGGTGACCCACACGTTTTCATTTGTGTCTGAATAATATGTAACATAAGAAACGTTTCTCGTGCTTAAAGAACACTGCGCAAACGTCAGCCGGCTCTTGTTGTTCTACGCTAACAGACTATATTTAAATATATTTAAAATACAATTGGGAAAAGTGCAACTCATAATAAAAAACGGGTAAACCATACTACATCCAGCGAAACAGTGCGGGCTGATCTGGTAAAGAAAACCGCTCGATGCTGAACACTGGCATAAAAAGAGACGCATAAGTGGAAAGATTGAACACATTTCCGGTTTAAAAGAGTCAATATCGGGGCGCCTGCGTGGCTCCGTCACTTAAGCGTCTGACCCTTGGTTTCAGCTCAGGTCATGATCTCATGGCTGTGGGATCGAGCCCGCGTTGGGCTCTGCACTCAGTGCAGAGCCTGCTTCAGCTTCTCTCTCCCTCTCTCTCGCCCTCTCACTCATTCTCTCTCAAGTAAATAAATAAAAATCTTTAAAAGAAAAAAGAGTCAATATTATAACGAAGACAGTTACCCCGAAATTAACCAATAAGGATAACCCCACACAGTCAAAATTCCAATGAGCGATTTGAGGAACTTGGAAAGTTGATTCTCATTTTCAACTGGAAGAATAAATATTCCAAAATAACTGAACTGGCTTTGAAAAAAAAAAAAAACGTGGTGAATTTATTAATTAGAACAATGCGGCATCACTGAAAGAAATTGATCAATGGAATGGAACTGAAATTCTAGAAATAGATTATCCTATAAACATAAGACTGTATATGATAAATGTGGTCATTTAAGCCAAAGAGTGGATCAGTCGGGGATGAGTGCAGGAAGCAGAAGTTCTCCGGGTCCTCCAGATGTTTACAGCACCCTCGGGAGTCCTGCAGGGGCACCTCTAGGCGGGGCCTCCCAGGATGACTCCGCACAAACAGAGCCGGTTCAAGGGGGAGCCTTCGCGGCTAACTTGGACACCGCTGCCGAAGCCAGGCCAGAAGCCAGCCGCCATCCAAGAAAACAAGAAGCAACACATCCAGGAATCCAGACCGTAGTGTCCAAAGCTGTGCTCCGGGACCCGGAAGTCACATTAAGATGCTGTCCCTGTCACCGCTGCTTCTGATTCCCAGGAAGCGGCAGGATGGACATTGGAGTGTCAGGCAAGGAAGCTTCACGTTTCCTGGGCTCCTCGCAGCGGCAACATTGAGGGACGCGGGAAGATGGCTCACAACTGCTCTTTGGACGCTCTCACAAGTGCGTCTAAATGACGGGAGATGAGTTGCTCCGGGAACCTCGGCTTCGGGGGAGTCTAGAAAACACTTTCTCTGGCTTTCCGGTTTGGCAGGTGGAAGCTGGATTAAATGGAGGTTGAGAGAACTGACCCGAAGCACCTGCTCGTGACGGAAAAGAGCATGATTTCAGGATCATTGGTCGGATCCTGACCTTCCAAACGTAAAAGTACTCCCACGTGATTAAAGATTTCAGTGTTGAAATTATGCACAAAACCACTCAAAAACACACGGGAGAACTATAATCTTGGGGTAGGGGATCACCTAGAGGCTATAAAAGAAAAGATAAGCATCTTTAATTGAGTAAAAATCAAGCATCTTTGGTATGATCATGGATATGATAAACCAAGTTCAAAGACAAAAAGCTAAGGGTGCGTGAGTGGCACCATCCGTTAGGCTCCTGACTCTCGGTTTCGGCTCAGGTCGTGATCCCACGTCGGGCTCCTCACTCAGCCTGAGTCTGCTTGAATTCTCTCTCCCTCTCCCTCTGACCCTTTGCTCACGCTCTCTCTCTTAAAAAAAGTAAATAAATCTTTAAAACAAACAAACAGTCAAAAAAAACCAAAGACCGAAAGCTAGGGGAAATATCTGCAATTTATATTCTAGATAAAGAGTCAACATTTTTAATGTGTAAGAGTTCTTACAAATCCACAGGAAAAGATCAACAGCCAACCGTAAAATAGGCAAAGGACAGGAATAACTAATTTTTGGAAAAACTCAAATGCAGATGACTTTGAAGCATATGGAAACACGAGTAACTTCATTAATAATGAATACATGAGATTACAATGAGAAGTTTTTACTTATCCAACTGGCAAGCACGGTGGGTGATAGTATCCATTGCTGGCAGGAGCGGGATGGAAATCGAGTGCAAATGGATGCAAACTTCAAAAGTGAATCTGGCCCTACGCATCTGACATTAAAGTGTCCCCACCGTTTAACCTGCGTCACACTTCCTAGAATCTGTCCCACGGACATCATCACGTAAGTGAGCCAGGACGTGTGCTGCCAGGGTTTTGACTGTAGAGTTATTGGTAGGAGGGAAAACTGGAAACGACTGTTAGTGCCCATCAAGAGGCCATTAGTTAAATAAATGATGAGACACCCATGCGGTGGGATACTAAACAGTGATTAAAAAGAAGTAGTTCTAGTTCTATTGACTTTGAAAGACGGCAATAACATGGTAAGTCGAGAGTAGGTGTCCGTGGGTAACATGATTCCACATGTTCCTTTTTTTAAAAAAAGATTTTATTTATTTGAGAGAGAGACGGAGAAAAAAAATCTTTTTTTAAAAAAAAGATTTTAGGGGCGCCTGGGTGGCTCAGTGGGTTAAGCCTCTGCCTTCGGCTCAGGTCATGATCTCAGGGTCCTGGGATCGAGTCCCGCATCAGGCTCCCTGCTCAGCGGGAAGCCTGCTTCCTCCTCTCTCTCTGCCTGCCTCTCTGCCTACTTGTGATCTCTGTCTGTCAAATAAAAAATTTAAAAAAATAAATAAAATAAATAAATAAAAGATTTTATTTATTTGAGAGAGAGAGAGAGAGAGAGAGAGAGAACAAGCAGGGGGAGGGGCAGAGGGAGAGAGAGATGCAGGCTCCCCACTAAGCAGGGAGCCCGAGGTGGGACTTGATCCCAGAACCCTGAGATCATGACCTGAGCTGAAGGCAGAGGCTTCACCGACTGAGCCTCCCAGGTAGTTCCACTTGTTTCTAAAGACAAAAATGTATATTATGTCCGCAGTCACTCGGAAGGGATGAACGCAGTTGATTGCGGTGTTCACCCCTGGGCCGCAGGAGTAGCGCTCAGTGTGGGCAGAACCCCCACTTTTTACTGTGCGTACTTCTTCAAGCTTCCACATCTCGAAAGGACTCGTATCTAAAAGCATGAAGGAGTGCTGCGAAGTGTGTAAACCTGGCGATTCACAGACATGTACCCCTGGGGCTAGTAATACATTATATGTTAACTAAAAAAATTTTAAAAAAATAAAATAAAAACGGAAAAAAATAAAATAAATTAAATAAATAAATAAAAGCATGAAGATCCGTAAAGAACTAAACCCCCGTTCAGCCATTTGCCATAAGAAGCACAGCACCGAGATGGCTAACCACCCCCCCTTTAATGTCCAAAGTTGCTTAGAGCTCACGCCACGCGGATGGAAATTAGAGCTCACGCCTCCTGGGTGGGAGTCTAGGTGGAAGGGATTGCATTATTTCCGGAAGCCATTATTTCCGAGTTCTAAAACCAGAAGCAGAGAATGTTTTGGCATTTTAAAGTTGCATTACACCTTCCTCCAGAGAAGCTTCTGCTTCTGGCTGGCGGCGATTCACTTTCCTGCCAAGGCCGCCGGGTCTGGGAGACCAGCGCCTTCCAGCAGCCTCGAGGTGGCCTGCACAGAACTCCTCTCCTGCTTCGTGCCTGCACTGACTGCGTCCAGTACGTGCCGTCTGCCCCTTGCCTGTCCAGACTGCGTTGCTTTGTTTTGTTTTGTTTTTTGCCCAAGCTCAGTCCCCTTATCTTGGCTTGCTGCTTGCCTGTGCGAGCTGTCGTAATTGGCCTGTTGCCGTAATTTCCTGAACACGATCATAGATGCTACATTGCTTAAAAATTTCCTTTGAAATGTTGCACTGGAGCCTTTGTTTTCAACCCCACCTTGCTTGTAAATCTATCCTTTGGTTCTTTCTTGCAAAGGAGTCAATGTCCCTGAATCATTTGCAAGAAAGCAATATGCCTCAGTTAACAAAAAAAAATAATAATTTATTTTAAATTTGTCCGAAGAGCCCAGAGGATGTGACTGAGAGAGCGCAGCCGGGCCTCCGTGCCCCTTACCTGCTGTGAGGCTTCGGGCCGGTGGCTTCATCTCTTGGTCGGCTGCTTCCTGTGCAAGGTCTACACCAGTGCTTATTACCTTGAACACAACACTACTGTGCCAAGTTTTGCTCAATTACCTGGTCACTAAAGCATCAGAGCTTTACTCCTTCAACAAACCTTACCTGATGAGCAGGTTACAGGGAGCCTCCTGGCTGCGGGGTTGGGGGTGCACGGTAGAGGAACCCAGGTAGAGCAGGGAGGCCTCCAGCCCCCGTCCCACATCGAGCCACGTCTTCCCACCTTCACGGTCACCACCTCAGTCCCAGCCATCTTCCCCTCCACAGCACCCAGTCTCAGCCTGCCAGTTCCGCACACGGACCAGGATACCCCCAGGCTGCCCCCTGCTCTGCGGAGCTTCTCGGTCCCCCATCACACTCAGGGAGAAGCCACCCTCTAACTGTGATCCATGAGTGTCTACAAAGCCTGCTCCCTTCCAGCTCTCCAACTCGTATCACGCCTCTCTTCTTGCTCCCAAGGCGCCAGACACATGAATCCTCCTTCAGTTTGTTGACTGCGTCACACTCTTTCCTGCCTCAGGGCCTTTGCCTATGCTGTTTCCTCTGCCTGGAACATTCTGCCTAATGTTTTGGATGGCGTCCTTCTCTTTCGCTGGCTCCAGCTTAAGTATCATCCCCAGTAAGAGACGGGTGTGTGTCCGCCCAGCACCTATTTCCATACCTCTTTCTTGGGGGACGGGTAGTGCCCCAGATTTCCTCTGTGGAAGTGTCCCTCCCGCCCCGCATGGGGTTGACACAGGGGAGCCACACCAGGCCCAGCAAGTAGGAGCTATGGAAGTCTTTCTTTTCGTTTCCCCACAGAAGGATCTTTCAGGCGTCCTCGCGATGGCATGGGAGTAGTGACATGGTGGCCACGTGGACAGAGCACCGAAGAATAGAAGTGGCCTCGTACCCAGACTCTCAGTCGCTCCCCACTCCACCCCCACCTTCCTGTCACTGATCCCGAGTCTGCTGACAACTGCGCGGGGAATCTGAGCCCCTTGGCACTGAACTGTCACTGTGGGCAAACTGTGCGACAGTCACCCCCGCTCCGTAAGACCCACTTCTCGCCCCGTCCGGGCTGCGGGTGTCGCTCATCCTCCAGCGGGCGGCTCCTCTCCCTTCCCGTGTCCCGCTGCGCCGACACCCCTACAAGCCCAGTCCCCTCTTGCTGCTTCCCTGGAGTTCGAGTGAGGAGAAGAGACTCCTTAAGAGGAAAGACGTCTATTACCAAACTTCAAACGGGTCCCCAGCAAGCGCGGCCCCCACTGCTCAGGAGAGGGCTGCAGCCTTCTCCTGCTGCCCTCGGACCTCCTGCCTCGTCAGCGCCCTGCCCAGGCCCAGGAAATGACCTCATGTGCCATCGTCCCGCAGAGAAAAAGTAACTCCCTCCGCAGTCTGTGCTCGCTGCAAGGTTCCCACAGTGCACATAACCTCCTTTCTGTCTCCCCATCACCACGGAAGAGGTGCCCTCTCCTGTCTGAGCCTGATTATTGTCCTTTTATGAGGCTCTGCTTCAGTCCCTCCCCGTGGGACCTCGCTCTGTAGCCGGCACCCCTCTTTCCAGCGCTGGACACTAACCACATCTCATCAGCGTCTGAATGTACGGGGACCAACCACCGCTTGTTTACTGGGGAGTGAGGGGGTCCCCTGGACTCAGGGAATTTTCAGCCACGAAAACCAGAATGAATTTGTCACCAGATTTGTCTCCTATATTGTGAGCAAATGCTCCTTCCGCCCCACTGTTCCTTCACCTCCTTCTGTAACTCTCTCCCGTCACACGCCAGCTTCTTAAAGCAGGTGTTTGTAATCTGGGGGGTTGCTCACCCCCCCCAGTCACTTCAGTAGAAAAGCAACAGAGTCTGGTGACCCCAGGAGCAACTTCAGGCGTCTGCCTGCCCTGCCTGTTGTAGGGCGCTCCCCATTCTGCAGGGCTGGGGGGACCCCTTGCCCCCCACCCCACTGCATGCTGCCACCAGCCCCACCATCTCCCTGGAAGTGTTCTGGGCAGGGTCAGCGGCTTACGTCCGGGCACATGTCGCATCGTCATCCCACTTGGATGTCCGGTCACTGATGCTCAGCAGAGGCGAGCCTTGGCTGCCCTGCCCTCTCACCATCTCGGTTCCCATCAACCTCTGCAGCTCGCTCGCAGGCTCCATCCATCTGATCACGGCGTTGCTCGGCTCTCTTCTCATTTTACACACTCAGCACGGGGAGCTCATCCATTTGGTCGGCTCGACTTATCCTTTCCATGCTGGTAAACACAGGTTTGTCTCCATCACATCCCTCCCGGGGACAAGACCGGCATGTCCCATGGATGTACCCGTTCGGATGTCTCCAAGGCAACTCCCGCTCAGCTCGTCCGATAGCGATCTCATCGTCTCTCCTGGTATCCGTCTCAGGTAGTGGGACCAGGATCCATCCAGTTGCACGAGCCACTGGGCATCCAACGGTCGTCCTTGGTTCTTCCCTCACCACACCTACTAGGTCAGTGAGGATTCTTGCTTGCAAGCCAGGAACGCAAATTCTGATTCATCTAAGTCTGGAGGATTTTACTGGAAGGATACTTGGTAGCTCACAGATGCTCCAGCAAGACTGCCCAGCCAACAGTCCATCTTAGCTGAGCCAGAATCGATGCCTGGTCACTGAAGGAACTGAGGCCACCTCTGGGCACAGACACGCTACTGTTCACACGACGAACAGCTCTCACCAGGACCTTGGACACTGCTGCTAAAATCCCAGCTGACGCCGCCATTACCAGCGTTCGCAGGACGGAGTGAGTGTAGTACCGGCTTATTTTTATGACTGGTTTATGACTAAGAGAGAAAGATAGGGTCTGGGGGGGAGGGTGAGCCCTGCATTTGACAGACGAAACATAGTGGCTTCATGCAGGGAACGCTGGGAAGTGAGTGTCCGGCATTTTTTGCTTCAGGAGTGGGCAGAGTGGGGTTCTGCGTCACAAGATGGTCCGATTCCTCAAGCACTGGAATGAGGTTCGGATGTCAGGTGGCCGCAAAGAACGGACAGCACCCACGGCCCCCCCACTGACTGCTCCACGTAAGCTCTTCACACACTTACACTTTCTTTTTTTTAGATTTTATTTATTTATTTATTTGCAAGAGAGAGAGAGAGAGACAGTGTGTGCACACAAGGAGGGGGAGGGGCAGAGAGGGGAGGGAGAGAAGCAGGCTTCCCACTGAGCGGGGGGCCTGACTCAGGGCTCGATCCCTGGGCCCTGAGATCCTGACCTGAGCCGAATGGCAGAGGCTTCACCGACGGAGCCACCCAGGAGCTCCTCACGCACTTACACTTTAAAAAAAAAAATGCTCCCGCTTAACGTAATGCAACTCTCCCTCCTACAACAAAGCCCTTTTGTCATCTGTCCAGGACCTTATCTTATCCAAACCCAGGATCTTAATATGACCATTTCGGCCTTATTTCTACAATGATCGCTGCTTCATATTTTGTCATGTAGGGACTCTCTGTCAATCATATCTCGATAAAACTCAAAGAAAAAAATTCTTCTTAATGGTGTAGGAGGAAAAAAGATGATTTCGAACGGGTCTCCTTTTACTTGAAGTAGTGAGGACGAAAGCACAGAGAACTTCGAGGCCGTAGTTCTGTGGCCACCTGTGGCTCTACAAAGCACACCTAGAAGCAGTTCCGTAAATTCTTATCCCCTTGGTCTCCTACCATCCCTCAGCTAATCCTCTGTCCCGGGGGTTGGTGCAAACGGCCACCCCTGAAAGCTCTGGGGCTTTGGTGGCCTTTGTAGACTTCCAGGAACACTTACCACTGGAGGACAGAGGTCAGGAGCACCAGCGTCACCCCAGGGACCCCTGCTGTCCGTGCGCCCTCCCACCGGACTCCCGAGTGTAACGCGGTGCGCGTCGCCCCTTGACCGGCAGTCCAGCCCCTCCTGTATCACCTGCTTAGTGGAGGTCGTGAGAAGCCCAGCATGGCCTTCGGAAGCTTCCAGTTTAAAGACACGATTGCCATGTCAGCTGGCGGAAGCCTCTTCCTCGGGGGCATGAAGTCCTCTAAGGGATCAGAACGCAGAGTTGCGAGGACCGAGTGGCAGACGTTGACACGGCTGACGGATAGAACCGAAGTGGCAGGCCCCAAAAACGCTGCTGCAGAAAAACCCCACGTCCCTGTGACCTTCTTGGCCGCAGCGATTGCTAAATCCGCAGGAAGATGCGCTTCACCTCTCGCACCACCACGTTCGTCTCTCAGTGTTCATCCCAAAGCCCAGTGGCCAGAGATGAGCAAATGTGGAGTTCAGCCTCCGTGGGCCATGAAGGGCCACTCAGGCCAGTAACTGTGGATAAGACACAGTCCAATCCGTCTCCGTGCAGGGGGCCGGAGGGCCGCTCCGTTCGGCACCACTCTGTCTGGTCACTGGCGAGCGGGAGACTCAGCAGTGTCCGTAACTAGGTCTGCCCTGGCAGCGTGAGGGCTAGGACCCCGCCATGCCGTCGTGTTTATGATCCTCGTCTCTGACGGTGTCAGCCAGACCCCTCAGGGAATCTTCAGTGCGCCCTTTAGTCCACATGTCCACAGCCTCATTGACACACACCAGCAGCCATCAGAACGCCTCTCCTTAGTACTGGCTGGAGTTTCATTTCCTTCAATGGCATGTTGTCCAGAAAAATCCATTCCACATTTCACTCAAGTTCCCGAGGATCTGGGACCAGTTTTTATATTGTGTGGGGTTCTTTGTTGCAAGCCGTGGAGACCAATTCTGGCTAATGTAAGCAGAACAATCATGTACTTTAAAATCACCAGGCAATTCCCAGAATCTGTGGGAGGATTGGCAAACCAGGGTTGGAGGCCACAGGACCAGGGGTCACCTCCCAAATCAGACCACAGGAATGGTCTCACGAAGACACCGCCATCGACACTGTCGGACAGGGAAGCCACGGCTCGCGTGCCTGGCTCCTTCAGCGTTGTCACCAGAACCAATGTCCCTGCGCATGGGATGTGGCCACCTTCTCAGGCACTGCCCCCCAGCGAAAGAATCTGCGTGACTTCACTGCCTCATGTCACCACCTTCTGATTAAACACTGGGGATGGGAAGCCCTAAAGAGGGCAGGCGGTTCTGACTGGCGGGGTCGAGATCCTGTGCCTGAGCCCTGACTCCCAGGAGGCTGGAAAATCAATACATGACTTTTCAACTACTGTGATGGGAGGCAGACTCTTCCCAGACAAAGGAAGAGGTTCAGCTGCTGTGTGGCCATAAAGAATGACAAATACCCACTACGTCCCCCATATGTACCAATCACTTGTTCTATCTATAGTGCAATATCTGTAGTCAATTTCCTACCAACTCTACCTTCCTAAATCTCTCTCTCTAACAGTTCTGTTGAAATGCAATTCACATGCGGTAAAATTTACCCATTTAAAGTATACAATTCAATGGTCTTTGGTACATTACGTTATGAATGTTTGTAATTTGGGGTAAAATACATAACATAAAATTTGGTCTTTAAAGCATTTTAAATGTACTGTTCAGTAGCAGTAATTACATTCATAATGTGTGTAGCCATCACCACTATTTCCAAAAGTCGTCTCATCATTCCAAAGAGAATCTCTGTAATCATAAACAATAATGTTCTCTTCCCCACACCTTAGCCCCAGAGAACCTCTGATCTACTTTCTGTCTCTATGATTTTCCCTGTCCCGAGATTTTGTATATGTAGCATCCTACAATATTTGCCCTTGAGTCTCGCTCATTTTGTGTCTTGCTTAGCATAAGGTCTCCATGGTGTAGCCCATACCAGATCTTCATTCATTCGCGGCTGAATGATGTCCCTTACGTGTGTAGCTCCCATTTGTTTATGCATCTGTCTGTTGGTGGACACTTGGGTTGTCCCACTTTGTGTCATCCTGAACACGGGTCTGCACGTTTTTGTTGGGACGCCTGCTCTCAATTCCCTTGGGTATGTATCTAGGAGTGCAATTGCTGGTTCACGTGGTAATCCAATGTTGAGCTTTTAACCCTAGCTAAAATAGAAGAAGTCCCACAGGTTGTTTTCCGTAGAGGCTGCACCATTCTATATTCCCCCCAGGAATGTGCAAAGTTCCAATTTCTCCATGTTCTTGCCAACACTTGTTATTTTCCATTTTTTATTGTAGCCATCCTATTAGGCGTGAGGTCATATCTCAGTGTGGTTTTGATTAGCATTTCCCTGATGATTAGTAATGTTCAGCATCTTTCCATGTTTAGATGCATGTGTATATCTTCTTTGAAGAATTTTTATTCAAGTCCTTTGGCCATGTTAAAATTGAGTTGTTTGTCTTATTGTCGAGTTGGAAAAGTTTTTTATATTTTGTGAATAATGTACCCTTATCAGATACATAGTTTTCAAATAATTTTCTCCATTACATGGGTTGCTTTTTTACTCTATTGATAGTGTCCTTTAACGCACAAAAATTTTTAAATGTGACGAAGGGCAAGTTGTCAATTTTTTCATTGTTGTTACTTGTGCTTCTAGTGTTATATCTAAGAATTCATTGGCAAATCTAGGTCTTGAAGATTTACTTCTAAGCTTTCTCTAAGAGTTTTATGATTTTAGCCATTATATTTAGAACATTGATCCATTTTGAGTTAATTTTTAATTTTGTATACGGTTTGAATTAGGTGGTCTAACTTCATTCTTTTGTATCATGCGTTGAAAACTATTTTTCTCCATTAAATGCACTTGTCCCTCTTGCAAAACCAGTTCACCAGAGATGCATGAGTTTATTTCTGAACCATCAATTCTATCCTACTGGTCTCATGTCTATTCTCATGAACACCACATTGTTATGATAACTCTAGTTTTTGTATGAAGTTCTAAAACCAGGAAATGTAAGTGCTCTAACTTCATTCTTCTGTTTTCAAAATTGCTTTGGCTATTCAAGGTCCCTTATAATTCCATATGAATTTGAATTTTGGATTCTTTATTTTGGCAAAAAAAGGGCCATTGGAATTTTGATAGCAATTGTATTGAATCTGTAGATCTCTTTGGTTAGTATTAACATCTTTACACTACCAAGTGTTTCTATCCATGAGCATGGGATGACTTTCCATTTACATAGGTCTTAATTTCTTTCAGCAATGTTCTATAATTTTTAGTGTTCAAGTATCTCACATCCTAAGTTATATTTATTTTCAGGTATTTTATTTTATTTTTTCAGTTGTTATTGTTCCTTAATTTCTTTCCAACATCCTCTTCTGATTATTTGTAGTGGGTGTATAAAAATACAACCGATTTTTGTGTTTTGATCTTGGTTTCTGATTGTTGAATTCATTTATTACTCCAGTAGCTTTTTTTGTGGATTCTTTAGGATTTCCTGTATGTAGAATAATGCCATCTGTAAATAGGGATACTTTACCTCCTCTTTTCCAATTTGGATGCCTTTTAATTCTTTTTCTTGTCTAATTGCTCTGGTAAGTATGATATTGAGTAACAGTGGTGAATGTGGGCATCCTTGCCTCAGTCCTGAACTTAGGGGGCAGTTTCACGTCTTTTGCCATTAGGTATGATGTTAGCTGTGGGTTTTTCATAAGTGCCCTTTAGCATATTGATGAAATTCTCCTCTATTCCTCATTTTCTGAGTGTGTTTTTTTCAAATCATGGAAGTATGTTGGATATTGTCATATGTCTTTTCTGAATTGACCGAGATGATCATATGTGATCATACGGGTTTTTTCTTTCATTGCATTAATGTGATATATTACATTTATTGATTTTCTCATGTTTTACCACCCTTGCATTCCTGGTACAAATTCCACTGGTCACAGAATATAATCCTTTCAATTTGTTGTTGGATTAAGTTTGCTAATGTTTTGTTAAGGATTTTGCATTTCTGTTCATAAGGGATATTGGTCTGTCTTTACCTGGCTTTGGAATCAGGGTAATTCTGGCCTCATAGAATGAGTTAAGAAGTGTTCTCTCATCTTGAGTAGAAAAGGTTGAGAAATATCAGTATTAATTCTTCTTTAGATATCAGTGAAATTTCCCAATGATGCCATCTTGTCTGAGACTTTTCTTTGATTCAGTCTCTGGTTATTGTTGAGATTTCTATTTCCTTTTACTTTTTTTTAAAAAAAAATTTATTTATTTATATATTTATTTAAGAGAGAGAGCAAGCAAGGGAAAGAGCAGAGGGTGAGAGACAGGTAAACTCCATGCTGAACCTGGAGCCTGATGGGGAGGCTTGATCCCAAGACCCTAATATCAAGACCTGAGCTGAAATCAAGAGTCAAATGCTTCACCAACTGAGCAACCCAGTTGACCCTAGATTTTCTATTTCTTTTTAAGTCAGTTTAAGTATTTTGTGTTTCTGGGTACTTGCCCATTTTATCTGTATTATCCAATTTGTTGCTCTACAATTGCTCATAGAATTCTTATGATCCTTTTTATATGTTTTCTATGGTCAGTAGTGATGTCCCCACTTTCATTTCTGATTTTAATTATTTGCATCTTCTCTCTTTTTCCCTTTGTCAGTCTAGCTAAATTTGTCAGTTTCGTTGGTCTTTTCAAAGAACCAACATTTGGGTTCATTGATTTTCTGTATTATTTTTGTATTTTCTATTCTATTTATCTCTGTTATAATGTTATTATTATTTCTTTCCTTCTGTTACATTTGAGTTTAAATCACTCTTTTCTAACACCCTCCCATTTCCACAAAGTGTAAATTAGGCTATTGTTTTGCGATCTTTTTAATTTTTTTTTAAGATTTTATTTTCAAGTAATCTCCATACCCAGCATGTGGCTTGAACTCACAACCCTGAGATCAAGAGTTGCATACTCTACCAGTTGAGCCAGCCAGGTGCCCAAATCTTTCTTATTCTTAAATTTTTTTGACAGCTATAAATTTCCCCCTGAGCTTTGTATTTGATGCATCCCATAAGTTTAGGTATGTTGTATTTTCATTTCATTTGCCTCTAATTATCTAATTTCCTTTGAGCCATTGGTTGTAATTAGAGTGTGTTGTTTAATTTCCACATATTTGTGAATTTTCCAATTTTGCTTCTCATTGATTTCTAACTTCATTTCATTGTTAAAGATACTTTATATGCTTTCAACATTTAAAATTTTATTGACACTTGTTAGTGTCATATAGTCTATTCTGGAGAATATTCCATGTGCATTTGAGAAGAACATGTATCCTTTTTTTTTTTTTTTTTTTTTTTTTTTTTTTTTTTTTTGCTGTTGTGTGGAGTATTCTGTGTACACACTAGTTTATAGAAGTTGGGTCTCGCTGGTTTATTGTGTTGTTCAAGTCTCTGTATCCTTATTGATCTTTTGTCTAATATTCTATCTATTACCAAAAGTAGAATATGGAAGTCTCCAAATATTATTGTAGATCTGTCTATCCTTTCAATTCTGTTAATACCAAAGATCTCTCCAATCCATCCTCGCCACCAGACTTTTTCCTTGTCCACTGTAATGGCATCTAACTGGCCTCAGCCTTACCCTGATTAAATCTGTCCTCCTAAAGCAGCCAAAGTGGTCTTTCTTTCTTTCTCTTTCTTTCTCTCTCTCTCTTTCCTCCCTCCCTCCCTCTTTTGTTTTCTTTTCTTTTCTCTTCTTTTCTATTTGTTTATTTGAGATAGAGGGAGAGGGAGAGGGTGGGTGAGGGATGGAAGGAGAGAATCTCTAGCAGACTCCCCACTGAGTGTGGAGCCCAGTTCTGGTCTCCATCTCACAGCCCTGAGATCATGACCTGAGCCGAAATTAAGAGTTGGATGCTTAACCAACTGAGCCACCCGGATGCCCCAAAGTGGTCTTTCTGAAATCAAAACTCATCCCAACATTTTCCACACTAAAACCATTCTCCCTAGCTTTCCACTGTACTCAAGAAAAAAGTCAAATTCTTTAGTATTATTTCAAAGCCCAACATGATTCGTCTTTGAGTCCTATCTCTAATTTTGTCTTCTTACCATCTGCCTTCTTAATTCCAGTTCCAGATATATTGAATGTTTCCTGTTTTTAATTGCACGAATCCTTCTCTAACCTTCTGACCTTTGCTTTAATTTTTTTAATGCTGCCTGGAATTGCCTTTCATTCTGCACCTCGACCTACTCAAATAGAGAATTCCTGTTGACCACTTGGGTGTCCAGTAAGCTCTCAAATCCTCCCAGAAACCCACCCTGACTTTCTTATACAACATAAGGTACTCTTTCATTTTGTTTTTAAAAATTCCACCCTTTCATGTGCTTTGACACTTACTCATGGCACTTAATATTTCATTATGAGAATTACTCTTTCTTTGGCTTGTTGGTCTACATCAGTGGAGTCTTTAGCCTTGTGCCTGGCACACGACAGCTCTGTTGGAAGAGCCAAGCCACAACTGGCCATGAATATCTTCGCATGTTCTTATTGGTTATGCCAAGAATCAAGGCCTTGGCCACTCTTTATCTGGGCCACTTACAATGAGTAATCCTGAGAGATGAGGTGGCATGTCCTACCAGATGAGGAGCAGGTCTCCTTCTACTTACTGTAATGGTGATAACTCTCCTAAGTTCTGTGACATCCTGTTTTGTAACACAACTCACTGCACATACAGGCATCCATTTTGGACCCATTGTGTTGTCCCTCTGGGATTGGGGGTGGGTGGCAGAGGAAACCCATGCACACCTGCTGTTTTTTCCATCCACAATCAAAGTCCTTTCTCTCTGACCCAGGAATCTCATGTCTTCTGTTAGCATCTAAAAAAAAAAAAAAAAAAAATGCCAACAGGATAACGTGTTAGCTTGCAAGTAGAATAAAATCCAAGACTCTTCACTGTCCTTCACAAAATCAAGATACAGTTATTACCTCTAAGAAGAAGAACCGGACTTGACACCTGCATTATTTTGCTAGGGCTGCTAACAAGCACTGTAGACTGGCTGGCGATACAGCAGAAATGTATATTCCTGCAGTCCGGAAGGCTAGACACCTGAGATCGAGGTGTTGGAAGTTTTGATTTCTTCTGAAGCTTTGAGGGAAGGTTATGTTCCAGACCTTTCTCCTTGGCTTGCTGAGGGCCATCTTTTCCCCGTGTCTTCATTTCATCCTCCCACTGTGCATGTCTGTGTCCAAATTTCTTCTCATCAGTCATATTGGAATAAGGCCCACCTAAAAACCTCGTTATAACTTAATTACCTCTGTAAAGACACTGTCTCTAAATACGGTTGCATTCTGAGGTACTGGGGGTTAGGACACTGACATATGAATTTGGGAGGACCACAATTCTGCCCATAACAGCACCATGAGGAAAAGCAGAATATAAGCATTCATTAGGTTCTATAGCACAACCTCCTCCTTTTTTTTTTATTATAAGTAATGAATTATCCATAAAAAATAATGAAAAACTGAAACTTAAAAATGTCAAAGTTATTTTGGAAAGATATAAAATTGATTTTTCTCTAGGTATTTCAAAAATTGTTCTTAAATCCTTGGAACTTGGCACTTTCCTCAAGTGGTTACACTAATAGGTCTTTCTGACCATCTGAAACTATGTTTCAGAGCAGAGATATTTCTGGCATTACACTAAAGCAATCATTTATTACACATATTAATTTAAAATTTTCTCTGAAATTAAAACAGAGGAATAAAGAGCATCTTTCATTGATAGATATTATCTAAGAGAAATGATAGAATTAAAACATTACAATTAGTCACAAAATGAGGGCAGTCTATATTGACTTGGGATTTATGCTTTTAGCTTATAATATCTCATTTCTTGTTTTGTTTATTATGTGGAATTCAACATTAGCTTTTGATGTGGAAAAGAGATTTCAAGTGAATGAGCCTTGAGGAATACAATTAAAGAATAAAACAGCTAAAATAAGTCATAATTTATGTTCCCTCAATACAAACAAACAAGACAGTTGGAATAGAGAAAATATTTCTATTCCATGGAAATCATCTTTCAGAAAGTCTTTTAATCTCAAAACATTTACTTTTACATTTTTCTGTTTACCAAAAAATGGGGTTTTGTCTCTGAAGAACTACTAAAGTAGAACCACAGTCTTAATTATGTGTAAGATTATACATTTTCTCATAGATTGGGCCATAATTGAATTACCTCAAAAATTGATCATCAAATTTTACTTTTAAAAATTTTCTTGAGAAGGGGAGGCTGGGTGGTTCCGTCAACTTTCTTTCATCAGCATAATTATGTCGCAATCTCTCCATGCTGTCGTGTATATCAATAGTGCGTTCCTTTTTACTGCTGAGTAGTATCCCATGGCATGGATGTACCGCGGTGTGTGAAACATTCACTTGCCGATGGACATGTGGATGTTTCCTGGTCTGGGTTATTACCCACAGGCTGAGATGAACATTCTTATATTGGCTTTGGTGTGGATGGGAAGATGTCGGTGAGGGTGATGGGGAAGGTAGAGAGATTGGAGTTTTACATGTTCCCTTGATCACTAACCATTTTAGAAAGAGAATTCCGAGCCAGGGGCACCCTCAATGGAGTCTGAGGCAGGCACTTACATGCCCGTACCTTGAGAAGTAATCCCCGGAGTGGGAGTGGGGGGCCTGGGTGTGTTGCGCAGGGAAGAAGGTAAAGTCAATACAATGTGCTTTATCAGTGCTGCCATTTTAAACAAGGAAGCTTGATTCTTTAGTATATGTGCTGCCAGAGCGAGCACAAGGAAGCCTGGTTCTTCACGGACACCTCATGAAACCAGAATTGTCACCTGAAGGGCAGGAGATGGGGATGTCTCTCCACCGGCTCTTGCTCCTTCTTGTGCAAGGGTTTTCCCTGGAGGAGTTACTCCATGCTTCTGAGCTGTGCATGTGCCAGAGCCTAGCACACACTGCTCAACTCTGTAGTTATGAAACAGAGAAGTAAAGAAATGAGCATCTGGCTCATTATGCGTGGCATATGGTGTGAGTACATTGGGCACCCTCTGAAAAGCATCATAAATCCAAAAGTACTATTTTACTTATATCCTGAAAACTGCAAAAATACCTCATCCATCCTAAGCATATGGGCAATATAGAAAGATTTAGAGTGGAAACGAAATGTTACATTGCGATTCAGTTCCTCGTGTGTAACTTGAAGAGCAAGGAGTAAACCGATTTCATCGTTTTCCCGCTGGGGAATGTGCGCATTCTGTGCCCTCCAAGCCAGTAATGTATGCCATGTTTGTGGTTTCTCGTGGATCCTGGGTGAAAACTTACTCCTGGTCACTGATTGGTGGAAGATTTGCTCAGCCAGTGGCGCTGACGGAGAAGAACGTGTTAAGCTCCTGGTTAAGAACCTGGTTACCCAGTCAGCCCTACACTGCTGCACCCTCCCACCGATATACAGAAAAACAAAATCAGACCCTTGGGAAAACGAGGTTAAGTTTAACTTTGAAGTTTTTAGACTAAAAATGAAATAAAGGTAAAAACCCAAAAGATTATGAAATTAGATGCAGAAAGTAATAAAACTGGAGGGAAAACTGAGTTGATCATTGAAAATCAAAAGATAATGGTGTTCGCTTCCTGGGTTTCCCGTAACACCTCACTACGGACGCAGTAGCGCAGACAACAGAAATTTATCCTCCTGCAATGCCGGAGGCCAGAAGCCTGCAATCAAGGTGCGGGCAGCGCTGTGATGCCTCTGGAGGCTGGGGAGGGTCCGTCCTGCCTCCACCAGCTGCTGGTGGCTGTACGCAGTCCTCCACCTCCCTGGCCGGGGCCCCACCCCTGCAACTGTCTACCTCCATCTCTGCCCGCTTCGCTTCGCCTTCTCTTCCGTGTCTGAATTGTCCCCTCTTCCGTGTTAAACCACTATCTGCTTTTCTCCTACAACACTTTTTTTTTTTTTTGAGAGAGAGAGAGAGTGAGAGAGCGTGAGCACAAGCACCGGCAGAGTGAGGGGCAAAGGGGGAGGTGGACTCTGTACTGAGCAGGACGGAGGTGGGGCTCGACCCTGGGACTCCGGGTCATGACCTGAGCCAAAGCAGACACTTAACCAGCTGAGCCACCCAGACGTCCCCAGATGTCCCTCTTATGACACTTCTGATGGGATTTTGGATCCACTCATAATCCAGGATGAGCGTCACCTCAACATGCTTCATCGCATCTGCAAAGACTCTTTTTCCAAATGAAGTAACCCAGATGCGGGGACTAGGGTACGAATGTATCTTTTCAGGGTCACCATGCAACTCAGTACAGTAATTGCTTGAAAAAAGTAATAAAATAGACGTATCCTGGACAAGTCTAATTAAGGGAGAAAGAAGAAGAAAGAAGGCACAAGGAAAGAACAGCAGGATAGAAAAGGGTGTGATTATAGATTATGGATACCGAAGAGATTTAAAATTATGGGATGACAAAAATAACCAAATGTACAGCTTTATACCAATACATTTAAAAACTTACAGAAAACTGGCAATTTTCTAAAATGCTCAGGTTTGCCAAACTTGGCTCTAAAAAGCATAGTATAGCTAAATAGATCAAGAATCAAAAGGGGGTTTGAAACGGTAGTCAAATTTCTTCTAAAATAGATATTATTAAAATGGCTTTAGAGTTGAGTTCTACCAAGCCTTCGAAGAACAGAAAAATGTTATCCTACATCCAAATAAAAACAAACAAACAAACAAAAACAAAAAAGACTGTGTTCATTTTCCTGAGCTACCATCACAGTATATCACAGGCACCTTACTTAAAACATAAAAAATTATGTTCTCATCCTTCTAGAAACCAGAAGTCCAAGATCAAGGCTCCAAGAAAATTCAGTTGCTGGTGAGACATGGTTTGCAGACAGCCCTTTTCTTGCTGTGTCCTCACCTGGCTTTTTCTCGACAATACATACAGAAATTGTTGGAGAAAGCTCTGGTGTCTCTCCCTCTTCTTATAAGGATATCAGTCCTACTACACGTGGCCATGCCTAACCTGAACCGCCCCCTTACATCTCGCTTAAGCCTAATTACCTCCTTAAAGGTAGTATCTCCAGATAGAGTCCCATGGTGGGGGGGCTGTCAGGCCTCTAACATATAAACTTGGGGGTGGGACACAGCCCCACAAGCCCCCTTAACAAAGATAAAAAAATTAAATACCTGAGTGTATGACAATAGGTTAAATCTAATATCAAAGCAGGAAAAGAACATCAGAAATGGAAATTTATAAAACGGTGTTGCTTGCCCATGAGTATAGATGGAAGCCCTCAGAATATTAAAATAAGTTTATGCAAGGAATGGGGAATGTTTCAAAAATAGAAAAACACCACTCACTGTTTTCAACACAGACACTATTCAAAGCCAAAATCCATAGTATCTTCGATTCGACACTAATGATAAAAGAATAAGCATAATTTGGAGAAATTAGTCATAGCGGGAAACAGTCTAAGTCTGCCTTGGATGCAAAAAGCTGCCAACAGACTCAAGAGTGCTCTGGGTAAAGTCAGAAACAAAACTGGCCAGTTCCTCCCCGGAGTCAGCATTCTCCTGGAGATCTGAGCCAACGCACTCGCAAACAAAAAGAGGTATGCGCATCAGCTAGAAAGACAGGACGACATGATTTTCGGATGACATGATTTCTTTCTAAAAAAAGGGCATCAACTGGTAAATGATTAGTTTCAATAAGTTACTTTAATCAGATGGCCGGACACAAGATGAGTACCAGCAATCAACAGCGTTGCCAGCCTAGATGGCAGTAATCAACTACAGAGCCATAACAGAAAAAAATTATGAACAGTAGTGGCCAAACTTTAATATCTACAGGAATAAGTCTAACACCGTGAGTGGAAGATCTACACAGAGAAATCTATAAAATATGACCGGATGAGTTAGAAGAAAATTTAATAAGAGAAAATATTGCCAAAGTTCATTTCTAAATTCAATGAATAACACTCAAAATCTCAACTATTTTTTTCGTGGAAATTAACCCCCTAATTTAAAAATTCATAAGGAGCCATAAATATGCACAAGTACCTAAATTCTTCTAAAAGGAGAGCTAGGACTTCTTTGCGGGTGTATGAATATTACAGATCTGGTGGGCTAGACGTTGTTGGTCTATCTGATATCCATTCTGTCTCTTATTTCCTAAATTTGTTCAGAGTGGTGAAATTTTCAACCTCCCAGTCTCCTTTGCTCTTGAAGTGGCCCGGTGACACAGTTTAGGTCAATCAGATTTAAGTCAAGTTTGCCATGCGCGACTTCTGGGACAGGGGAGCAGGTTAGATGCTGGTATAATTTTTTCTTCACTTTGCTCCTTCCACCTTTACTCTGCTCTGATGCATGCCTAGAGGTTCCTCAGCCGTCTGGCAATCATGAGGGCCAAAACCTCGGGTGACAAGTGGCCCTGCTAAGAGCAGAAGGATTCTGGGTCGCAGATGCCGTCTTGGACCTGCCGTGCCTGACCTGAACCATCCGGCTCTGGCGTTTTCGTTACATGAGGAACATTAACTCCAACGAAGCCTCCGCTCTCAGAATTTTGTAACATGCAGCCAAACACAGTCCTACCTGGTGCAAAAACAGGAGCTGTTGCTACCGGCGGGGCATAGACAAATCCATCTGTCTACTGAAGGAGGTGCGAAATCCTCCATCAGACCCGTGAAGCATGGGATTCTGCATAAAATAGTTAATGACAAAAGAATGGGCTAATGAATAAATTGTAATTGGCTACCGTTTTGAGGGGGGAAAAAAAAAACAGAGGTATTTACCAGATACAAGGGGAAAGAATGCAGGGTGACCTGGCAGCCTGGCTGGACCAGGACAGTCCCCTCTTACTCTTGTAACTATCAACAACGCTCCAGTTCAGGCTCAGAAGTAAATTGTGCGGCCACCGTCGGTTGTGAAAGGAGATTGGCAACGGTGCCGCTGAGCACGGCCTGCCTTGAGGCTTGTACAAACCTGTGGGGCCCAGCACAGAAGCCAAATATGGTTCCTGACTAGTTACAAAAACAAGCCACTTGCTGGCACAGAGAAGGGCCTGCCTATCCCCACTACCTCTGTAGGGCGAGAGGTTAGAATCGTTAATCTCATATTTGCTTCTAGAGGTTGGGCCCTGGGAGCCTGAGTGAGCACAAAGGAGATTTTGAAAAAATACAGAATCAAAACGAACTTGCAAGCCGAAATTCTAAAGCACATTTAGGAAATCCAATAACTGACCAGAGAAGAATTGGAAGTAATTTAATCCACATGAAGTTATATTTTTAGTAGATGCTTCTAATATTTTTAAAAAGATGTCAGTAGGTTTCACTTACTTGTGGAGCATAAGGAATAACACGGAGGACATGGGGAGACGGAGAGGAGAAGGGAGTTGGGGGAAATCGGAGGGAGACGAACCATGCGAGACTGTGGACTCAGAGAAACAAACTGAGGGTTTTGGAGGGGAGGGGGTGGGGGGGTGGGAGAGCCTGGTGGTGGGTATTGTGGGGGGCACGGATTGCATGGAGCACTGGGTGTGGTGCATAAACAATGAGTGCTGGAACACTGACAAGAAATAAAATAAAATAAAATGGAAAAAAAAAGGGTATGTCAGGATCCCTAAAGATACAAATGAGAGAATAGTATCCATTAAAAAGAAACAAGACATTGTAAAACACAAAGCCATAAAAGAAACAGTAAGTGTTGAGTCTATAAATTAATCAATTAGAAATTTGGGAAGCATAATGTATAATCTTAAAAATTGAAACTTAAAAATATAGAGCGGATTTAGGTTTACAGAAAAATGGAGCAGAAACACACGGAGATCTCACATACCTTCCCCTTCTCTCTACCTATCTCCGGATCCCCTATTACTAACTTCTGGCATCAGTGTGGGACATTTGCCATAATTCAACCAATACTGACACATATAAGCTAAAGTCCGGATTTCCACTCTCCGTGTTGTACATTTCGTGGGTTTTGACAAATGTATAATGTCATCTATGCACATTATAATACTGTACAGAACAGTTTCACTGCCCTAAAAAACAAATCTATAATTTTGAAATACAAGAAGAATTTGAATAAGAAATATTCTATACTGAACAGTTTAAAAGCAAGGAAGCGGCCCGTTAGAGGGGTAACAATAAAGAACTCATTCCGCATACCCGAAAGGAAAACAAGTATTTTAAATGTACAAAAAGAAAGCTAAGGAACATTGATGCTAGATCAAAAGGTCCAGCCCACACCTCTAGGAAGGGGTTCCAGAAGGAACAAGTCAAAGGCAAAGGAAAGAAATCAGTGTTTGAGGACTTAAACTCCAAGAATTTCCCAGAAATTGAGGAAAGACACGGGTGCTTCGATTGGAAGCCTCCGGAGCAGGATGAATAAGGAATATCATCTCGGTACAGCGTGAGACCCCAAACTTCAAAGATGTGAAGACAAATGTCTAACACTCTCAGAAAAAAAAGAGGCCCCTTACGAGGGAGGAGTACTTAGGCCCAAAACAACGGACAAGCTCAATGCCAGAAAACAAGCACGTAAGAGCTTCGCAGGGCTGAAGGATACGGGAGGCGAAACGAAGCCGCGATCAGGATTTCAGGCGAGCTCGGGCCTCTCGCAGGTCCGGTCCGGACCGCCGTGCTCCAGTGTCTCCCGCGGTTCTGCCGTGACAAGTGCATCCTGTCAACGGGCGCTGTTGAACGTCCAAATACGGGCCCGCGTCCGGCTCTCCGGCCGCCCTTTTACCGGTTTCAGGGCAGTGCGGTCCCCCTGGGCACGCCCGTGGGAGTCTGCGGCGGGGCCGTGCTCGTGAAGGTGAGGAGATCCGGGTGACGGAGAGTGAGGCTCCGACGACCTGCCACTTGTCGGCCGCGGGCAGGGAGTGTCGGCTTCTGCCACGGTGACCGCAGAACCTTCCGTCAGTTCCGTGGGCTCCGCCTCACGTGTCACGCTCCGCTGTTCGGCGCATTCACGCTTAGGACCGTCTTGTCACGACGGAGAAGTGACTCCTTTCCGACTGCGTGATGGCCCGGCTCACCCTGGCGACCCCATCCGACTCGTCTGAAGTCACGCGGCTTCCCTTTCGGGCCTGTGGCGTCCCCTTCTGTACTTCTGACCTCCCCATGTAGCCAGCACAGAGCTTCCCTGCGGCCGTTTTTTGTTCTTTGCTTGGGGATTTTTAATCCTCCCTGACACTTGCTGCGTCCTCGCCGTGTCCTTAGACCACCCCCATTTAAGGCGGCTGCCGACCCAGTTGGCTCGACACCCCGCATTTCGCCCGTTTGCCACATCGGCTGTTACCCCACCTCCCATTGTCTTCCCTTCTGGTTTTAATGGGGGATTTTATAGGATCGCGTTTGCTCTCCTCTCAGCATATCCATTACACCTCTCGATTGTATTTTACTGGCTTCCGTGGCAGCCCTCCGACGAACGATACGCGTCTACAAGTAACCGAAGTCCTGCTTCAGAGAACACGCACCCCAGCTCGGGGCTGCAGGGACCCCAGGGCAGAGTACTTTCTCCGTCCCCCGCGGCGCTGCCGCCGCTCCCTTCCTTTACCCACGGGCTGTGACGGCCCATTACATCCGCTGCTGCCGCTACTCCACACAGCTCTCTCGTAGATTGGTTAGGAAGAATAAATAGAAACAACCTCACATTAGCACCGCTCATGCCCTTCTGACGCCCTTCCGAGCTCTACGGACATCCAGGCTCCCGGCCGTGACCGTTTCCCGCGGCCTGAGAGCTTCCTGTGGTATTTCTGGCAGAGCCAGTCGAGCAGTGATGAACGTTCTCATTCTCTTTCTCCTGCCAAGTCTTCGTCTCTGCTTTGTCGGGAGGCCAGTTGTGCTGGATGTAAAACTCCGGGCTGGGGGTGAGGTCTCAGGCCGCCCTGCGACCACGCCAGCTCCGGCCGGCCTGCGTTCTGGGGACAAGGGCTTGGCCTTCCGTGGGGCCACTCTTACCCTTGCTTCTCTGGCTGAGACGTAGTTTTCCTCGGGATTCTTCCACGATTTCCTCTTCGCCTTCGGTTTTCCAGGTTTGAGTAGGATGTGCGCAGGCACGATTTAATCGGTCTTTATTGTGCTTGGTGTCCTTTGAACTTTTGCATCGGTCGTGTGGTGTGTCATTAATTTTGGAAAGTTCTGGGCGATTACCACCTGAAACCCTCCTTCCGCTCTGTGCTGGCTTTCTTCTTTTGGTAGTCCAGGTACGCGTGTTTACACCTTCGGATATTATCCTGAAGTTCTCGGATACGTTGTTGTTGTTGTTGCTTTTGTTTTTTTCTTAAGCAGGCTCTACGCCCAGTGTGGAGCCCAGGGCAGGGCCTGAACTCAGAACCCTGAGATCAAGACCTGAGCTGAGATCAAAAGTCAGACACTTAACCGACTGAGCCACCCAGGTGCCCCTTGGGTATATACTTTTTAATCCTTTCTTCACTTTGCTTTTCGGTTTGTGAAGTTCCAACTGACCTGTCTCCACAGTGCGTGACCCTGTCCCGGCCATGCTGAGCCCTTCAAAGGTATCCATTTCTGCCATTGTATTTTTTTTTTTAAATTTCTGGCACTTCATTTTGATTCTTCCGCACAGTTTCGCCTCTCTGCTCGCGTTATCCACTTGCCATTCCATGGTGCCTACTTTTCCGTCGGAGCTCTTCACATACCAATCGTATCCTTTTACATCCCCGCGGGATGATTTCAATGTGTACATCGTACCTGAGTCCGGTGCTGGCGCTCGCTTTGTCTCCTCACAGTGTGCTTTTAATTCCTCTTGGTTTGCCTTGCCGTCGGAAGCCTAGCATGCTGTACTGAGCACCCGGGGTGGAGGGATCTCAGCTCCGGCACGAGGACTTCCACGAACCTGCGTTGCCACTGAGCCGTGGGTGGTGTTTGCCGCGGCCGTGGGAGCCGGAGGCTCGAGATGTCGCTAGTGTCCTCCTCACTTTGGGTTCCCTGGTGCTCTTCCTCAGGGACGGTCCACGGCGCACCGCTCTTCTAGTAGGAGCCCACGGTTGCAGGCCTGTTGGGGCAGTGGTGGTGGTGATGATGTGTGCATGTGTGTGTGTGTGTGTAGGTCTATGTGTGGGCTGTGTGCATGTGTGTGTGAGTGTGTGCGCATGTGTGCGTAGGTCTATGTGGTGTGTGTGTGTAGGTCTATGTGTGGTGTGTGCACATGTGTGTGTAGGTCTATGTGGTGTGTCTGTGCATGTAGGTCTATGTGTGGTGTGTGTGTGTGTAGGTCTATGTGTGGTGTGTGCAGATGTGTGTGGTCTGTGTGTGTTGTGTGTGTGTGTGTATAGGTCTATGTGTGGTGTGTGTGTGTGTGCGTGCACGCATGTAGGTCTATGTGTGGTGTGTACATGTAGGTCTATGTATGGTATATGTGTGTGCGTGTGTGTGTACATGTAGGTCTATGTGTGGTGTGTGTGTATGTGTGTAGTCTATGTGTGGTGTGTGTGCATGTGTGTGCGGTCCCTGTGTGTTGTGTGTGTGTGCATGTAGGTCTATGTGTGGGGTGTATGTGTGTGTGTGCATGTAGGTCTATGTGTGGTGTGTGTGTGTGTATGTGTGTGTGTAGGTCTATGTGCGGTGTGTGTGCATGTGTGTGCGGTCCCTGTGTGTTGTGTGTGTGTGTGTGTGTGTAGGTCTATGTGTGGTGTGTGTGTGTGCATGTAGGTCTATGTGTGGGGTGTGTGTGTGTATGTGTGTGTAGGTCTATGTGTGGTGTGTGTGCATGTGTGTGCGGTCCCTGTGTGTTGTGTGTGTGTGTGCATGTAGGTCTATGTGTGGTGTGTGTGTGTGTGTGTGTGTAGGTCTGTGTGTGGTGCGTGTGCGTGTGTGTGCGGTCCCCGTGTGTGAGCCCCCCTGTAATCGTGTGTTGGAACCTCAGTCTCCGCGCTGTGTCCCTTACAAGAGTCTCTCCCATAGACTGGCTGCTTTTCCCTTCCTGTCCCTCCTCCCTGTCCCCAGGCTGCCACATTCCTAGCCTGTTTCTTGAAACCCTGACTCCTCTTGATGGCAGTGTCACCCAATCCTTGCTGTCAGGTGACGAGAGGGCTGGAGGGGGCTGGAGGGAAGGAAGAAGCGTCCTTCCTTCACCCGGCAGAGGCTCTGGTAGGGTCTTTTTCCCCAGAAGAGGCTCTGGGTGTATTTCACGGTGACAGTTCTTCCTTTCCCTGACCTTAGTCACCAGGAGATTGTTCTCAGATGAGAAAGATGAGCATCTGCTGGGTTTCCTGCAGGGAAGGTGCCTGGAAGTGGGCCCCCAAGCCTGCCGCCCCCAGCATTTCTCACTCACACCAGCCCACACGTGGCCCCTGGAAATTCATCACAGTTACCATGTGGCTTTTCTCAGCCGTGTGTGGCCCCAGCAGCCCCCAGGCCCAGGAGGCAGAGCTCGGCTGTGACTCTCCAGATCCACCCCTTTCCAGACGGGGGGCTCTGGTCACCCTGCGACCTCAACTCTGCCCTGGGTCAAGCAAGGCGACTGTGCTCAGTGCGTCCAGCTTTGGCTGGTCCTGGGGATGAGGGCCTCAGCCTCCAAGCCCTTCACACATCACAGCTGAATCTGGAAGCCTCCCGTAAGAACTTACACACATTATTGTTTGTTATTACCTGTTATTTCAATGTGGAAATTTGAAAACACGTCTCAAAGTAGAGAGAAAAGCATAACGACCCTTGGGGGTGCCCGGCTGGCTCAGTCGGTTGTGCGTCCAACTCTTGGTTTCTGCTCGGGACATGGTCTCAGGGTTGTAGGATCAAGCTCCGCGTGGGGCTCAGGACTCAGCAGGGCGTCTGCCTGAGATCTTCTCTCCCTCTCCTCCTGCCACTCACTCACGCGCTCTCTCTGAAGTAAATCAATCTTTCAAGGAAAAAAAGCATAATAATCCCTCAAGTGCCCCTCCTCAGGGTACGTCCTGCTTCCTCCAGCAGCGTCCTCTGGGCCCTTCGGCGGCAGCCCATCCCACGGCCCACAGCATGCACCGTTATGGCAGCGTCCCAGAGACCAAGCTCACGGTAGACATCATTACTGTGAGGAAACCCCAGCTTCGACCAGTATCCGTGTTCATGACCCACCTGCTCCCGGAGATCATTTTGAAATAAGCTGGACATATTAAAATTTCATCCATGAACATTTTATTTAAATTTTTTTTAAATGCGTGAACATTTTCGCACGTAGGTCTAGATGATTCCATCATCGTACCTGCTTCTCTGTCCAGGCAGTGCCCGCGTGTCCCGTCACCTGAGAATCCTTTGGTAACAGCTCATCCCCATCGGGGCCCAAATGAGGACCTTTCCATGCCAGAGTCCTCCAGTGGCCCCCCCACTCCGTTTTGTGGGGAAAAAGTGGGTGATTTGTCTTCCAAAGCTTGTCATGGTCAGATTTTCACGAATTATTCCTCTGTTCCTCGTACTCCCTATAAACCAGTAGTTGGAGCACAGGTTTGCTCAGATTCACGTTCCATTTTATTTCCTTCTTTGGCAGGATTCCTTCCTGACTCTGCGTGAGGTCCGTGGGCTCAACCCCCGCCTCCAGCAGGGCCTGCAGAGTGCCCTTCGCTCACTCACAAAACCGTCTTCGTTTCTGGCGGGAATATTTCTGCAAAGAGAGACTCAGCCCCTGGCAGCGGGCAGGACGTCGCCCTTCACGGCTTTGTCCCGGCTGGGGGCTCAGGGCCGCTCAGCAGAGACCGCACTCTCCTGTGTGCTCTGTCTCACCCGGTGGAGACGATACTGGCAGATGCAGACCTGAGTCTCCACCACCACGATCCACCACGATTGCCACGTGGAACCCTTAACGCCTAGGAGAAATGAAGCAAAAAAAGAAGACAAAACATTAAAGTATGTTAGGATTGAGTACTTACTACATATGGGTGTTATGTTATTCTCTACGCTTTTTTTAAATTTTAAAGTATCTTATGACAACATGTCTTAGAATGCAAGAAAATGTGTTCATGACCTTGAGGTAGTGAACACTGTAAATGACTTGTCCAAGCCCGGGAGACTAACAGCCTAAACGTAAATAGGCCAGCCAGAGGAGCAGGAGAAAACTAAAGAAGACAACCGAAGGGCGAACGAGCACGGCAGTAAATCATGGCCCGACCGCGCTAGCAGTGAGGGGGCAGAGGGAAATCGGGGTGAGATGTGAGATGAGATTTCCCCCTTTCATTTATTTTTACTCCTTGGCAATGGAAGTGTTTGGGGCATAAAATTTTCCACTGAGTACGACTTAGCCAAATGCCCCGAGCTTCGTTACGTACGTCTTTAAAAAATTCATTCATTTTAGGTGTTGTGCAATTTTGATTTTGAGCACCGCTTGGAGACAGAATGTGTTTCTCGTATGAGAGAAAAGTAAGCGTTTTTGATGTTTGAGTTTTTCTGGTTGTTAATTTTCTTTTATTTCTCCTCAGTGCCTTTTGGTCTAAAAATGTTATCTGAATTATTTCTACTTCGCAGAATTATTTTGAAGTATCAAGGACTCTCTATAATCAAATATTTCATGAGCAATTCAACTCTGTGTTCTTCCACTGCCCCCCGAATAGTGTTCAGTATCGTCCATCACATGCGCCTCACCCGGTGTGTCTTCTACATTTTCTCTTTTAAAGTGTTGTCTGTGCGTTAGACTCGTCCGGAGAGCACGTTCAGTTCAGACGCCCGAGTCTTGCTCCAGACCGACAGGTCTAGAGTCTTCTGAATGTCACTTTAAGAAACCCATGGCACTTCAGAGATCATTTCCATCATCTTCATTTTTCTCTACTTGAGGACATACACTTACACTCACCCACACTCACCCCCCTCCCACCGGCAGACGTGCCTGTTCTCACCCACACACATCACACGGCGTTGCGTTTGCACGGGAAACGGTCAGCACAGGCTGAGGCGAATCACGCTTGGTCTTTTGTACCTTTAACTCTTGGTGCTCGACTTATAACTAGACCATTGTTCTCGTGAACTCTGATTTCCGTATTGGGTGGTCACCTGAGCTCTTGTTCTGAGTACATGTCGCAGTTCCATTGATTTCCGCTCTTGATCTGTGACCTTGGGTGGAGGAAGTGTGCATGATGGAGAAGAGCTTTGACCTTGGAGTCCTACAGACCTGCACTGGGTTCGACTCTCAGCTGTATCATTGACTGACTGCAGGAATGCCAAAACCTAAGTCATGTCTCTGGGCCTCAAGCGTCTCATCTGCTAAATGGGATAACTGTAGCAGCACGGGGTCTGGACTTTCTGAGCGCTCAACGAATAGAAACGCGAAGGGACAAGACCTCTTAGCACGACAACTAAACGTATTTATTACCAAGTGAGCTAAATTTAAAACCTTCGACGTGTGAAATAAGTTACCTATTTTGATTTTTAGATGTGGAAAATAAAAACTGAGATGATTTGAAAAAAAGGAAAGCATTTTCTCAGTAGCTGGCAGGTGGAGAGTCTCTTGTTGCTGCTGTGTTTCTGTGTCTCTCTGTGCTGGCCTCCTTTTTCGCTTTACGACTTTTGACCCTAAATTGCTCAGGGCGTTCCGGTTGACTAGGGCTCCCCATGTGTGTGGCAGCTCTGTCTTAACGAAGTGAGCCTGCTTGTTTGCTGCTGTTTGCCTCCAGTTAAATCTTCTCTGTTACTACTATTCTACCATGGTTTCTTCTTAATTGTGTTTGCCGAATACGTCTTTGCTGTCTTTTGTAATTTCAAGTGTTCTGGGTGGTTTTCGTCTTTGTCATTTGTTTTTAAATGCAGCTTCCAGATGGGCTTTGATTCGATCTGAAAATCATTTTCCTTGTAATAAAGTGGTTTACCTGTGACTGGATATTGCAGATACATTTGCCATTATCGGCTCACCTCATTCTTCTCCGCGTCTTCTGTGCTTCTTTCGCTCCCCTCATCGACTGCTGTACGGCTTCTCTTTCTGAGTGTGTCAGTATTTTCCTCTTGATAATTTGGAAGATTTACAGTCCATTTCATTTCTTCTAGGATTAGCCTTACAACTTTGAATAACTTACTTAAACCTTTTATTTTTTCTTTTTCCACTAACCAACGTCAACAATATCTATTGATTCCCTGCAAGGGAATGAGCCCTTCCCCTATCTCATAATTTTTATGTTATAATATGTTATTCAAGCGGGTGCTATGTTATCTCAGACAGTGTGTGTTCCATTCAGGCTCCCCCCACTAGGCTCCAGGCCTGGCCAGCCGGCTGTCTCCTCAACACCACCATTGGTTGTCTGAGCATCTCCAACTTGATACACCAGACCTAAATGGGGATTCCTGCCCCCCGAACTCTCCTTGCACATTCTCCCACATTTCGGTAAATAGATCACTCTCCAGCCTCTGTTAAAGCCAATGCGGGGCCATTCTTGGTTCCTCCTTTGTCCTCGTCCAGAAAATTCAATCCAACATTCCTTCTCCAAAACATACTCGAAGCCTTTCGTTTCTCTCCCTCATCTCGCCCGACACCTCGGCTCTTGACACCTGCACCTCCTAAGCCTTCTGCCCGCCTCCCCCTCGGCACAAGCTCACCCTCTACGGTCCATTCCAAACACAGAGAGGGGACATCGCTGTCCTGTGTTAGACCCTTCGTGGATCCTGTCAGTCTCAGAATGAGACTCCGTCTCCTCCCCACTGCCTAGGAGGCAGGTCTCTGGCTAGAGACCGAGACCCAGAGCCGGGGCAGTCCCGGTTTACCTGCGTGCTGCTGCACAGGTATGAACCGTGCCCCTTTCCTTCTGAAAGCCTCTCGCTTCGACAATGCAGCGTATAGCATACAGCGGCCTTGGCTCCTGTCTGTCTTTCCCACAAACTCACACCTCTTTCCCTCCCTCTCACTCTGGCCTTGCTACAGTCGTGTCTGTTTTGTCGCTCAGGCTTGCCAGTCCTTCCCCCGGCCTGTTCTGGAACGTGTTTTCCCCACATCCACATACAGCCGCCTCATCTACCCCCTCGGGTCCAGGGCAAATGCTCCCTCCTCGGGGAGGCTGACCTCTGCTCCCCATTTCTTCTCGTGCATGTGTTCATCGTTGCCCTTCTCAGTGAGCACCCAGTTACCATGACCTCCCTTCCGTGCCCTGCGCTGTCCCCCGCAGGGACGCCAGCCCTCTCTGCCCACTTCGCAGCTGTCTGCCTCAGACCAGAAGCTAGGCCTGCTTCATAGAGTTACTCAAAAAAATTCGTTGAATGAATGGATATATTTAATTGACTTTTTTTTTAAATTTATCAGATCTGGGCGGTATGTAACAGTTCCCAGCGGAAGTTGAGAAATTTGCTCACTTTACGCTTTCTCCATCTGCTCCATCGCCGTGATTTTCTCAGCTCGGCTCTCGTTTGCGTTTGCCTGTAGTTTACCGTGTTTCCCTTCCACTCGATGCCCGCAAGAGCGCTGTGGTCCCTAGCCCCCTTCTAATGAACGCGCGCCGCTCCCTCTGCCTGTGAACCCCTGGGCCCCTGCCATCGCCAGCCTCCCGCGCCCGCGCCCCACCCACCCGCCGCACCCCATTTCCCGCCCGCCCGCCCTGTCACTCCTAGCTCACGCTCTTTCACGGCATTTTTTATGGGTCAATATCCCGTCTCCAGGGCCGAACCATCAGTACCATGACAGCAGACACCACGTTCAGCGTTTCCTTTGTGTCTCGGTAGCACCTAGGCCACGGTCAAGGACCTCCTACAACCC
The DNA here is from genome assembly GCA_020311275.1 of Eira barbara. Taxonomy (NCBI): domain Eukaryota; kingdom Metazoa; phylum Chordata; class Mammalia; order Carnivora; family Mustelidae; genus Eira; species Eira barbara. The sequence continues at coordinate 363,644 of JAHRIG010000081.1, read as the reverse complement.
CTGCCCCAAGAGCCCCCCAGTATGGCCGGCCCTGTCCCCGAGCAGAGGACTGGTCAGCACAGCCCAGTGGGCCCCGGCCAAAAGACGCCCGGGAGCGCGCACCCTGTGTGGGATAGCGGGTGCCTGTGCGTCCTGTGGGTCTCAGTGTCTCAGTCACTGGGCAGTCACGACAGCATGACGTCATACACCAGTGACAATGCGTGTTCAGGCGGTCCCTGCCGTTGCTTCACACTTGGTTGGAAGCGAATCCGGGGGTGGGCACCTCTTTTTTTTTTTTTTTTTTTTTTTTTTTTTAGTTTTATCTATTGGGACACCTGGGAACAGTCAGTTAAGCCTCTGCCTTCAGCTCGGGTTATGATCCCAGGGTCATGAGATCGAGTCCCACGTCGGGCTCTCTGCTCAGTGTGGAGCCTGCTTCTCCCTCTGCCAGCTGCTCCTCTGCTTGTCCACTCGCTCTCTCTCTCTCAATCTCTGTGTCTCTCTGGAAAATAAATAAATAACATCTTTAGAATATATCTTATTTATTTGAGAGAGATTGAGCACAAGCGGGGGAAGGGCAGAGGGAGGACCAGACGCCCCGCGGAGCACGGAGCCTGACCCGGGCTCCATCCCAGGACCCAGGATCATGACCTGACCCGAAGGCAGAGGCTTAACGATTGAGCCTCCCCAGGCTCCCGGAGGGGCAGGTCTTTAAGGATCTCCCCATGAGCCCTTGTACACCTCAGGAACAGGGGACCTGTATTGGGTAATCCCAGAGTATAGGCCCATGCCGTGTTTGAAAATAATGCTTTTTGCACCAAACTGTTGATCAGATGTTTTGTCAACAGATAAATTTTTTTTTTAACAGTTAAATATTTTTCATTATGTTTGCCCACATAATCTCTGCCCCTGTTTGGGACAATGAAGAAAATCTCACATGACATGCCATCACCTTGAAAGGCGCTTTTCCTGAATTACAATAACCTTTTGTATTAGAATCTCCTGGGTGTAATTACTCAATTAGAGAAGGAAGCTTTCTCCTTTTAAATCTTTCTTTTCAGAATGAATACCACACACATAATTTTATCTTCTTCTTTTAGAAATACAAGATCACACTTTCATTTTATTTTGTTCTTTAAAGAGCTCTTTTCTTCCTGAATTCAAAGAGAACCAATTCTTGCCGTACAGGTACACGGCACAGGGAGCATTCTCTTGCCGAGACCCCTTGCTGTTAGCATTTGAGGTTTTCTCCTTTGGGTGCTTTCTTCCGTGCACATTCTGTATGTGAATTCTACGGTGTAGCACGTGGCACATCACGCCTGCGGCGGCTTGAAGTGAGGCGGCTTTAGCAGCTCAGTTCTGCAGGGCTGAAGTCCACAGGCCGACGGGTCCCTGGTACTGGTACTGCTTCGTAAGCTTTCGCCTAATGGGAATGCCTTTTGTGTCTTCGGATGTTCTGGAATGTGATGCTTTAGGACAGCAGAGTATCCCGTTGGATACAGGCACATAGTCTTTTTTTTCCTATCTGCTATTGGGCATTTGCATCATGTCAGACTCTTCTGCCTTATAAATCCTGCAGCAGTGAACACGGTTCTGTACGCAGGGGTGTTTGTTGCTTCTGAGACAAACTGTCAAGCTGGACCCAAAGAGCTCGGCCCCCCGGCCCCCGACCTCGGGTACATAAGCAAGCCCCCCCCACGCCCTGACCTCGGTGTGTAAGCGAGCCTGGCCCCTGCGCCCCGACCTCCGGTGTGTGAATGTGCTCACTTCCACGTGGCCTTGCAAACCTCCCTTTGACTAGGTAGACCCACAGCAGCTCGTGACCCTCTGAACACGCCCACCGTTTGACGCCCAGGCTTCAGGACTCTAGTGGTCCCCAGCGTTTCCTGTGCCCTGTGCGTTTTCAGTCAGGGGAGGCCAAACACATCAAGATCCTCGCCACCCACAAAGGGTTGTCTCAGGATTAGCTGCCCAGTGGTCGTCAGGGTCGTCCCCCGCGGGTGGCTGTGACAGTCAACCACAGTGACATGCACGGCCGTCTTCGCCAGCTCTTCCGTCTCTACTTCCACATTGTGAGGACTGAGGTGGCTTCACTCCTCGTGACAACACCGTCCTCAGCCCTCGCTGGAACGACCCTTGGACGCTTGCTGTGTCTGTCACACCCGCGAAATGGCCGTGCTCTCCTGGGCCAGACGCCTGCTGTGAATCCCTCTGAAACCCCGCGTCGTCTTTAGGAGAAGTGAGAGTGGTGTCAGGGCGGGACAAGAGAGGGCGTGACCTTGGCCACCCAATATGGCCGTCTGGCCCCGTGTGTCCAGGCAAGGACTGCCCTTGCCACCGGCAGAGAGCAGTCAGGTCAGTGCCAACGCCCCCATGTCGGCCAAGTCCATGCCAATGGCCGCCCAGCCCTCTCCCCATCAGGACCCTGTCTCAGAAAGCAAGGAGAAAGAATAGCCTCATTGTGGCCTCTTAGGTGCACCTGAGTCCGCAAGGGTGGTTTTTAAGGATGACCACACTCGTGGGGTTGGCGTGGCCAGTGACATGCAGCCACCTGCTGAGACTGTCACCCACATTAGTGGCTGCCACAGCCTCCTCCTCTGTGTCAAACACTATGACCAGTCCCAGGGGCCCCCAGTTCTCTTGGTGATGCCAGAGCGTCTCCCGGTGGCACTGCTGAGCAGTGTGGGCTCCAAGATTTCCAAGTTGATGCCACATCCAGCCAGTCACACTGGTGGCCCCTCTGCAGCTTTCCTTTCAATGTCTTGTCCCTTTAAGAGGTGGCCTTGCCCACCCTTAGCCCAGGTCCATGGCACGAACCTCTAACTCTAGACTTTTTCTGGATCACAGACCCCGTAGAGAAGCAGGCTTCTTACCGGAGTCACTAAACCACACCGCAGAGACAGCAAACCCCATGGTCTGTGTGTGCAGCCAGCCTGGGAAAGGACACCGCGTGTCTGGCAGATGGCTCTCGTCCCGGTTCGTGAGAAGACCAACCTTTACCCTACGTGCCGTGGGGTGAGGCTGTCCTGGCATCTGACCGTGCACAGCAGGGATTTACATGCAACCCTCCCATGCGGTTCCGTGGGCAGAACAGCTGCTTCGAGTCAAAAGTTGGTTTTTCTAAAAGAAACATTTGTGTTTTTCGGTTTCAGACCCGATGCCTGGCGTTATAGAAGTGATACAAGCTACCCCACTGATTTAACTCGGGCCGGCGTGGCCGTGGCTGTAATGCACGCTGATGGCCTCACACAACACTCACACGATGACACGAAGACAACCGCGGCAGCACTTCTCACAGCTCTGACTTTGTTTTGTGCAAATAAAACACGGACGGGCCCGCAGTCACCGGTGAGCCCTCGGCCGTCAGGGATGCATTTTCACATGCAGGTTTGAGGGGCCGCTCGGGGCAGCTCAGGTGTTTGGGGACTCCCGGGGCGTGGGGGAGCAGGCTTGTCCTCACCGGTGGCCCTGCTCAGAGGCTCGCGAGCTGAGGTTACCTCTGGACACGGGAGCTCAGTCCACAAGTGGGGTCCTCAGCTTTTACGGGGAATTACAGCCGCTGCGAGAGGTGTACTTCCGTTTATGCGTGGTTTCCTGAGCCTGGTGTGCAAGCTAGAAGAAAGCAAAGAGAGGTCTGGTGTTTGTGTGTTGTTGTCGGGTTTTTGTTTTTTTTTTAATACACCGACCTGGGGCCCTGCCGCAAACCATGTCCTGGAAGTCCGTGTTCTCGTTGTTGTGTGGACACCGCTGCTCCAAGCCATCTGGAACTCCACTGACCCAGACCTCGGAGCCGGCCTCTTGGTCAAAGCAGCTGACCGTCTGAGGACGGTCCCAGACCTGCGTCTGGTCTCTCTGCCTCTCTCCGTCTCCCCATCTCTTCCGTCTTCCTCAACAGGTGGAATAAAGCCCACGATTCCCAGGAGGAGGTCGTGTGTCTGACCCCAGCACTCGGAGATCAGAGCGGCAGAGTGGAAGCGAGGGCGGAGGGGAGCTAGCGGGGGGTCTCCAGGCTGGGCCGGGTGAGGACCCCACAGGAAGCGAGGAAGCCTTTGCCACCCTCTCTTTGCAGCTGCAAAGTGGCTCCGTGCTGGCACCGTGCATGCCCTCTCCAGACCTCAGGACAGCAGCTGAGGTGGTACCCGTGGCGTCAGGCGGGACGCTGAGGGGAAGTCGAACAGCCACCTTCCCGCTGCGGCAAGTGGCCGTCATGGCTTTCTCGCACATCCGGCAGTATGGAAAGTGCCGCCTCCTCCAGGGAGCCCTCACCGTAAAGCTCCCTGCCCTCTGCCATTAGAAGCAGGGAGGTGGACCCGGGGCTCCCCGGGAACGCACGGCTGCCCCATCACCAGGCTTCACGCGCTGTGCTGCCACCACTCACACATTCTCGGTTCTCCCGCAGCATGCCCCGAAAGGCTGCACGGCTTGATGGCAAAGACTTTAGACCTAAGGCCGGACTGCCTGGGTCTGAGCCCTGCTCTGTCGCTGGAGAGCAGTGGGACGCAGAGCACATCGGTCACCTTCCCTGTGCCTCCGGTTCCTCAACTGTAGAAAGGGACTAACAATGGTCCCGGCTCATAGGGCCATGGTGGGGATTAAATGAGCAGACGTTTGGAAGGCACTGAAAGGGCATCGTGGTGCAGAGGACGTGCCCGTGGGTGTGAAATCAGTGAAGTGCGTGTCAGGAAGGGGCCTCGAGGCAACACGACAGGGACCGAGTGTCTACGTGTGCCCCTTCATCCCCGCGTCAGGAATGTCAAACACGACGCCCGCTACCGTCTGTGCTCAGTATGCGGTTGGATGGTGACTGTCACTGTGCTCAGGTGGCCTTCATAGCAGAAGCTGTTTTTAGCCACGGTATTGTCACTGCTTCTCCGAAGTGTCAGATTTTCCCTAACCATGATGCTTCCAGTGGCAAAGTTTCCCTAACGCCAGTGCTTCAATCTACAGCAGGGCCTTGGTGTTCAGAACGCAAATGGAACGTCATTCAGCAAGAAAACAGAAGGAGCCCTCAAGCCAGGAGAAGACGCGGAGGCACCTTGAGTACATACCGCGGAGGGCAAGCAGCCAGTCTGCGGAGGCCACGTGCTGCGGGAGTGCAGCTCTGTGACGTCCAAGGGAGACAGAACGATGGCGACAGCGCAGAGATCAGCGGCTGCCAGGGGTCAGGGCAGGGGCACAGAGGATGTTTAACGGCAGGTGAACTGTCTGTCTGATACCGTAATGGGGGACACTGTAACGTGTGATACTATGCATTCGGCAAAACCCAAGACCTGAAACCACCAAGGGTCCACCCTGACGCGGACTGTCCGAAGCTCAGCTCGCCGGTCGTCACGAACGTCCCGCACTGACGCGAGATGCCGGCAGCAGGAGTGTGGCTGAGAGACGAGGGTGCCTGGGGAGCCCTCTGCACTTGCCGTAAGACTTTTCCCTAAACCTAAACCTGCGCCAGTATAGTCTATTGAAGTAAAATTTTGAAAGGCGTACGAGGACTCCCCCCACCTCCCAGCTGGAGGAAAAGCGACAGGCGTGGGATGCTCATTAAGCAGAAACCACAGCGTGGACACGCGGTGAGCGCGTCTTCTGACTTCTCCCAGTCAGGAGGAGACACTTTCCTTCGTCGGACCAGGCTTTTCCACGATGAAACGCACTGTTCTTCTCGTTTCGCTGAGTGACCGTTCGCTGGCGGGAAGCTCCTTTCGCGCCACTTCTAGGACTTCTTATACACATTTAAAGAGAACAGTCGACAGGAGGGGATAGAAGACGTTTCTTTACAGAACTTTCCAAGAACTCAAGGGAAGACTGACGGAGTGGTCACGGGGCCTATATTCCAACTGAGCAGAATATTCCAGACCTGAGAAAGCAACACTACACTGTCAGGTCCTGAAAAAAAGAATCACATAATATTGTTAAACGTACCCTTTCCCTCTTCCAACTCCTCACAACTGTTCTGTTTCTCCCTTTGAGGGTAAACATGGTCCGTGTACACAAGGGAATATTACGCAGCCGTCAGAAAGGATGAACACCCGACTTCTGCTCAACACGGACGGGACTGGAGGGGATTATGCTGAGTGAAGTAAGTCAAGCAGAGAGAGTCAATTACCATATGGTTCCACTTACTTGTGGGGCGTAAGGAATAACACGGAGGACATGGGGAGATGGAAAAGAGAAGCGAGTTGGGGGAAATCCGAGGGGGAGATGAACCATGAGAGACTGTGGACTCTGAGAAACAGACTGAGGGTTTTGGAGGGGCGGGGGTGAGGGGACGGGTTGGCCCGGTGATGGACATTAAGGAGGCACGGATTGCATGGAGCACTGGGTGTTCTACGCAAACAAGGAGTCATGGAACACAACATCAGAAACTAATGATGCCCTGTATGGTGACTAACATAACACAATAAATATAAACAAATAAAAATAAAGCCCAATTCAGTTACAGCATCCGCTGTCATTCATGAAAGATGTACTGAGCACCCACCGTGTAGCACACGGCACGCTGCATACGGGCCGAGCAGGGCTCAGCGGCTTCCCAGGCCCCCCAGCAGCCTTTGCCCTCAGGACATGAGATCCCGCTCACAGGGTCCATCTGCCTGCTTTCCCGTTCTCCCTTGAGGCCTTCCTCGGAGGACGGGCGATTCCCAATAAATGTCCCATAAAACACACAGCCATGGTGTCGTGGAGAACAAGCAGCACATTAAATGGGACCTCCCAATATGCTGTCCCTTTGAGAGCGCCTGTGCCGGGGAGCAGCACAGCTGATGTCTGGGGGCACAGTTAGTTTTGTGCATTGACGGGGTGTGCTCAGTGACGATCGGTGGCTCCCTTTTGGTCCCTTTCCATTTCAAAAATCTTAATTACGTGGAAGACCGTCTTTCTCTCAGAAGATAGAGCTGCTGGAAGATTACGATTCTGGACCCCGATTTTTCCCTTATGGGACTCTGAGCCACCTTCTCTGTGCCTTCCCTGCTGGCCTGATGAGGGGCCACGACGAGGAAGAGACCTCGCTTCCTGCCCGTGTTTGCCGCTCTGCCAAGGGCTTCTCTGGAGCCCCTTTTCTGTTGAAATACCATCTATTGTTGGCCGTTGTGTAATGCTTCCTGTCAGTGGAGCTGTTGTTTAAATAAGGCATTCCTGAAAATTACCTTATCCCAACCGGCTTCTTGCACTTTCCGGACGGAGGATCCCGGAGGTCTGACGAGGTCGTCTGCAGGGTGAGGTCATCGGCTGCTGGCAGAGCCACATCGGTTCTCCTCTTCACCTGAAACGTTCCCTTGTGGCTTGTCACCGCTCTGCCCTAAAGCTTATTAACCTCTGTGGTTATCAAAGGGTGTCAGGATCGACAGAAGGACTTGAACACACACCCGCAAGAAAGGCAAGTTCCTTCCAATGTGTGCAAAGGACACGTGAATTCCAGCGAGTGCAGGGAGCCCACAGCCGCCCACCAGGGCCCCTCAGGGCACCGCGCTGGACGACGGCAGCGGGCTGGAAGGGTTCTGTCAGGTGCTTCCCGAGGCTGGCATCCCCTGCACCCTCCCTGCCTTTCCAGAGACCGGCCAGGAGCTTGCCTGGCCCCGGGGTGCAGCACACCGTAAGGCGCCTCCGCTCCCGATGCACCGTCCACCCCTCGCCAGCCCCCACCCCTGCCCCCCGTCCAGACCGGCCCATCGCTGGTCTCGGGTGAAGCTTAAATATTCTGGCCGAGTCAAGTGGGCAGAACTGATTTGTCTTTCAAACATTTCTTGCATCTGAGACAGAGAACAAAACAGATGCTCCTCCCCGCTCCTGCAGTAATGACTTGAAGGAACCTAAGAAGAAAACGTATCAATTAAACTGGCAATTCTGACCCGTCGTGGTCCCGGGATCCCTTTATGATCGTAAACAGAAACTGAGGACCCGGACAGCTTTGGTCGAGCATTTCTTTACTGGTGTTCTCTGTGCTGACAATTAAACCTGAGCTTAAACATATTCATTTGTAGGTATTCATTAGTAACAAATATTTATTAGTAAAATATGTGCTCGTGTGTTTAAAATAACAATAATATACTCATGACATGTTGGCACAAATGGCCTATTTGAAGCAAAAGTAAAAATTACCCGAACAGACCAAATCGTGAGCAGAATGCCCGTGTGGTTCGACTTGCCGGTCTTTCCCACGACAGCTGAGCAGACGGCTGGCGGGGGTTTGTCGCCGCTTCTGTGCCAAAGCCGTTGTGATCGCGCAGGGGTGTGGCCTCTGGGAACCTCCAGGGTACAGTCCCAGCGGCTGAGGCAGAAAAAGCAAACACCACTGACATTATCATGGCAAGGTTTGACCCCAGACTCCACCAGGGTCTGCGAAGCCAACTGTGAGAAGTACCGAGTTAAATCAAGTGTTTCACTTCAGAAAAGCCAGCGGGAGTGGCATCATTTGTCCCTTGGGGACCCCCTTTCTGATGCTGGAGGCTCCCCAGGCCCCTGGCATGAATACACAGGCTCGCGCTGGAAGTCACCTCGTCTGCGGCACACCAGGTAGAGTTCGCCCCCTTTGCACGTGGCCCCTCGCACACTCCATCCGTCCCAGGGGGCCCGAGCCTCTCTTTCTGTGCGGTGTTCAAGCCATGCCCTCTAGGACCTCCTGGCCAAGACAACTTGCTGGCTTTCAGCATTTTCACACCAACCAGGTCCAACTTGGTGACATTTCCTCTTTCTGATAGCAACAGTGGGTTCAGACTCATCTCCGGCTCTCTGAGCTGGACAGCTGCCTGCCGAGCCTGCTGACTCCGAGTCGGGAGGAGGGCTGGGCACTTGGGGCTCACGCTTCTGCTTGCAGGAGCCTTCCCAGGTAGAGTGCACGATGTCAGGACTCCAGACAGCAAGGGCCAGAGCAGACAGATCCCCGACTCTCAGAAGGTCAAAAGTGTAAGCTGAGATTTCTGATCTGATTTTTTAAAATCTTGCTTTGCTGTAAAAGTGCATCAACCCTGTGTGTTCCTTCCCTCGCTAGCTCTGAGGCACCACTGCTCATTATACCAAATCACATCTTCAAACCACAGCGACGCCCCCACTTTTAGAAGGTCTTCGCGTTCTTTTGCCAGTTGTGCCACGTAATCAAAATATTCAGGTGCCCTAGAACCGAAGTCCGCCTGTTCGAACGACTTCCTGACTGCCATCACCCACGAACAGAAGAAGAGACCTCAGCCGCCCCTCACTTGAGCAGTGGCAGCACATGTGGTGACACAAACCCCGAAACCTTACAGTCTGGCTGCGGACTGGAAACGCTGGTTGACGCCTGTGCGAATGCCATATACTATTCACCTGTGCCCACAACGACCGGAAGACTCTCCCCCGCCCCCGCTGGATTTTTTGCCATACGTCACTTGACCGTGAATGTAAACGTTCTGTCTCGACTTTCCTTTCCCTTCCGCGGAGCTGCGTGGACGCATGCCAGAGCCGCCAGGTCTTCTGTTTCTGTTTTCGTGTGCACGCTTGACTTCTCGTGAGTCGCTGTGCCCCTGTGCGCGCTAGCATTCACTGGGGCATTGCTCCGGGATTCTGTTTAAATGCCCGGATGAGTAGGCTTCTTCTCAGTGGCCTGTAGAGCTGTCCGTGGCCAAGAAACCCAGTTTAGGGTTCGAGTCATCGACAAATTTGTCCCGACTCTCCCCTTCTATCAAGGCTTCGCATGTCTCCTTGATGTGTGTACGTGGGCTCAAGTTCAGCCAGAGACGGGAGGATTGCCAGGACCCCTCTGCTCTCTTGTGAGTGAGCACGCGCCCTGTGCACAGGCCCAGACTTCCGGGCTCACAGAAACGTGCGGGAGCTTATCAGAGTGCACTATGGCAGCCTCATTCTTTGTATTTCCCTGTTACATTCCTGGTAAGTTCGCGAGTCAGCTGGCCCCAACCAGAATCACAGCCTCAGGCTCTCTGGGGTGTTCGTCCCACTCCTCTCCAAATCAGGTCATCGTCCTCTGGGGCATACAGACTTCATGCCCCACAGCAGTCCTGCACTGACAGAGCTGAGAGGTGCGTACAGGACCCGCCCCTAACTCAAGGGCCACAAACTCGACTGTCTTTCCTGAATAAACCTTCCTCAATTAGTTGTATGCCTTTGGTTGATTTATAGAGTCTTGAAATGGTGATTCGTGACAGTCTTTTCTAGTTCTCTTGTCTTTTTGGAGGGTGGGGGGTGAGATTGACCGAGCTCTTCTCACCGCACCCTATGTCCAACTCCGTTTGAACAGCCCTTTGTATTTGTCTGATGTCCCCTATGGTTTGAGAACGAGTGCCGGGGAGGAACGACCCTGCTCCTGTCTAAGATCAATTTTCAACTTGTGCCACAGCTTGTCCTGGCCCCTCTCGCAGGAGTGCCGCTGCTCTCTCCCGAGCCTGCTTCCATCAGAAGCCGTCCCACTGGGTTTGCCCTCTGCCGTGCTCTCCTCCCAGCCACTCGCCTGACTACCGGTTTCAGAGACAGCGAGAGTGCAGCAGGGAGGGGCGGAGAGAGAGAGAGAGAGAGAAAGAGGGAGAGAGAGAGAGACTCAAGCAGACTCCATGCTCAGCGTGGAGCCCACTGTGGGGCTCGCCCTCAGGACCCCGAGATCGCAATCTGAGCCCAAACCAGGAGCCACTCAGTCGACCACACCCCACATGACTCACTTCTTCACCTCCTTTAAAATCCGTTCAAATCTGATCCTTCTGTTATGACTTTGTATAAAATCATAAGTTTTCTTATTTGTTATGCTGATAGTCTTTTTTGTTTGTTTGTTTCTCCATACTAGACTGTACACCCCAAAAGGCAAGCATCTTTGTTAGTTTGTTCACTGACATGTCCCAGGTGCCGAAAACAGTCTCCGGAACACAATAAGTCACTGTGGGATGAATGCACATAGGACTGAGAAGCTGCATAGGGAGTGACACTGGTTTATTTTATGTAAGTTAGTGCAAGGGGTTATTGCAAGAAAGGGATATTGTTTTGTTAGAATTCTAAGAGGTCACACAGGCATTGGGCTTCTTGGCTGAATCTTGGCAAAGTTAGGGAGAAAGAAGAGAGGAGAATCACGAATTATTTTCAAGTATACTCTATCTCTGCAGTGCTCAGAAATCTCACTATTTTAATTTATTGTCCTCTTGGAGGGTGGTAATACTGGAGTTTCTTCTTTTGTTATCTAGTTAGCATCTGATAGTGGGAAGGAAATACCTAAGGACTCTATCATCCCACCCCTAGGCCTTTTCTGCTGCCACTTCTAAGGGAGGCATGGGCACTACTGGATAGAAGGGCACAGCACCTTGGAGAGGGATTTGCTTTGTTCTACTTCACCAGCTTCCAGCCTGTGAGTGTGACCACCATGGTATCTGAGCTGTGAGAGCAGAGTGATTGTGTTGTGTCCCCGTGACTGGCGTGCATTCCCATAGCAGTCAGCGCTCTTTCTCTGTCTGTTGTTATTGCTTCTGGAAAGCTTGGCTATTAAGCCCTTTACTATTTTGTAAGCCATTCTTTTAAATAATCTTTTTGTGAAAAGCAAATGAACTGGTGATTTTTTTCATTCATCCAACTCTGAAACCACCAACGATCAACAGCTGGGCAATATGAAAAGGGAAAGAACAAGGGACAGACCACAGTTTTTTTAACTTCTTATTTTGAAATAAGGATATACTCTCAAGAAGTTGTAAAAATAGTAGAGAGAAGTCCTGTGTACATGCCTAGCAGCTTCTCCTAATGGTAACAGAATACTTAACTACATGGCCAGACCCAGGAAATTGACACTGACACTGTAAAATAATAAAACACTTTAGAGTAAATTTAACTAAGGAGGTGAAATCTCTTTATTCTGAAAACTACAAGACATTGATGAAAGAAATTAAGGAAGACATATAAACGGAAAGGTATCCCATGTTCATGGATAGGAAGGATTGATATTGTTTAACTGTCAGTACCAGCAAAACCCATGTGTGGATTCAACACAATCCTGACCCATATTCCAATGGCATTTTTTACAAAGAATAAACAATCCTAAAATTGACATGCACCCAAAAAGACCCAAAGCAAATCTGAGAAAGAAGAACAAAGCAGGAGACATCACGCTTTCTGATTGTAAGCAATACTATAAAGCTATAGTGATCAAAGCTGTGGTATTGGCATGAAAATAGACAACTAGACCAATGGGACAGAATTTAGAGCTCAGAAATAAACCTAAATATATACGGTCAACTAATATTTGACAAGGGAGCCAAGAATACTTAATGGAAAAAAGACAGGTTTTTTAAAGTAAATAGTGCTGGGGAAATTGGATATTCACACATAAAAGAATGAGTCTAGATGCTTATCTTATACCATTCACAAAAATTAACTCGGAATGAATTAAAGACTTAAACGTAAAACCTGAAACCATAAAATCCCTAGAAGAAAATATAGGAAAAAACTGCCTTGACATGGGTCTTGGAAATGTTTTTTTTTTTTTTTTTTTTTTTTCCGTTTGACTTTTTAAAATTTAATTTAATTTTTTTCAGTGTTCCAGAATTCATTGTTTATGTACCTCACCCAGTGCTCCATGCAATACGTGCCCTCCTTAATACCCACCACCAGGCTCACCCAATACCCCATCCTCCCCTCCAAAACCCTCAGGTTGTTTCTCAGAGTCCACAGTCTCTCATGGATCATCTCTCCCTCCAATTTTCCCCAACTCCCTTCTCCTCTCCATCTCCCCATGTCCTCCATGGTATTCCTTATGCTCCACAAGTAAGTGAAACCATATGATAATTGACTCTCTCTGTTTGACTTATTTCACTCAGCATAATCTCTTCCAGTTCCATCCATGTTGCTACAAAAGTTGGGTATTCGTCCTTTCTGATGGAGGCATAATACTCCATAGTGTATATGGACCACATCTTCCTTATCCATTCGTCCGTTGAAGGGCATCTTGGCTCTTTCCACAGTTTGGTGACCGTGGCCATTGCTGCTATGAACATTGGGGTACAGATGGCCCTTCTTTTCACTACATCTGTATCTTTGGGGTAAATACCCAATAGTGCAATTGCAGGGTCATAGGGAAGCTCTATTTTTAATTTCTTAAGGCATCTCCACACTGTTTTCCAAAGTGGCTGCACCAACTTGCATTCCCACCAATAGTGGAAGAGGGTTCCCCTTTCTCCACATCCTCTCCAACACACGTTGTTTCCTGTCTTGCTAATTTTGGCCATTCTAACTGGTGTAAGGTGGTATCTCAATGTGGTTTTGATTTGAATCTCCCTGATGGCTAGTGATGATGAACATTTTTTCATGTGTCTGTTAGCATTTGTATGTCTTCTTTGGAGAAGTGTCTGTTCATGTCTTCTGCCCATTTTTTGACATGATTATCTGTGTTTGTGTGTGTTGAGTTTGAAGAGTTCTTTATAGATCTTGGATATCAGCCCTTTGTCTGTAGTGTCATTCTTGGCAATGTTTTTAAAGCATAAGCAACAAAATAAAAAATTAACAAGTGGGACTATGTCACTAAAATGCTTCTGTGTAATAATAGAAACCATCAACAAAGTGAAAAGAAAACCTATAGGATGGGAAAAAATATTTATAAACCATATATCTGGTAGGGGATTAATATCCAAAATACATAAGGAATTCATACAACTCAATAGCAACCCCCCACATAACAAAAAAATAAACAACAACAAAAAAAAAACAAACAATCCAATAAAAAATAGGCAAAGGATCTGAAGAGACATTTTTCCAAATGAGCTATACACATAGCCAACATGTATATGAAATGATGCTCAATATCACTCGTCATTAGGTCAAAACCACAGAGTTACATCTGCTAGAGTAGCCATCATCATGGAGACAAGAGACAACAGGTGCTGGCAGGGATGTGGGGGAAAGGAGACCCTCGTGTGCTCTTGATGGGAATGCAAACTGGCGCAGCCACTATCGAAAACAGTATAGAGGATCTTCAAAAAATTAAAAATTAAAAATGATCCAGCAACTCCATTTCTGGGAATATATCCACAGGAAGCAGAAACTCTAACTCAGTTATATGCACCCCCATGTTTACTGCAGTGTTATTCACAACAGCCAAGACACAGAGGAAACAGCCCATCCATCAACAGATAAATGGGTAAACAAAGTGTGATATATGTAAAATAGAATATAATTCAACCATAAGAAAAAGAAATCCTGCCATTGGCAACATTACACCAAATGAAGTAAGTCAGACAAAGAAAAGGCCTGTGTGATTTCATGTACATTTGGAATCTAAAAACTAAAACCAAAAAACGAAACTCAGAGAAAAGAGATCAGCCTTGTGGTTCCCAGGAGCAGGGGCGGGGAGAGGGGACCTTGGTGGTCAGAGGCGCGGACCTGCCGTTGTAAGGGGAACAAGAGCGAGGAGGTAGCGGATGGGGCACGACGACAGCTCGCACGGCCACGGGACGCCGGGAAAGCCGCCGCAGGAGAGTAGATCCCGAGTGTCGTCATCGCCAGGGGAGATTTTCGCCTTTCTTTACATTCCTTTTTATTGTATCTATGAGATGATGGGTGTTCACTGAACTTACAGTGGCGATCACCTCACAGTGCACGTAAGTCAGACCTTCCCACCATCCACCTGACTCGCGCAGTAACTCACGTCAACCACTCAGCACCACCGGAAACAAACGGGCTGGCTTGGGCACACACTCCTCTAAAGAAAACTCTGAACGAAGAGATAGTCAAATTCCAGGAAATATTGGCCCTAGGTTTTACGCTTTACTTTTTATGATGTCCGTGATCTGATTAAGTGGTAAGAGAGAACAAAATAAAACCGTAGCCTATTTACATAGAAATAGGGGTATTTGTTTCCTGTCGCTATCCTAGCATGTCACCATGAACTCAGAAGCCTAAAACGACAGACGGTCATTCTCACATAGTTCTGGAGGCCAGGCGTCCAGCATCAGTCTGTCTGGGCTGAAACGAAGCTATCTGATGGCCGCGCTCCCCTGGGAGCTTCTAGAGAGAATCCCGTTAACTTCTGGGGCTACCACACCACTGACCTGTGCCTCTCTCATCTCACGGCCTCTTCTGTGAATTCTTCTCCTTCTGCCTTTCTCTTCTAAGGACACATGGACGTGGTGGCATCTAGAGCCCACTCAGGGAATCTGGGATAATCTCATCATGTAAGATCCAGAACTTAGTCCCCAGTGCACAGCCCTTTCTCTTTATAAGGTCACGTTGGCAGCTTCCAGAGATTAGGAATCTCTGGGAGTACCTTTAGGGGCATCTGGCATCTTTGCGGGGTCATGATTCAGCCCGCCACAGAAGGCAGATTCAGGAGTCAAACGAGGAAAGGTCTGTCACCTGTGGGGTGGTGGGGTTTGTCCTGGGAACACGCTCTCGCCTTAGCTTAGCCAGGAGTTAAGTCCAGAAAAGAAACAAGAACTTGGGGCTGGTTTGTAGGTATTGGTCCGCAGCCGCTTCAGGGTCCAGGGGTGCGAGGCTCCTCCGCTGGAGCTGCTCTCCTCTTTGGATGCTTTGCTAATGGGTCAGAGATACTTAGTGGAATGAACCACCTTTTCCTAAAACACAACTGTAGTTTTTACAAAATGGGTAGGTTTGCTTCTGCGATATAAACTACTTCTCTCGTCTTGGTAGACAGAGTAACTGTTTCTGAATTTATAAACCAGGCACCAGGTCTGGTCTGAGTCACCGTCACTGTTCTTCCATTGTAACTGGCCGCTTTGCCAGCGAACATCCAGAAAATCTCCAGGCGCGTGGGCGGACCCCCCGCAGGTGGTAGATGCTTGATAAGACCAGAGGGAGAAAGCTGGGGGCCGTGTGCATGGTGATTCCCTGCCAGCACCTCCCCCTCGAGCCACTATGAATCACGCAGCATTAACAGCACATCCGAGACAAAGACGCTGACTTCCGTCAGCATCGCCTGCAAGGAAATTGCACTCAGTGCTCTCCTGAAGTTGCTTTGGGAAAGTCTCATCCCACGAACCCATTTGCATGCGACAAAATGAGCTCAAGGGTCAGAGAGAAACAAAGAATGTTTTTGTGACACACCACAGTAAGCACGGGCTGTGTGTGGCAGGTGTCCACCGTGCCGCGCAGGGCGGATGACGTCACGCGTGGGGGGCGTCTGCTCGCCACTGGCCTTCCTCCCTCCGCGACGACATTGTCACCCCCTCTGGAGGGCAGTTTTTATGGGCAGTGCGGAACGCTGTGAATGCAGCCGGGACCGGTGGTGTTTTCAAACAGTTCTGTTTAAAAGGCAGTCCCACAGCGATTCTGGTTTTGTTTTCTGAATCCACAGTCTAGTGCAAGAGTACAAGACCGATGTCTATTGTTCACATTTTAATTCAAGTTTTACGTACCTTTCTCTTTATTCTTTGCCCCTTGTAAGCTGTGTTGTCAATTTTATACTAATTAAAATAAAACAAATCTACAACTGTGTGAAATGCTAAAGTAAGTTGGGTTGTTTTTGTTTTTAAATAAAATATAAATACCTTGTAAAAACTTGTTTCAGGGTTCTGGTTCAAGTGCACGTCCCTCCCCCATGGCCAACTTAGATCAACACAAAGAATGAGCATTAGAGAAGAAAATACGATTTTCATTGAAAAAACATGCAAAAACCGAACTTTCAAAGGGTAGCTGCCAAGTTTAACAAACTTGGGCCGGATGGAGACCTGACACCGAAAGGGTATAGGCAGCCCCCACAGGTCTTTCCGAGCCTACGGTTTCCCATAAAAGGGTTACAGCCCACTGTGTCCAGTGGACTGCCCTGCCGGAAGCACCCACAGAGGGCACTGTAGGGGAGCCAGGACCAGGGGGAAACCAGCAAGATGCCCAGTCTTTCCTCAAAGTGCAAGGGTCGGAGAAGGAAACTTCATAGCTGTCGGCTCAGTATTAGCTGTTTCAATACCCCAAACGCCCTGGCACGTCTGAGCGGGGCTGCCGGGCGCAAGGGCCGCCGAGATGGGTAAGCAGATCCCGCCCTTTCCCAGAGGACGTGGAGTGACGGGAAATCCCAGGGAAGGACACCTGAGCTCAGCTACTGCTCTCCCCCTCGATCTGCCCTTGCCCCACGCAGGTCTCAGCAAACAGCTCAGCTGGAGAGAACCGCTCTCCTACGCTGGGTAATTCCCCCAAGAAGAGGACAGGCGCAAGCAGGAGGCCAGCTGAAGACAATCCATCAGAAGCAGAAGAAATATGTGCATGTTTTCTCCACGAGCCTCAGGAAAAGAAAGAGTTTCGTCTCCCTGAAATCAGGACTCGAGGAGGAGGTACGAGATGTCACAGAAGAGGCAGGAGCTCCGGAGAAGACCGGGGCAGTCGCCGTGGAAGGAAAGAGCGAGACCGTGCGGCAGCCGTGGCTGCGGGCTCCCCGGGAACGGGCGCCTGGGTGGAGAGCGGCCAGATCCCGCAGGATCCATGCCTTGGGAGGAAGGGGGGCAGCAGGCTTGGCAGGGCTGAGGCTGAGCTCCTACGCGCTCTGTCCGTTCGGGTCCTCCAAGAGGCTACGCCCAAGAATGGGCTGGACGTGCAAGGGCACAGCTGTAGCCCCCCGTGGAGCCCCAGCGGCTCCCTCACTCAGCTCTGCACCGTGCCTCCCTCGGATACCCGCCCACCCCACGTGGACGCCTCGGCTCTGGCCACCGCTGACCGGGTCCTGCAGCTCCGTGCCAGACAGTCTGTGTGGGAAGCCTGCCCCCCCACCGTGTCCCCATCCTACACACCGGGGCCCTCCTGGGGGCTGTGCTTCCGTCTCAGAGAAGTCGGACCCTCACCCTGCAGGCGATGAGACAGCAACACAGGGAGCTCCTGAGATCGGCCCCTGCGGGAGGGAGTTCAGAAGCAGGACGGGGCGCGGTGTGGTGGGGCGGGGTGTGTATGGCTGGGGCAGGTGTGCAGTCCCAGCAAAGGCGGGGGCTGCTCCGACAGTGATCTCTGGAACAGGACGGCCCTCGGAGTGACCTGAGCAGGACCGAGCGGGCGGGTCCTTATTCCCTTGCACTGACCGGTCAGCGAATGTGGCCTGTCCTCCCCAAGAGGCCCGACCTCGGGCCGGGGGTGTCTTCAACCGTGTCGGTCCCAGAAGAGTGCAGGCAGCCGGGAGCGGTCCTCCCGTGGTTTTCCCCACAGCCGGGGTTCAGTTGTCCCGACCGCCGGCATGTCCCCAGCAGACATGGGGGCAGGACACACTGGGAAGACTGCTTTACTGGGATGGGAAACACGCGTGCCCACAGGTGACCCCACACCCGGCGACAAGGTCCTCCCGGAATGAACGTCAGTGAAGACAGGGCCCTTGCAGGAGCTGGACCACCGAGAGGTCTGCACTCTGGGGCTTTTCAGGTGAGGGAAAAGAAGCCGGATGGAAAGTCAGAAACGCAGGAAAGACTGAGGAGCGAGGCACGCGTCGAATACGTTGTTAAATCTAGAATGACACTGACCTCCCCAAGCACCTCACGACACACTTGAGAAGCAGAAACAGCAGGTGGGACCCGGCGGGCGTGTTCTGCGGTCTGTGTGCGGGCGGGGAGAGAGGCAAAGCATCGATTTGTACCGACTCTGGGAGTCCGAAAGGCGCCCCTGTAAAGTACCCAGGAAGCCATTGCGAGAATGGGAAATTTTACCCAAGTAAGGTAAAAAATAACGTTGGGACGGGTGGGACAGCAGGAAACACTGCAAACGGAAGGATAGAGAAGGTCTGGAACAAAGAATGAAGAAAAGAAGGAGGTGCTAGCGCTCAACAGTGTCGGGCTGGTGTGGCGGTACCAACGCCCGGCAAGGTGTACGTGGGGAACGAGGACCTGTTACAGGCAGCGAGCGCCACTGTGGATAACGGACGCTGAATTCACCTGCAACTTAGCCTCAAAATATGTAAAGAAAAGCGAATAGAACTACAGTTCACGATCATAGTGGGAGGTTTTATGACATACCACTCGGCAATTAACCAAATAATAACCCCCAAATCCGGAAGTTCCGGAAAGAGTCCATCACGACCTTGACCCAACAGGCCCGTATGCCATATTTCCTCCAATCTAAGAAGTCACGGTCTGCCGCACACACGGTTACCCGGCGGACCGCTCAGAGGAAAGGAAATCTCGTCGACGGTGACTTGATTTCTCATCACTCAGAACCGCGCCTCCAGACTTACTGAGAAGGCTTTTCCGTAGTTCATGACGATGTTCTTATGCACGTGCGAAACAGAAAACAGAAATAAATTGCAGAAGGTATTTCTACAACACCTTTGAGCATTCTCTGCTTTGGGATCTCTTTGAGACTAGGAGCCATCAGTGTGCATGTTTCTGCCCTCGTTCTAGCCCTCGGTGACTCGGGAGGGCTGGGGGTACAGCGTGGTCTAGAGAGAGCCCGTCCCTGTCCACCGCGATGCTGCTTCTGAGACTCTGCTGCTTGAACCGACCTGAGCGTGACAGTGGAGCCTTTTCCAGGCAAGATGGGGACGCGCACATCATCCTTAAATGGCCCTTCAGTGACCTGTCTGCTGGAAGTCATGCGTGCGTTCATGTATACACACGCAATGACAGCCCCGTCACAGGCCGTCCCACGTCCCTTTCTGGTTATAAAATCCACCTTAATTTTCAAGATAGTGAACTGTGGATAGCGTACATCTAAAAATCATTGAAATACAGTAACACACGGTATCTGACAGCACCAGAATATACAATATTTTCAAGCACGTGTGGAACATTTATAAAAATCCCCCACATAATGACCTTAAAATGAGCTTCAATACATTGTGAAGACTTATAGAATTACAGAGTGGTTCTCTGCTCACAGTCCTGTCAGGCTAGAAATCTGTAACAAAGGAAAAACTGAAAGCTTCCTGTATGTTCGAAATTCGAATTATACTTCCAAATAACCAACAGGTCCAATGAGAAATTATGATGGCAGTTGAAAATACTTTTTAATAAACTTAACAGAAAAAAATGTTAGTCTCGAAGGAGTATCGGTTAATGCTCAAACAACAGGGTTTGAACCGTGCAGGTCCACTTGAACACAGACTGTTTTTAGTAAGTACAGTACGGTACCGTAAACGTATTTTCTCTTCCTTATGATTTCCTTAATAACATGTTTTCCCTCTGGCTTACTTTATTGTAAGAAGAAAGCGTATATTAACAATCTGTAAAATGTGTGTTGATCGAGGGTTTCTGTGATCGGGAAGGCTTCCGGCCCACAGTAGGCCATTAGTGCTCAGGTTTTGGGGAGTCACAAGTTACATGAGGATTTTCAGCTGCATGGGGGAGTCGACACCCTTAATAGGCCCCATAACTATATTAGGAAAGAAGAGAAAAGGATATTAGGAAATTAACACAAAAGTAAGCCCAAAGAAAGTAGAAGAAACTTCAGAACACATGTTAATGAAACAGATGACAAATACCTCAAAGAGATGAGTGGTTTGACGCTGATCCTTTGAGACGGTAAAGCAAACCCTAAGAACGGGGGACAAGGGGTGGTGGGCAAGGCCTCCTTTGTCGCCCTGGTTTCTGTCTCCAGGGGGAGACACCAACCCATGTGGTCCCTTTCATGCTACTTTCTTAATTCAGCGGAGCGACCTTGTCCTTCCTGAGATTTTCCGGGCCTCGCTCCTGCCTCCCCCTGGGCTCTGCCCGTCTCCTTACAGCGTGGGAGGACAGGGGTGTTCCCACATTTCCCCGTCGTCTTCTTACCTACAGGCTGGCCGCCCCTGCTGTTTTCCACCACAGTCCCGTACCGTCACTTGGTGCTAGCTGAGCCCCTGGCATAGATGCCCTCATACCGTGGGGCAGACGCATGACCTAACACTGAACCCATCGTCCCAGGAGGCAGGGGGGACCACATCCACCTCTCAGGCAAGCAAACAAAGCCCTTCAGAGGAAGTCAAAATGGGGAGAGAAGCCAGGTCACACACACCTTCCAGGCAAGCTTGGCCATCGCCCCCCACGAGAGGGACACGCCAGCACCTCACCTTGTCAGCTTCTCGTCCCATCATCCTGGGCAAATTCACCCAGGATGACCGTCTGAGTGTCCCCCCGTGTGGGATAAAGTACGGATCCCTTTTAAAACCCGTCCGTTCCATCGTCCTTTGCAAGGTCATTCCGGGCGGCCCGGCCCCCTCCATGGGTGGATCTGCGTGGTCACGGAAGAGCCTGATTTCATGGGAACAGCCGCCTCCTCCCCAACCCTCAGCTAAGGGTCACTGTCCGTCAGGGAACCGGCCGAGCTCTGTCTGGGCGGAGGGCTGGGAGACTGAGGAATTCGTGCATCTTCTTACCTGTGGTCTTAGGGGTTCCTGCAGGTCTCCTTAGGGGCTCCACACACCACACATACCATCCACCACGGCTCACTCAGCACGAGAGGGAGGCCAGAGCGCCCAGGCGTCCTGCCCGGAAGAGGTCACATTCAAGGTCGCTTCTGCCCCAAAGCCACCATGGCCATGTCTGGCTATGCAGTAGTTGCTGGATTGCTCTCCGATGGACCGTTCGCAATGAGATGGCCATCACCCTGGAGGCCACAGCTTTTCTCCAAAAACGTAGTTGTAAAAAGATTCATGTAAACTGTGTTACCTGCCTTTGGAAATCTCCTTATAAACAATGCAGTTAAGTTCTTCCAACGAGTCATCGGGTTGATCGCCGGCGCTTGGCAAGGTTTAGCTCAGAGCGGGAGGGAGTCAAGACATACATTTTTCCCTCAAGCTCCTCCCAGTTTCACGTCCAAACATCTGTAAGTCCCCCAAACAGAAACATTAACCCTTGTATGGGTCATCACCGTCACTGGGGTCACCGAGGGTGGTAAGGTTGGCTCGTAGGGTCCGTGGGAACGATGGAGACCGCAGCCTGAGCAGGGAATGATTGTGATCGTGGGGCCTGTGGGAGCAGGGGACCCGTCGTGCACCTTCAGCTGTCCCGTGCAAGCTTAGCCCGCGGGAACGTCACTTCAAGGAGCCGCTGTGTCCGGAGCAGCTCCCGTCCTGCCGGAACTGGAGGGGCTTCTCCTGAGAAGCTGGCCTGAACTTTCACATTTTGTTTATGTTCTTAAAAGAATGGAATTACAGCATTTCCCCAAGATGGGGTCTCTTGACCTTCAAAAGTGCCACAGTGGTCATCTGAGCACTTCTCTGAGTTATTTTCAATACTTCCTACAGCTTAATAGAAACCAAACACATACCAATAATAATGCCATGGAGGCTAGCTGAAACGGCCGACTTCCTCTCATGAGCCTGGGATCTCCCCGCGTAATGCTATTTTCATCTTGGCTTACTGCTGCGGGTTGTCATTTTTGCAGCTACTGATTTTGTGTACTCAGCGATGATTAATAAAAGGGACGAATTTATTTGTTTTTCCTTAATGAAAGCGATCGGGTCGGTAGATGCCATCTTTTAACTCATGAGGTCTGTGGGTAGAAGTATGACTCCAGGGCCCTTGGTGAGGCGAGGGAGCTGCCGGCCAGGCCACTGTCCTTCGCTGGCCATTGGCTGTCACGGTTCCTGAGCCCGGAGAAGAGCCCGATCAGACCAGGTTTCGGGGAACGCATCACGAGGCACGCGCGGGCTGCCACACAGCTGAAGCACGTGTCCTAGTGAGACCTCAACCAACAGACCGTTACGTGTGTTTTTCTTGTGTCTGCATAGAAACGGTTCAGGAGTTGTTGATGATGTTGTTTTCACAGCGGCCTTCATAATCTGATTATAGAACCTGGGAAAGATAACACAGAAAATTAACCATCCGATGATCCAACTTTATGGCCAGTGGCGCAGAGACCTTAAATATACATTAGTGTATTTATTCAGCACATTTATTAAACACATTTATTCAGCACATTTATTAAATTCAGCACATTTATTAAACATGGAACAAACTGTAATCAAGTAAGTTTATTCTAGGATGGTTTAACTTTGGTAATTTTCCCAAGACTTTATTTATTTGAGGGAGAGAGAGTGTGAGCGCGAGCAGGGACAGGGGAGAGGGCGCAGCGGACTTCCCTCCGAGCAGGGAGCCTGGCGCCGGGTCCTTCCGTGCCAGACCCCGGAATCCCGACCCGAGCCCAAGGCAGACTCTTAACTGACTAAGCCAACCTTGGTAATCTCTACAAATATGGTTTATTTTATTAATTTATCACCAAAATTTTAAAGATTGATCACATCTATGGAAAGCAAGAATTTTGAAAAGCACCGGGACCTTGTTTTTAAGGAACATTCAGTGCCGCGCGAACGACTGGAAAGGTCCTTACTAGCGAGTACGCGTCGCGATGGAGACGCGGTGCGCCCTGACGGAGCAGCTACGCGCACCGCGGTCCCTCGGAGCCCGACAGGACCCGCGCGGCGGTGGTTCCCGGCGGGTCCGCACGTGTCAGCGAGGGTCGTTCTCGGGCTCGGCCGACGCGGGCGGCGCGGGGGGACCCGCGTCCCGGCTCCGAGGCAGACGTGCGGAGCGCGGCCCGGCGTGGCGCGTGGCCCGGACCAGGCCCCGGCGGAGTCCCGCCCCTGAGGAGCACCGTCCGGCGCGAGGACCTCGCAGCACCGCCCTCGGCCCCCCTCCTGGCCCGGCCGCCGCGCCACCGTCCTCCGCTCCGGCCGCGCTTCCCACCGGCGGTGACCGGGCCCCACGGCGCTGCGGGCGGAGGCCGGGACCGGCGGTCGCTCTGCGGGGACTGCGGGTCGGCGAGTCGCCCGCGGAAGCCACGGGTCGCTTCGGGACTGCCGGGAAGCCCGGACGTCGCGGGGCCGTGCGACCCCCGCCCCGTCCCCGGGAGGCGCCCCTGCTACTCCCCTTCGCGCTCGGGCGAACGGCGCGCACCGGGAACACGGCGTCCGGCGCTGGTGCCCGCCCTCCACGGCCCAGGGGACAGACCCGGCGCGAGCGCTTTCCCGCAGCCGCCGACGTGGCCCGGTGGCCGTCGGCTTTCTCCCTGTCCATGCGGTAAACTACGTTGTTTTTCAAACTTTTGTTTACATTGTGGTTCATTAACATCTATGGTGAAATCGGTTTTAGGACTGGAATTTAGTGGTTCGTCACACATACAGCAGCCAGGGCCCAGCACCGGTGCCCTCCTCAACACCGGTCACCGTTATCCCCCACACCCACCTGCCCTCCAGCACCGCTGAGTGTGTTCTCTGAACTTACGAGTCTCTTGCGGCTTGTTTCCATCTCTCTCTTTTTTTCCTTCCCCCTTCTGCTATGTTCATCTCTATTTTTCCCTTAAATTCCACATATGAGTGAAATCATATGGTATTTGTCTCTTTCTGAATTACTTGTTTAGCATGATGCCCTCTAGTTCCATCCACATTGTTGCAAATGGCAAGATTTCATTCTTTTTGAGGGCTGAGTAATATTCCATATTATATATGTATATAATATTATATATATATATATATATATATATATATGTATATGTATAAAATATACACCACATCTTCTTTACCCGTTCATCAGTCGATGGACGTTTGGGCTCTTTCCGTAGTTTGGCTGTTGTTGATAATGCTGCTGTAAACATTGGGGTGCACATGTCCCTTCGAATCTATTTTGGTATCATTCGGAGAAACACTTAGTAGTGCAATTGCTGGGCTGTAGCTAGACTTTATCCAGACAAAAAGCTCCTGTGCAGTGGAGGAAGCAATCAGCAAAACAAAAAGGCAGCCTCCAAAATGGGAGACGATATTTGCAGATGACACATCTGATAAAGGGTTAGTATCCAAAATCTATAAAGAATTTACCAAACTCAACACCCCAAAAATAATCCCATGAAGACATGAGCAGAAGACGTGGACAGGCGCTTTTCCAAAGAAGACGCCCAGATGGCCGGCAGACATATGAAAAGATGCTCAACGTCACTCGCCACCAGGGAAATGCAAACGAAAAACCGGATGAGGTACCACCTCACACCTGTCAGGACGGCTAACATGAACCAGTCAGGAGACGACAGATGCCGGCGAGGATGTGGAGAAAGGGGAGCCCTCGTGCGCTGTTGGTGGGAACGCACTGACTGATTTTTAAAATATTAAGCCAACCTTTAATTTCCAAGACAACCCCTATTTAGTCAAGATGTGTCATCCTGTTTATAGATGTACGGGTTTGCTTTGTTAATATTCTTCTTAAGAAGTTCTATGTCTGTGCTCATGAGGGATGTGGACGTTGGTAATTCTCTTGCAATGTCTTTGTTTAGTTTCCGTATCGAGGGTATTTGACCTCATAAAATGAAGTCATTTTCCCCTCTGGAAGTATTCCCTCTTCTCTCTTTTCTGGAGGAAAGAACTTTTGGATTCTAGCAGCACCGTTTCTCTTCTCGGGTGGGAGGAGAACTTCTTTTTGCTTTTCGTAACGCAGCTCTGCTGAAGATGAATCGTCTCTCTAAAATGTCATCTTTATGTTCGAAGGGCGTAACTGCAGGGGTTAGCTGGAGAAACCGAGCCAGTTCTTCTGGAAGCTTCTCTCCTTACCGGTCCTCGTCCCCAGGAAACTGGGAGCTACATCAGGAGAGCTGAGAGCACCCTTCCTACTCCTGCCGAAGAGGATATGCTTAACCCAGGGATGCTGTCTCCCCACATCCCCACATCCCCCTAAGTTAATTCACCCCCATGTTTTCCCCATGATTTGTTTCCCTGTATGTATCACGGATTAATGTTTCATACTCCTCACAGGTGCCCCCTGGCACCACTTCCCAGGGAGAGTCCGTACGTCAGACATCCTAGCTCACTCTCCCTGTAAGCAAAGGAACTTTCCTGGCTAGCCCAACGTTTTAGCATATAGACAGGGTTTCGGTACTGGGAGAAATATGGCATCTTTGCCGGACTCTGTTCACCCGGTTTGGCCTACTGGACTAGTGGAGCGAGAAGAGGCAAATGTGGTGCCGTAATGCAACGCTCACTGAGCATCCTAGGGGGAAAAAGACCTCGAAAACTGGGAAAGCAAATTGGGGTACAAATTCCCTCATGCGGCACTCAGAGGCCCAAGATACTCCTGGGTGAAAGACGCGCCGTCTTATTTCTGCGCCTGTCATTCAGAGAGGGCTGGGAGACTCCCTTCGGGTATAGAAGCCAATAATACACCCAGACCTTTCCTCCGAGCACCCTTACACAATAATTCTTATCAACCTTCTTGGCCTCAAACCCTTCCTTCAAGGAAAAGGAGTTTAGCTCCTTCAACTCGAGAAGACGGTCCATAGCGCCCTTTTTTCCACAGAAGCCTGCGGAGCAAGCCTCAGCCGCTTCTGCCTGGCCGCCCACCCGAACTCCTTCCTCTTTTACTCCCGTGCAGCCCTCAGTGTGGTCTTTTGGTTTTTCCCAACCATGCCTGCATCACTGAGCTTTGCACAAGAAGTGAGTGGCGAGGGCTCCTTCCTCCCCAGAGTTGGTCTCATAGTCAACGGTCTGCCGAGGCTTTGTCTGGCCCTGAGCCTGGGTGGGCTGAGCTGGGAGTCCCCTCCCCCGAAACCTGTGCTCATTCACCAACCGGCCCAACACGTACAGGTCTAAAGCTGCGTATAGAGTGAAGCACGTACAACTACATTCCGTTTATCCCCACAGGACCTGAAAATGTGGCCCCCGAAGCAGTGAATTTCATTTAAAAATGGGTGCATTTGGGAGGAAAACAATCTGCAATTATCAGACACATTTACCTGCCTTTTCAAATCACCCGTGGGCCCGAATTTGACCTTTTCCTCCTGATTCAGATGGCGTGGTAGTATGACACCACCGCCCCTCCTGGGATTCTCACTGTTACGCAGTTTCCTCCCTGGGCTGACACCCTGCCAGCCCGAGCCTTAGGAGTCCTGGCAGCTGGTACTTTGGGCTTTGGGGGACGCATGTCGCCATATATCCCGAGACCACCATGCTGCGAGAAGCCCACCGGAGCCACCAGAGAGGCCGCCGGAGGAGGACTGAGACCGACAGGCAGCACCAACAGGCCGCCCTGGAGCAGATCTTCCAGACCCCAATCCAGCTGCCCCCCCCGCCCACATAATGTGGAGGAGAGCAAAACCCGCCCCCGCCAGCCTGGCCGGGTTGCAGAATCAAGAACCAGTCGGCGGCCGTCGATCTTTAAGTCGAGGACACAGCAGTGGATAAGGGGGACGCAGCTCGCCAGGGTCGCGGCTGCAGAGCCGGGATTGTGCCAAGCCCGGGGAGAGTGCTGGGAAGCCCAGAGGCTAGCGTGAGGCCGTGCTTGTGATTTGCCGTCTGCGGCTTGTCTCTTCTGGCTTTAGGAGGAGGTCGGCCGCCGTTCCTCGCCGAGGCCGAGGCGCCGTCGCTCGGCGAGGACCCCCCGAGCCTGCAGGAGAGCCGGTCATTGGGCCTGACAGAGGGAGGCGGGCGAGCACGAGCCGCACCGTGCGGAGACTCATGGGCGTTGGCGCTCGCGGGGCAAGAACATGAAGAAGACTCACCAGAGAGTAGGCGCTGCGGTCCGTGGCAGCGCGTTGTGGACACGCTTCGCACACCTGCTCCTGGGCTACTTGACGTGGTAAGCTAGACAAGAAAAGGCCAGCTGATGAAATTTATTCCAGCTGGTGTACAGTTAAGAGCAAACAAAAGGCTTCGGCATGAAATGTATGATCAGCTACGATTTTGCAGAGTTGGAGCTCGAGGGCTTTCTTTCCCTTCACGATCTCGTTCTGTCTTGGGGAGAGCGTTCACAGAACACATTACCGGTCTGTTGGTCTCAGTGACTGTGCTCCGATGGAGGGCCCTGCCGGGCCACACGCTGACGGAAGTGGCATCCTCCGTGCGCCGTCCTTTGGGCCTCCCTTGGAATCTTCTGGAAATTTTCAGCCTCGATTTTGAAGGAAACGTCACCTATGAACACTGTCGTTCTCTATGCCAACCATTCCGTCATCATCAGGATGTAAGAGCTTCATGCTTCATAGAACAAAGCTTGAGATCGTGCGTTTCTCGACCGGTATGCGACTGTCTAGTAGAAATACATACCGTTGAGCCTGGAATAACATGGCTCTGACGTGCACAGTTTCACTCATACGTGGGTTTGGGTTTTTTTGTTTGTTTGCTTGTTTTTTCACAGCAGAAAAGCTTTCTCGTTTCCATTTGGTTCCCAGCATGGGAGAGGGCTCCAGGGTGGTTAAAAAGCTGCCCGGTGGCTACCAGAAAGGCTCTGCAAGGGCCCCTGGGCTCTGGAGGCTCTGCTCATGCACAGGGGTGAGCCCATCTGGGAGTCACTCGCCCCGCCCAGCCTGGGGGCCACCAGCCTGTAGAAGCGGGCCAGACTGTTGCCCATGTTCTCCATGAGTTTAGTCCTCATCTGAGAAGTCACAGACAAGGGGGTCCGTGTGGCAGATCCAAAGGAGCGTGGTTTCGGCTTTTCCCGGACCATGGCAGCTTCCACGACATCCAGGGTTTTACTTCCACTCGTCTTGGGACCGCTTCTGCACATCCCGGAAGAGGACGCGGCCGCTGTGCTGCTTTTGCATCTTCCAGAACTTCCGGGTGCCCCGAGCTTTTCCTTGGCCGCCTAGAGGAAGAAGTGTCCGTGCGCTCCTAAGCCTCATCCCTGAGGTCAAAACAGAAGCCTAGAAAGAGGTGCAGGAGGCCCATGTGAGCAGGTGTCCTAGAGACAGAGGAGGGAGGAGAAGATGGTTCCAAGGTTTCAGCTGGAGAAGAGGCTGGAGGGTGGCCAGAGGCTACAGGAACGACCCCGGGCCGTTTCCTTCCAAACACTGCTGAAGCGAGAGACAGGCCTGCGGGGCTGGGCGCCCTGCCGAGATGCTGATTTCTGTACAGCACAGTACTGTGCCTGGACGCTGTCTTCCTTATGATTTTCTCAGTAACATTTTCTTCTCTCCAGCTCACTTCATTGTAAGAATGCAGCCTATAATACACATAACATACGAAATAGGTGTTAATCGACTATTTATGTTATCAGTAGTTTCCAGTCAACCGGTTATTAGTAATTAAGCTTTAGGGGAGTCAAAAGTTACATGTGGATTTTTTTTTTTGAGAGATTTCTTTTTCTTTTTCTTTTTCTTTTAAATTTTTTATTTCTTTTCAGCGTAACAGTATTCATTGTTTTTTCACCACACCCAGGGCTCCATGCAATCCGTGCCCTCCCCAGTACCCACCACCTGGTTCCCCCAACCTCCCACCCCCCGCCCCATGTGGATTTTTGATTGCTTGAAGGGTCTGCACCCTCAATGCCCCATGTTATTTAAGGGTTAACTGTAGATCAAAATTTGGGTTACAGAACAAGATCTGTGTTTGAAGTTGGGACAACATGGTCATGGTGGCCATGGGCTGAATGAGGTCTTCTGGAAGGTGCTAATATCTCTCCCACTGTGGGCTCCCCATGTGGCATCTCCACATGGAAAAGGCAATTGTAGTTAGCAGCCTTTCAGTTTTTTTACAATGTAGACCTCATCAACGCATTAAAAAAGAGAATGTAGTACTTGTGTGCAAGGCCCTGCCTGAGAGCCTCAAGCCCCAGTAGTAACATCTCATTCTTATGATAATCCTCCTGCCAGTGACGTTATGGTGTATCTTAAATGATAAAGATCTGTAACTCACACCTATCCACCCACATTCCACAGAATAAATATGCTGAGTGTAGCTGCATAGTCATCAGCTGGACTTCCCCCAATTTCCTTTTTTTTAAAATAATTTTTTAAAAAATATTTTACTTACTTATCTGAGAGAAGGAGACAGAGCATGAGCAGAGGCAGAGGGGGAAGCAGGCTCCCTGCTGAGCGGGGAGCCCGACGTGGGGCTCGATCCCAGGACCCTGGGATCATGACTTCAGCAGAAGGCAGACCCAGGTGCCCCAAGATTTCCCCCAGTTTCTTTTAAAAACAACCTGAGGGTTTCGAAGGGGCGGGGGGTGGGAGGTTGGGGGAACCCGGTGGTGGGTACTAGGGAGGGCACGGATTGCATGGAGCCCTGGGTGTGGTGAAAAAACAATGAATACTGTTATGCTGAAAAGAAATAAAAAATTTTAAAAAAAAATCTCAAACTTACAAAAGAGTTGAAGTAATGATACAATGAACACCCATTAATCTCCTTTCCAAATGTAATTGTTAATATTTTGCTACATTTGCTCTCTCTCTCTCTCTTTCTCTCTCATTCTGCCTCTCCTTCTCTGACACACGTACACTTTTTGCTCAACCATTTGGACATAAGCTACAGCTATCACCTACTTCAGCATGCATCTTCCAGACCGAGGAATACCCTATCATTGGCCACCAGGTTTTTATCAATCCCCATCAGTATTTTTAATATGAAAATTAATTTAGTATTAAAATTCCCCCAATTTCCACAAAAACGATCTTCATTGCTTTTTTTTTTTTTTTTTTTTTTTGATTCAGGATGCTATCAAAGATCATGGATTCTAGTGGCAACCATGCCTCTCTAGTCTCCTGCAGTCTAGAACAGTCCCTCTAATTTTAATTGCTTTGTGTGACGTTGGTAATTTTGAGGAGTCCAGCCCGGTGTCCTGTAGAATGCCCCACTCTCTGGATTTGCACATTGTTGCTATTGGTTAGGTTAGTGATGATCGTCTTTAGCAGAAAAGCCACTCAGTGCAGGGGGCTTCCTTTTACATCACGGGCTGCCCAGTGATTGCGTGATGCTGGCTTTGATCTGTCCCGTAAGGGGAATCCTTCCCCTACTTGTAATTAAGAAACGACCTGGGCAGTGATGCTTTGAGGTTCTGTGCCTGGCAACTCTTCCCTTGATGATTTTAGGGTTCGCTGCTAAATCCTTGCCTCGAGCAGTAATTACCTTAGTGGTAGGAGAATTGAAGTGTTGCCATCCATCATTTCTTCCACATTTATTCATAGTAAAAAGAGCTTCCTCCTCCCATTTTAAAGATATTACTAAGGACTTGGAGATTCTCTTAGTCAAAGTGTTATAACCCTTCCCATCCTTTTTCATTGCTCAAATGATTTCAAATATGGTCCTTGGAAGTCCCGGTAAGTGAGTACTTGTATCCTTTTCACATGCCCCCATCAGATTTTAAGCACTGTTCTTGCTTTCTGGCACAGCAAGATGTTCTCAGTTCACCTTTCACTTGTTTCCATCATTAGTTCTTACCAATCACGGCATAGTTACTAGCTCTGCATGAGTTGATTTGTAGTTGTGTTGTGGAATCCGAAAGGAAGACACATTACAGTCTTTCCTCTGCTCTATTCTCAGAAGACTTTTTTTTTTTTTTTTTTTTTTTTTTTAAACACCAGATGTGTGGGGTTTTCCCACACCAAGTATTCTCCGGTTCTCGGCAGGCAACAACTAGGGGTCTGGCAGTTTACTTCAAATCTGACAGGGTCTACCTGGAATTAGCATCAGATCCCCAAATCTAAGGGCTCTGTCCCACAAGACCACCCTTTCTTCAGAGGCCAGTTCCAAGTCCAGGTTGCCACTTATGGTTCTGATAGACTGGCTATAAATCAGACGTTCCCCCAACCCCCTCCTCTGTTTAGTGTTAAAATGTTCAGGGGGGCTCCTGGATGGCTCAGTTGATTAAGTAATGACCTTTGGCTTGGGTCATGATCTCGGGGTTCTGGGATGGAGTCCTGCATCAGGCTGCCTGCTCAGCAGGAACCCTCTTCCACTCTCTCTGCTTGTGCTCTCTCTGTCTCTGTCAAATAAATAAGTAAACCTTTTTTAAAAAATTAAAATAAAATAAAATGGCTCATAAGCTCAAAATAGGTTTTACTCGATTATCAGTTTATTATAAAAACATACAACTCAGGAAGTGATACATAGGGCAATGTATGGGGGAAGGGGTGTGGAGCTACTGCCCACTTCAAGCACATGACCCTCTCAGCATCTCCAAGGTCACCAGCCTAGAAGCTCTCCAAACCCCCTCAGTTAGAGTTTTTTATAAAGACTTCATTACATAAGCATGATTGATTAAATCATTGACACTTGGTGATTCAGGCAACCTCCAGTCCCATTCCCCTCTTGGGAGATATCAGAGTTCCTTCCATCCATCTCGTCACATGGTTGGTTCCCCTGGCAACCGGTCCCCCATCTTTAGGTGCTTTCCAAAATCCACCTCACTAACACAAACTCAGGTGTGGTTGAAAGGGGCTTCTTATGAACAAGAGTTACTCCTTTCACCTTTATTTATCCAGAGCTGTTTTGAGAGTCTGAGGCAAGAGACAAATATTATAAGATACTCCTACTGCTCTGACCACCTAGGAAATTACAAGGGTTTCATGAGCTGTTTTCCAGGAACTGTGGATGGAGACCAAAATATATATTTCTTACATCACAGCATCACAGTATCTCAAGGGAAAATTCTGAGAAATATGTGGCTGGATTAAAAGAAATGACTCTACAATTTTTCTAGAACTTTCCAAATTCCCCCCAGAGGAGTTGTAACATTCTGCACTCTTATTCACAATAGATAGCAATGCCAGCTTGATTTTTCATACTTACACTTCGACATGAGTTTCTCCTTCAAAACAGTCAATATTTGTCAGTCCGTTTTTATGATTACTTTCAGGCCCTCATGACAATCTTAAGTTGTTTCATTCTTAGCAAATTTTTGTCTTCTGTGATTATAATTGGGGATTTTTTTCATCCTAACTTTTACTTTATTTTACTTAATATAAAAGCAGTTAGAGCGACATCGGCGAGAGGGCAAACCCATTCTCTCTCATCATTCTCCATAGACACCAATTTTGGCAATTGCCCATGGATGACAGTGCTATTGTGGGAGTCCCTCGGAGAAGTTCCAGCACACATTCCATTACAGGAAAAAGAAAATCCCAAAACAGATGCATTGTAAATGGTAAGAGGAGCGGTTTCACCTTGCCTGTGTCACCCCTACCCCAAGGTTGTGGGGCTCAGTGCCCAGAGAGCCTATGGCCCACAATTCCTCCCCTGAAGGAGAGCGAATGAGTGAACACTCAGCTTCTCCAGCCATGTGGGATGCTGCCCAGGAGGCCCCCTTCTTCCTTGCCCCACCCAGAATACCGCATGATCTGTAGGCCGAGGGTGGAAAAGAGCCTAAGGCACAGCAGCCAAGGCCTGGAATTCATCAGAGGGACACTAATAACAAGAGTATCCTAACAGATTTGTCGTCTCCATCAGGAAGTCTGCTCACAAATTGCTAGAGATATCACACCTGGGGACACCCCAACTAACCCACAGCACCTCCAACACTCTGCACACACCTTCCTTCTTCACAAACCTATACCCGACCCCCATGGCTGGGTCCTGGCACAGTATGATGGGGAGAGCAAACCTTTGCTAGGGATCAAAGAGCTGAAAGCCCACCTGACTCTTCAGGATCGAGAGAAGGCTCACAGGCAAGCATTTCAGGGCACTGCCCTAGAGGAAATACATGGGAGGCTGTCAGTAAGCAGTCTGGTTTTCTGGAATTGAAAGAAGACATACAGTTAAGAATCCCCTCCAAGACAGAAGAAGTGTTAATGAATGAATTCACAGAAAGGATCTGAGAAAGCCTCAGAATCCCTATCCAGACTGACAGGTGAAAATATCTCTCACACTATGTGAATTAGACTAGAAGAGATGACTGCTGCTTCGAACACAAAGACAGCAGTGCAACACCTTAAGGAACACACACACACACACACACACACACACACATTAAAAGAAACATAACACCACCAAAGAACTGACCTCAAAGAAATGGAGATCTGCAAATGGTCTGACAAAGAACTCAAAATAATTATTTTAAGGAAGCTTAGCAAGCTGCAAGAAAATACAAATAAATAACTCAGTGAAATCAAGAAAATAATACATGAATAAAACAAGAAGTTCAACAGAGAGATGGAAATTATAAGTAAAAACCAAACAGAAATTCTGGAGCTGAAGAATACAAGGAATGAATGAAAAAAAAAATGCAATAGAGAACATCAGAAACAGACTTCACGAAGGAGAAGAAAGAATCTTTGAACTTGGAGACAGATCATTTGAAATTATCCTGTCAGGGAGAAAATAAGAAAAAAAAGCATGAAAAAAAGAATGAATAAAGCCCACATGAATTATGAGGTTTACTAAAAGAAATAATATTTGCATTATGGGAGTCCCAGGAGGAGAAAGACAGAAAGAGGCAAAAAAGCTTATTTAGGGAAATAGTGGCTAGTATTACACTGTATGTTAGCTAACTGGAATTTAAATAAAAACTTAAAAAAGAGTAATCAGTGAACATAATAGCTTTTTTTCATCTTTTAAGAAAATAAAGAAAGAAAGACTGAAAATTTCCCAAATCTGTGTAGAGATATGGACATCCAGCCACATCAAGTTTATAAGTCCCATAGAGATTCAATCCAAAAAGGACTTCATCAAGACACCTTACAAAAAAACTCAAAAATCAAAGACAAAGGGAACATTCTGAAAGCAGCAAAAAAAGAGAAACTCGTTTCATAAAAGGGAATCCCCATAAAGATATCAGCAGATTTCTCAGCAGAAACCTTGCAGGCCAGGAGAGAGTGGGAGGATGCATTCAATGTACTGGATGAAAATTGTCAACCAAGTGTACGTTACTGAGCAAAACTGGTCTTCAGAGATGAAGGAGGTAAAGTCTGTGTCAGGAAACGAAAGCTGAGGGAGCTCCTCAGAACCGGCTATGCCATACAAAAACGCTAAGTTGAGTTCTTCGGGCTGAAATGAAAGGACACTAATCAATAACATGAAACAATATTCGAGTATAAAACTCACTGGTAAAGTATAGGCAAATCTAGAATACTCTAATATTGCACTGGTGGTGTGTAAATCACTTACAGCTCTAGCGTAAGGTGAAAGGACAAAAGTATTAAACATAACTGTAGCCACAGTAATTTAGAAGTAGAGACACAATATAAAAGTGTAAGTTGTGACATCAAAAACAAAAGGAGGGGAGGGGCACCCGGGTGGCTCAGTTGGTTAAGCGACTGCCTTCGGCTCAGGTCATGATCCTGGAGTCCCAGGATGGAGTCCCGCATCGGGGTCCCAGCTCCACGGGGAGTCTGCTTCTCCCCCTCACCTTCTCCCCCTCTCATTCTCTCTCTCTCTCAAGTAAATAAATAAAATCTTTAAAAAAAAAAAAAAAAACAAAAGGAGGGGAGAAATAAAGCATAGAAGGTTTGCATGCAATTAAAGTTAAGTGGTCATCAGTTTAAATAGACTGTTGCAAGATGTTTTATACAAGACGTATGGTAACCACAAAGCAAAAAGCTATGATAAATAGGCAAAAGATAAAAAGAAAAGATTAAAGCATATATAAAATCATCAAATCACATAGGAAGAAAGCAAGAGAGGAAGAAAGGAATTATAAAGCCGCCAAAAAAAAAAAAAAAATTAACAAGATGGCAATAGTAAGTTCTTACTTATCATAATTACTTTAAATTGTAAATGGATTTAATTTTCTAATCAAAAAACATAGGGCGGCTGAATGGATTAAAAAGCCATATCCAACTCTATGTTGCCTACAAGAGACTCACCTGGGCTTTCAGGACACACACACGGTATCTGAAAGCACGGGAAAAGATGTTTCACCCAAATGGCAACCAGAGAAAGCAGGAGTGGCTATACGTACATCAGACAAAATGGACTTTAAGCTAAACACTGTAACAAGAAACAAAGAAGGTCAATATATAATGATAAAGGGCTCAAGCCACCAAAAGATACATTAGTACATATTCATGCATTCCGCATAAAGGCATCTCATTATCTAAAGTAAATGTTAACAGGTATGAAAGGGAAATAGGCAGCAATATCATAAGAGTAGGAGACTTCATACTCCACTTTCAACGTCTGATAGATCATCCAGACAGAAAATCAGTAAGGCAAGGATGCACTTGACCACACTTAAGACCAAATGAACCTACCATACGTGTCTACAGAACATTCCATCCGACATCAGTAGAGTAGACATTCTTCTCAGTAGAGTAGCAAAGATAGAATGTTCTTCGGAGTAGACAATACCAGGTCAAAAAATAGTTTTAACAATTTTAAGAACATTAAAATTGTTTTAAGTATCTTTTCTGACCACAATCACATGAAACTAGATATCAATGACGTGAGAAAACTGAAGAATTCACAAACGAAGCAACGTACTTCTGAATAACCAATGGCTCAGAGAAGAAATCAAAAGGAAAAAAAAATACTTTCAGAAAAACATAATCACAGCATGCCAAAAATTATGCAAACCAGCAAAAACAGTGATAAGAGTAACGTTAGTAGTGATAAATGCCTATACTTTGTTTTTTTATCTTTATTTTTTTTAAGATTTTACATTTTTAAATAATCTCTACACCCAATATGGGGCTTGAACCTATAACCCCGAGACTCAGAGTTGCATCCTCCACCGACCAAGCCAGCCAAGAGCCCCTAAATACCTACATTTAAAAAAAAATAAGATCTCAGATAAAAGACCTAATTTTACACCTTAAGGAACTGGAAAAAGAACAAACTAAGTCCAAAACTAGCAGAAGGAAGGAAATAAATTAAATAGCAACTAGATAAGCAACAGGAAAGGCCGGCAAGATAAAGAGCTAGTTTTTCAAAATATAAACAAAACTGGCACATCCTTTACTAGACCAATTAAGAAAGAAAGAAAGAGGGAATACTCAAATAAATAATATAAAAAAATAAGAGACTTTACAACTGATACCACAGAAATACAAAAGGGTCATGACAGATTACTATGAACGATCACACACCACCTGAATTGGATAACCCGGAAGAAAAGGATAAGTTCCTAGAAACATGCAACCTTCAGAGTGAATCAGGAAGAAACAGAAAATCTGAATACAGAGATTGAATCAGTAATCAAAATCCCATAATAAAGGCGAGCTCAAGAGCAGATGGCCTCAATGGTGAATTCTGCCAAACACTGAGGGTAGAAGAAACGGGGGGATGTTGTTCAAAAGGTACAGATTTTTTGTTTTAAGACGAATACATTCTGGCCGGTGTGCTAATACCACTCAAGTAATTACATACGTGAAATTTGCTAAGAGAGTAAGTCTTAAGTGTTCTCGCCGCACGCACATCCACGGCAGGTAACTGTGGGAAGAGGTGGGCGTGTCAACGAGCCCGACTGTGGTCGGTATTTCACAACGTATATGTATGTCGAATCATCACATTCACATTTTCAATATCTACCACTTTGTTTATTGGTTGCACTTTAATAAAACTGGAAAAATAGTACGTGCTGTTATTTGATTTCTTGGAGACTTCCAAAAGTGAGAACAAATGTAATTTTATTTTATACCGCATTTGCAAACCAAATGAAATCATTTTGGTTTTGTTACTGCAGTTCTAAAGATTGGCCACAAAATGATATCAATTTTACACTTTATAAGTCCATTGCCAATGAGAAACTCAAACTATTTTCAGCAGTTTCAGTATCATTTGAATAATATATGGTCCCCCGAAGTAATACCTTAAGAGACATCAGGCTTTCAACTATAAAACCATCATTGTGTCACTGTTTTTCTTTAGGACATAATATTTTATGGTCACTCTGGCTTCCCTTTGCTCCCGACAGGTATAATTACACAAGTCTACCATAAGAAAAAGTAAGATCAAATGTTTAACTCAGAAAAAACAAATTTAGTTGTACGCTAACTAAAATATATTCACTGGCTAAAATATTTCATTCTTGAGTTATATGCAAAGCAAGAAAAGAACTCCTTCAAACTGAGTAAGTGTTTAAGTTATTGGGTAGTGGCGTGAAGTGCTTATTCACCTGTTACAATTGGTAAGCACCCCGATGTTCCCTGCAGCATTATGTACGATAGCCAGCATGTCGAGGAACCCAAGTGTCTGTGGATGGATGGACGGATCGAGAAGATGTGAGGTAGATCGATACATGCAAGGGAATATTATAACGCTACGCAAAATAAGTCAGTCAGATCAAAACAAATACCATGATTTCGCTCGTGTGTGGAATTTAAGAAACAAAGCAAATTAACAAAGAGAAAAAGAGACAAATAGAGCAGCTGACTCTTAACTACAGGGAATAAACCGATTGTTCCCAGACAGGAGGAGGGTGAGAGGATGGCCGAGCCGGGTGACGGGAATGCGAGTGCACTTACCGTGACGAGCACTGAGTCATGCATGGAATCGTTGAATCATGGTACTGTACACCAGAAACTAATATAACACTGTACATCAATTACACTTGAATAATTAAAAAAAAAAAAAAGAAATCAGAGAAGGAAAAAAAAGTTGGTAAGATATTTTCATACCCTGGTTAACAAATAGTTGTAGTACATTTCAAATTAGTGATAATTTAGTAAATGATTTAAATAAATGAACCAGTGATTTAATGAGCCCTAAACATTCGGTTTAGTCTAATCCAAATCATAAGTCACTTTGAACAAGCATAAAAGTATCCGTTAGAGGATGGCTGAGTTAAGCACTCGGTGTGGAGATTTCTAGGTAACGACACTTGTGCCGTGGGCAACAGGAAACATCTACTCCTCGTGCAGGTGGTGCGACTACTTGCTGTCACTCTGCCAGGCTGCATTCGCAAGTCCGGCCCTTCGCGAGTGGCGTGTCCCCCAAGTCTGTCCGCAGATGTCCCGTCTGCAGCCACGAGGACTAATTGAGCTATTTCCGATAGCACCGCGAATCCATTTCAACTTGTAGAGATGCGCTGGAGGTACAAGTGCGATACATAACCCACCTTCTTATACGGGATACACACACACGGAGAGATTGTTTATATTATCGTGCAGCTGTATTTCGGAATGCCTACAGTGCGCCGTGCGTGGAGTTTGACTCTTTTATATAAGACCTTAGCTAGATAACTTCACGTAAAATTTCCTTCATCTGGTCTCATTTAGAGAGGAGAGTAGCATCCTTTCCCGGAGCAGATGAGAGCTGTAGATCTCGGGAGATGAGACAACGTACTGAGGGGTACCAGCGAGCGTGTGCTAGCAATGCATCTCCAATTGCTAGGTAACGTTCAATAGAATACCATCGCCTCTGTAAAAACAGATCTGTTCTTAAAAGTTTCAAAAAATATGCTTTGCTGGACTTTAATTTTCCTGATTGCATGTCTGGGCTTGATGGAGGCATCGTTCCTCTTGTGGCTGGTGCCCGGGGTGGGGGGACACTGTGGGTGCCCACTGCCCTGCTGAATGTGCAGGTGGAAATGCCAATGAGCTGCTTTTCCAGCTTCTCTTGAAGCTAGCGGCCACGGGGAGGTCTGCTGGGGTCCACTCAGACCCGCTGGGTGAGCGTCTGCCTCTTACCAGATGCCGTGCTGATTTATGAGCACCTACGAGTGTGAGCGTCTTCAACTGGCTCGAACTACTTCTGAGTGTTCCCTACCTCACAACCTGAAGCAACCAACAGACCCAGATGTGTTCCAGCTGGAAGGCTCAGCACGGCCTGCTGTTCCTCTTCCTCCCTCAGTCTAGCAGCACGGCGCTCTGAAGCCCTGCCCTCAGATGGGGAGCACTTTGCACCCTGACCGAATCATGCCTGACTGCCCGAAGCACACAGCGTCGGGAGGCTGGGAGGTCTGCGGGAGGGTCTGAGGCCCCTAGGTAGCACGGGGCTTCTCCAGGGCTGACCTGAACCCAGGCATTAGGACTGCAAAGACTGTCTTTTCCAGATCATTCCATTCCTCTTTCATTCCATCCTCCCAGAGCCCCTGTGCTTTTAAGAGGTACGTTTTAATAGAACATCAAAGAGAAAAATCACGGTCTTAAAATAATCATGATACAAGTTGGCCGACTACTCAGAAAAAGAAATATTTGGATACTACCTCTTTTCCCATTTAATTCTCCTTTAGCACCCTTCTAAAAAAAATCAGATGGGCATTTATGAGGGGATGTTAGCCACGTTTGTGTAGATGCGCACTGGAAAAATGCTTTTAATAGACTGTGTATTCCTCTGCTTTTAAACGGCCGTGTTAAACTTCAGCCAGTACAACAAAATCATTGGCATTTAGCATCATAAAACTAGTAACTGTAGAGAACGTCAGGATGTTTTCCCAGTTCCCAGAGCATAATTTTCCATCATGGGAATTATTCTGACAGTTGCAGCAAATGGGACCTTTTTCCCCCTCTTGTTTCTGGACATGAAACTAGACCTTTCTGGCCTTCACACAAGTGATCATTAATCTCTCCAGACTCCCACTTTTTTTTTTTTTAAGATCCATAAAGAAGTTACGTGGCACACAGCCCTGTAACTGAACACAGTTTGAAGACAGATGACTAATTTCCTAAATTATTTCTGGATTTTCCCTTTTATTACTTGTAGCCTTAAACGGCTTCAACAGAAAACTTGCACTGGGAAGTCCCCCCCTCACTCCGACCATTCCTCCTCCCCGAGCAAGAGGTAGAAAGTGAAACACTGGTAATGGAACATTAAAAATGATCCCGCTGGGCCCTGCCTGTTACTCACGAGCAAGGAATGCGGCTGTGCTTATAAGGCCGAGTTTCGTCTACAGGAATTTCCATAAACCACCAATTGCATTACATCAAGGCGTCATCTTAAATCCCATGGTGATTTTCCTAAACACAACTAGCTTACTGGCTTCAAACCCATTATCTCTTCTTGTCGTTGCAAAAAAATTTCTCCAAATGTTTATATTTCCTCAGGGCCATCCTAAAATGGCCAGTTAGCGAATGTAGGATAAGGGGAAGACATGGCAGAACTTTCGGAGAAGGAGGGTCCACTGTCCCAGGACCGGGCCCAGCTCCCAAGCCCCCGGCGAGAAGCACGCGACACCTGTCTCTGCGGATTTCCCAGTGCTGCTGCGGGGAGGGTGGACGAGGCGTGGGCCGGAGAGGGCAGGACGTGGAGAGAAGCTGGAGGGGGCCCGGAGAGCCCTGTTTCCTTCTCCAAAATTCCACGCGACGAGTGTGCCCTTCCCTGACGCTCCGACGCCGAGCGAGCTCCGCGGGGAGGGGTGCAGAGCTGTCCCAGGCCGAGCGTGGGCTCTGGCGCGAGGAGCCGTGGTCAGGAGGTCTTGCTGGCAGCTCTCAACTCAGCTCCGGATGCGTAGCCCAGCAGAGCAGCCGATCGGACTTGCGCGGCTCCCCGGGAAGGCAGGTGTGGGTTGGGGCTGGGGAAGCCCTGCGGAAAGCAGCACCGACCCAGACAGCAGCTTGTACGGCCTCCAGGGCCCACTTTCGGCAAGACCGCATCTTCCCTGGGGCTCTTCTCCCTCTGCGCGGCTCCCAAGCGATGTCCCAAGAGCTCTCCCCACACCCACCGCACCCCCAGCTCCGGGTGCTCCAGGCGGGGCTGTTCCTCTGCACCCAGCATGCCCCCATCCCAAATAACTCTCTCCCCTCCTCCCGCTCACCCCCGCTCAGTGTCCTCCTGGCGCTTCCCGGAGCAACCGCAGTTGTCGCCCACTCTCTGCAAAGCAAGGAGCCCCGCTGCTCTGGGACGGACGCCCCCGACCCCACGACCTTGGCTGTGCCCCGGCGGCGGGTCCCCCGGGAACTGTGAGCGTCCCCGCAAGGCTGAGCAGGCGCAGCGGGGCAGAGAGCCCTCGTTGACCAGAACGACAGCGGGCTCAGGAGAAGCACCTCACTGTGAGGAGAGATAAGGGGCCTGAACATCTAGGGGAAAAGCCTAAACCCCCAGACTCCTGCCTAAGGAGCCTCGCGAGCGCGGCCCAGAGTCCTCTTTCTTAACGCCGCGGGGCAAGAAACAGAGAGAAGGACACGTGGGGGGGGCCCAGGCGTGCGGACCTGCGGGGACAGCCGGGTCCAGGTCAGGGACAATGACCCGCCCCTGATGCAGCGTGAATGAAGCCGAGAGGGTTTCGCGGCCTTCAGGCCTCTGTGGGAAAAGGAGGATGTGAAACAAGGAGCAGCAGCCAGGACTGTTGGGAAACGGGTGAGCCGGCAAGTTCCTCCGGCCGTGCAGGAAGGCCTCGCGTGGGCGGCGAGAGCCCGAGAGGGTCCCCGCTGCCACCGGCGCCCCTCGTCTGTAAAGAGCCGTGCTGCCTTCCTGGCCTCCCCTCAAGTCGGCGTCCTGATGTGCTCTGCTGGTGGTCATGAAGGGAGCCCGGTTATGCATTCTGGGCCGGGACCCAACAGAAGGAAAACGCTCTGTTCTCAGTCCGTCCCGTCGGGAGGGGCCTGACCTCAGGGTGTCCTGGGGTCGGCTCCCGCGGCCGAGTTCAGGCAGGTCTGCCGGGCTCCCCACCGTGAGGCTGATCTTGCCCGGGTAGCCTGGACGCAGGATGCCCGGAGAGTGTGGACGTGCCGTGTCTGCCGAATCTCCCCTGCACGGCCTCCACGGACGTGGGGCTGAATCCCTCCTTACCATGATCGTTGCCAGAAGGCGATTTTCTGGTTAATTAATTCCTTAAATCCAAACCAAGAGATGTTTTACAAAGTAACTGGCTCGTAGTCTTTAAAAACCCAAACCTCGGGAAAATCGGAGGAGCTGCCGCAGATAACACAGCCTAAGAAGACCCGGCAACCAGACGTAGTGCG
The DNA here is from genome assembly GCA_020311275.1 of Eira barbara. NCBI lineage: Eukaryota > Metazoa > Chordata > Mammalia > Carnivora > Mustelidae > Eira > Eira barbara. Next base: position 321,359 of record JAHRIG010000081.1, on the reverse strand, counting down.
CGGTCCCGGACCAGGAACCCGCCGTCCTTTTCTCTAGAGGAGGTGTGGGGACAACACTGAAATTTGAGGAAGGCCTGGATGTTCCATAATAGGATTACGCCAGTGTTAATTTTCTGATTTTGCCGTTGTACTTGCCTTATATAAGAGAATGCTTCTGGGATGCTCACGTTCCTTGGAGCATTTCAGAACAAACAGGACGGTGGCCACCACTTTGTCTCAAATGGTCAGGAAAAATACTATGTATCTACAGCACATAATAAGCTCAGTGAAATATTAACATTGGGGGCTCTGGGGAAGGGTACCCGGGGGCCATCTGCAATCCTCTTGCCATTTTTCTGCACAGGTGAAATGATTTCAAAATAAGGAAGTTTTTAAGATGTACCGGGCATTCGAAATGCACTGAGAAGGTGGGCATGGCTGAGTTTGAGGAGGAGGGGGTGGGGTCGCGCCCCCGTGGGGAAGGCGGCCGGCGATCTTGTCTCTGGGGACGTTCTGAGGCTGCGGGACGATCTAGCCCATCCCACTCTGCAGGAGGCAGACCCACCGGACTGGAGGCAAGAAACGGCTTTCTCTATTGTCTGCCTGGGAAGGCAAAACATTTGAGTCATACCAACAAAGGCTAGCTTTCAAGAAAACTTACTAAGAGCCCATGGCTTTGCCCTCCGAATTCCAGTTTCTGGGCATGACATCGCTGCGGTCACATAGGTCCGTTCTGTATCAAGTGTCCCGAAATAGATTATTATCCCAGAGGCTGCAGCTCGCCTCTGATGCAGGTCTTACATGGTAACAATAAAGGTCTTCAGCCTCTGAGCCCTCTGATGAAGGACGGGCACACCGAGTAATCAGTCTTGACCGCCACGTGAATGAGCTCCTGTCCCAGGCCACGAGCCCACAGCCCACGCTGCCGATAATGACTTCAGCCCACAGAGGCAAGAGAGAAGTGGCCCCGAAATAGATCTTTAAAGCCCTCCCCTGTCTTCTGCGACAGCACAATTCACTGTTTCATTTTGGTCTCTTATCAGGAAGCCTTCTGAATCAGTGCTCTATTTTGAGCACAAAGTCAAGATTTCTGCGGCCTCAGCCAAAGACGTTCTCATGGAGAGCGGCGGAGCTGGCTTGCTGATTCAGCTGTGGCGGTTCCTGGAGTCCTTCTGGGTGAGTGGGAAGGGGCTCCCCCATGGAAGCTTTTCCCTGGCCTTTCCCTGCCTCTCCCACCCTGTCCACTTAGCATTCCGCCAGAGAGAACGCAAGATCGAATGCGTGCCAAGAAAGTGGACACGCTCCGCAGACGTTAACAGCTTGACGGCATTGATGGCTTGCCAAAAGTCAGCTCTCTCCCCAGGGATCTTAGTTTCTCCCCTTCTGAGTGTCCATTTTTTTCTTTCTTTGTTCCTCCTTTGCCCTGGCCTTCTTACACGAATGGCAGGTCATTTGCAGGAAATGCGGATTACAAAACTGGTGAGCAGGAGCCCAGCTGCGGTCAGCGGTGCTGGGCCAGCCAATGCCCAGTTACTGAGTCCCTGTGTCCTGCGTGCTCAGCATGGGCTATGTGCCACGCCACGTGACCCCCAGGAGCAATCCGCAAGCCTCGTGATTCCATCCTCACATCTCGGATGGGGCGACAGAAGCTCGGAGAGGAGGAACGTCATGGTCCAAGGTCCACGGCAAGGCCAAGGGGCGAGCTTGCAAAGGTCGCTTGTCTAGAGGGCTCCGTCTCCCACTCTGTGTACTTTGACCGTAAGGAGAAAGATACCCAGACCTCCTTCTTCATCTGCTTGTTGAAGGCCCCAGATTCTAGCAAATTGGGGTTTGGCGCCTAGATTGTGGAAGAACACGTTACCTTTGACACCTCATCCCACTTGTGGATGCTGCCTCAGTGACCCTCGTGAACAGGAAAGCGAATATATTCAAGATTTCGCTCAGCTGGGTTGTTGGGATTTCTCCACCACATGTGAGCCGGACGTCCTCAGGACCAAAGCTGGGCAGGGTTACCATGTCCCCACTGAGCCAGCCTGGTGGGCTGGGGTAGCTCGTAGCCCTCCGTCCTACCCTCTGCCACAGCTTCTAATCTCATTTCGCTTCTTGTGAATTATGTGACATCTGAGATTATGAGAGCAGATGTCCCCCAGCCCCTCCGCCACTGGCAAGGGGATCTGGAAGTCTGTGCTGGTAGGACCTTCATGGTAGACCTTCATGGCAGGACCATTGGACTGCTTCCAACTAGTACCCAGGAAGACACATCCTGTAGGTGACTCTGTGTCCCATCTTACTCCCAGGGACCCACCAAAGCCACATGCACTGCTGGGTCTCACAGAAGCATCCACACTTGCTGGTCTGAGGACCCTGTGTACCTGCCCCCACATAGGACTGGTGCAAAATGGCGGGGGGCTGAAGACCCCAGGCATAGCTGTGAACTCATGAACCCACAGAAGTTGGTAAATTAAGGTCCTGGACTCTTTGACCCTTGGGTGGGACAAGTCTGAGGTATGTTGTCTACTTTCCTCCCATCTTGAGACCAGCGGGACTGAGCCCCAACTGTCCACAATGATAACTTCGGTAAAGCTCGCCATGTCGGCTAGCTTCTCTTCGGTCTCCCTCCTAGTCCTTCTGAGTGCTTTCTGGAAACAGCACCTAGTACATTCCTTGCACTCAGACCCTGATCTCAGGTGGACTTGGGAGGAACTGGCCTTGGACATCCCTCAGGCCGCCTTCTCTGCCTCCCTGGCGTGATCGGTACACTGTTGAGCACCCCCCGCCCCGGGGAATGTTGCAGACAGAGGTGAGGATGGTTGTCCCTAGGCCCCACACATAGACTTTTCCACACCGGAAACCAGAATCTCTGATCCTGGTACCAAAGCAAAACCTGTGGTTCCAGCCAGACAGCACCCGTCAGGAAGGAGTTCCTGGAGGACCCAGGAGCTAGAGCTGAGGGTGGGACACCAGCAACATTAGTGAGTTTTCTTTCCGATGGGCCTGCCCTGAAGGACGGGTGTCTCCTATTCCAGTTCTTAGCAGGGTAAAGGCCAGCAACAAGAAGGAAACTCTGTGTGCAGGGAGGGAAAGATCTTGTCTTTTGCAGGTTGACAATGTTGCAGAAGAGAAAGAATACGATGTTTCTCCTTCCTCCTTGAACCAGCTTTCTTCTCTATGGTAGGTCCCAGGCTCCATTAAGTCGTGATTTCTGGGGTGCCATGGGGCTCCAGCGTCATGCGCCCCACTTCTGCGAGCCCACACTCGGGGATCGCCAGGCCCTGACCGCAGCACCGCGCGCCGTGGAGTGGGTGAGTGCACGTGTCTGTTTCCTCCAATCAGCACAGCGTCTGGGAGGGAGAGCGTTCACGCTGAAAAGGGTTCGGAAATAGCAGAAGTCAAACCCAGTGACTCACCGCGGTAGCAGTTAGTAAAAGTTTGCTGTGCCCACCCCGATCAGGCAGTTTGCAAACCAGGAGCCCTCAAGCCAGTTTGAGCAAGCAACGAGGCCTAGCGGGGGCTGATCGTGAAGCAGCCCATGCGGGGAGAAGTTGGTGAGTGTGTGTTCTTCCCAGCGATGGTCAGGATGCTAGAATGTTCTCAAGTTCTATGGAGCTGGTCACTGGTTACCTCATCTCAGCCTTGGGAAGCGGTTCAAGTTTTGCTTGTGATTTCCAGAGGCACAAACAAGGGATGACCCGGGTCCAGTGAGTCTTGCAAAATAAACTAAATGAAGCTTTATTTGTATGAGTAAACTGGTTTCATCTGGTGAGGGAATTTTTAAGGCTGGTCTCTCTGTGTTTTTTTATTTCAACAACCTCCTCCCTCACGGTGACTGGCGTAAAAGGGGGCCACGTGACACCCTGAGACCCAGGAGACTCTGGAAAACAGGTCTCCCCAGTTCCTCAGTGGGCCCCCAGGGGCTGCCCAAGGGCCTGGGCCACCATGTTGGCACCCTTGGCCAAGGGCCTGGGGATGGCGCCCCAGGGGAGGCTGAGGCCCTGTGATGTTAGCAATGGACTCTGCCTTTCCTCCCCTGGACCTTGCAGTAGGTGAGACATTTAATTCCTTGGCTTGTTTACTCCAATTTTGACCAGGTTGTCAGCACCTGAGGAAAGAATCCTAAATGATGCAAGTGGGAGGGAGTTTCTTAATTTGCTTTGGTACCAGGATCAGAGACTCTTCTCCACGGACCCCCTGGCCCCACGTGGCCCATGAGGCCAAAGCGTGTGGCTGCTGGGTACCCCCCGGTGTGTGCACAGAATGTTCCAAATCCTCTTGGGCTGTGGAAGGCCCCGTCCTAGGGCACAGACTCCTCAGAAGGGGGTGACAAAACTTATAGGAATTTGCTGAGGTTTTATCCCCAAAGTTAAAATTTCATTCAGAAGTAAGTTTAGGCCAAAGCACTTGGGGAAATTACACTTTATTTATTTTTTAAAAGATGTATTTATTTAAGAGCAAGAGAGAGCATGGAGGGGAGGCGCAGAGGGAGGGGAGAGAAACAGACCCCCCCAGTGAGCACAGAGCCCAGCGCGGGGCTCGATCTCACGAGCCTGAGATCGTGATCTGAGTCAAAACCGACATCCGGTGCTCTGCCGACTGCACCACCTGGGCCCTGGAGAAACGGTCCTTTAAGTTCAAGCACAAAATATATCCAGTTTAGTAAACGAGGACCAGTATTTTGAACAAGAGGAGAAAATATTCCATTGGAAACATGTGAATTCAGCCATACAAAATAATATTTATCCGTGGGTTGATTTAAAAGGTTACAGACGTGGCCATTGTTTCGTGGAAATACGCTCCTCTTACCGCGTCTAAAAAATCCTTGAGCCTCTCTGCCGCCTTATTATGAAACAGCCAAGCAACAGGAAAGTTGCAAAAGTAAGCGGGTGAAAGTCTACACACCCCCTGCCAGACGGACCGGGTGTTCTTGGTTTGCTGCGTGACTTCCGCACGCACACGACACACGCACGCCTGCACTGCCACGCAGAACAGGTTCTACACGCACGCTCGCACCCACGCTCACGTGGGTGGCTTTCTGGCCACCTGAGAGTTAGTTTGTAGACGTCAAGACACTTTTGGGTACTTTAGCATCGGTCCTCTAAAAAATATCAAGTGACTGCCACACTCTAGAAAGTTAACATTGAAATAATGCAATTGTGTACATACGTGGTCCGCATCCGAGTTTCCCTCTCTGTCCTGATAGTGTCCCCCAGTGCTTGGGTTTTGCCGTCGTTGGGGTTTTTGTTTGTTTGTTTGTTTGTTTGTTTTAAAATCTGGGCTCCAGCTAACTATCACGTATTGAATTTACTAATATTTCACTTTCAACCTTATTCTATGGTTTTTTTCTTGTTCTTCATAAAGTAACATGAGTTATGGTAAAACCAGTATTTATTCCATCAATTATTTCCCCTCATTTTTCGTGCATTTCGCTGACGACTTATTAAGAGAAGGGCCTGAAAATAGAGTGTACGCCGGCGCAGGCATTTGTATAATTTTTTTTTTAACCTAAAACCACTTGTTGATTTTATGCTTACAAATGACATCCGTCCGATTGCGTCGCACGTCATCGCAGGAAGGAAATCGAAGTCATGGACAGAGGCTTGGTGGCAGAGGCGTGGGGCTATCGATGAGGGGCCGAGGTGGTACTGGAGAGGGCGGGGAGGACGGCAGGGCTGGGGAGTCAGGCCAGCACGGCATGGGTTTGGTCTGAAGATGGACACGTTTGTGGCTTTAGGAGTATTTGCAAAAGGACAAAAGCATATCTTTATAATAGCACCTGGGTGGTGAGCCCCCTCCTCTGTGGTCGTCACCCTGACTGTGTTCTCCCCATACCGCCACACCCACCATGGGGCGGCCTCTCCCTGCTACCCACTGCTCCCTTCCCCCCGGCGGCTTTGCTTGAGCACATGCTGTTTGCGGAGCATTGCGCGATGACAGGTGTCCTAGCCACGCACATCTGGCACGCGTGGCGGCCGAGGGCTTACAACCTGTCTTTAGTGCGACTGTGAACGTGGACTTTATTTTACCTTATTTTGAAGAATTTCCATGCCACGCAGCTCGCTCGACCAGGATCACGTTGACCCCGATCACGGTGGAGAAGGGGCCGTCTTATTTACACCCGTGGCCCTCCCCGCGCAGGGCGGCCCGCCACTCTCTGCACTGGTCCATTCACTCCGCGGGGCCTGTCACCACGTGTCATATCCTATACTGACCTATTGAATAGTTCATCATCTATCTCTGTCCACTATGGTGTCAGCTCTGTGAGGGGAGGGAATTTTGTCTGTTTTATCTCCAACGACATCAGGAAACATTTGGGAAGGAGGCAGAGTTGGAGACGATCACCCCAGGAGTTCCTACGTCCTCTCAGTCCCCGGGACCTGGTGCCCACACACCTCGGCTGCGCACCCCCCACCCAAGCAGGGCAGCCAATGATGGGGGCCGCAGAGCGGGAGGACGGAAAGGAGAGGGGGTAAGGTTGGGCCTAAATAGACCCGAATCCCAACCTTACCGCTTATTTTACGTACTTTATGAGAGCAACAGTGCTCTTCCAGCTAATTACGTTGTTATAAAAAGTAGAAATCGTGTACATAAAGGATCTAGCAGAATGCCAGGAAACAGGAATGGCTCAGTGCCTACGTAGAATTGCATTAAAGATTTTCCTGCAAAGGAGCAGGCAAAGCTCGTCACCAGCCCAGACACAGGAGGGGTTCCCAGAACAGGCTTTGGTGCTGAGGGCTTCCTGGGTGGTGACTCACGGAAGCGTGGCTACTGGGCCCATTTTTCAGTCAACAAACCCGAGACCCAGAGAAGTGTTCCAGCACCACGGTTGTGGCTGAACCTGAGCTCACTGGACTGCTGCAGTCCGGTTCCAGAGGGCGAGACGCACAACCGGGAGCAAAGTCCCTCTCGTCACTCGTCCAGGAGCGGGATGCAGGTGGCTGGCGAGAAGGACAGCTGCCGGCTGCCTTTCCTCTAGGACAGGTCCCTGATGGCTCGCGCGGCTCACCCACACAGAAGGAGGCATTTGTATTTAAAGACACGGTCGGGGTCTTTCATTCAAGCTCTTGGGGCTCTCGCTCCAAGGTCAGAGCGTGCAGGAGTCTCTCCTTAGATACGCATCAAGGGTTTTAAATGCCCAGGCTGGGAGATTAATTTCAGTCCCCAATGTCACCCCAGAACGTAGTGGTTCCAGTGACGGCCACCCAGGCCTCGCTCCCGCAGACGGCGGAGGGAAGCAGGCAGCAAGGGCTCCGTCTGCAAGAGGGGAGCCGGAAGGAGAGCGACCAGCGAACCCCTCGCGTCCTCACTGCAAGGACCCAATGCCCCCGCCCCGTTCCCGCGGCTCCTCTGACCACCGGTGTTTGCTGGCGATGGGGGAGCGTGGGCCTTCCCCTCCCGTCTCCAGGCTTTCAGATTTGGAGGAGGGCGAGGCCTTCGGTGCCCACAGTCTGTTTCCACCCTGTGGGCGCTGCGCCCAGCCCTGGAAATGACAGCACATCCCAGTCGAGCGGCCCCGCGTTGCTCAGGAGAACAGAGGCTGGACAGGCAGCAAAGAGGAGAGACGGCCCACAGTCCCCGGGGAGGACTCCGCAGAGCCGTACCCTGGGACAGGACCCAGCAGGGTGGGACTCCCAGGACTCTTTGGGAGAAGAGGCAGAGGGATGAGGACGGGGACCCGGACATAGGACACTCGGCCTTCCAGCTGGGGAGACGGTGCTGGCCTGGGGCCCACGGCCCTCCTGCAGAGAGGAAGGCCCCTGGTCTTACCTGCACACCAGTCCACCCGTGGCCCTTCAGGGTGACCTTGAAGCCTTCATGTGCCGAAAGCCATGGACAGATGCACGGGTACTTCACCGAGCTCTAGAGCCAAGCTCGCTCAGCTCCGTCAAAGGATTCGATCACGAAGTGACCTCTGTGCACAGCGAAGTCACTATCGTCATCGTCATCGGGGCTCAGGGTCTTTGAATGGAGCTCCCCCAAGGCCAAGGCCCAGACGTGCCCTGGGCCACAATTTTCACAATGTTCGTGTGAAGCAGAGATAATGTTTTTACAAAATCGTATGCGCTACAAGACTGGACTCACACTGCATCCGTTTCTCTGCAAGTTGCCTCTCATGCTTCTCATTTGCCAACGAGTGTGGCCATAGACACCCTCCTTTTATAGGACAGATTCTGAGAAGGGAGATTGCTGAGGCAAACGATGCTTGTATTTGAATACTTTCATAGACGTTGTTATTAAAATGGCCATTAATCCTTTAGTATTTTATTGGGGCGCCTGGGTGGCTCAGTGGGTGAAGCCTCTGCCTTCGGTTCAGGTCATGATCCCGGGGTCCTGGGATCGAGCCCCGCATCGGGCTTCCTGCTCAGCGGGGAGCCTGCTTCTCCCTCTCCCTCTGCCGCTCCCCCTGCTTGTACTCTCTCTCTCTCTCTCTCTCAAATAAATCAATAAAATCTTTTTAAAAAATACTTCAGTATATTATTGATGCTGCCAGATCACTTTCCAGAACGGTGTAGGTATTGCCGTCCCCAAGAGCAGTGTACAAGAGCTCTTCCCCTCGCCCTGGCCAACACTGGGGCGCCGTCACTTCCTCTGACTCGCAGACAGATACATCAGATGACGTGAGTATCTGACTGTTCCTTGAGGTTTCCTTTCTGGGGTATTAGTCAAATTAATCATATTCTCATATGTTTACGGATCATTGATATTTCCTCTTCGCAAAACCGTCTGTTCATATTCTTCGACTCTTTCACAGTGAGGTTGGAAAATAAACGTTCACTAATTTTTAAGAGGTTTCGGATCTGTGGATTTTACCTCGTATCTGCCCAGTCTGTTTCCTCGTTGGCCGTCTGGTCCTTTGCCTTTGTCCGTGACGTCTTCTCGCCGCGAGGATGTCATCAGTGTTTCTTGGGTTGCTTACAAAAACGTTTAATTGCAAAATCAAAAGAAAAATAATTTGAAAAGAGTATAAAAGTAGATCCGGGGTCATTTCAATCGTAAGCACCGTTTACTGTCCAGGAATGGAACGAACTTCCGCGTCCCAGCGTCCGAGGTGTAATTCACCTGTGGCGTTGTGGGTGTGTCCCATTTTTCCCATTTTTCTCCTCATTTTCCCACCTGAGTCGCCAAGGTTGCTGCCCTTTTGTTTCCTACACTTCCGGATGCAAATGCAAGGTGTTTTGATGACGTACGGATTGTGAGATTTCTTACGGGCTGGCCCGAGACCGTCAGATTTAACACTATTTCTACAAGAAAGCAAACTCCGCTGGGAAAGGAACATCTCGGAGCCAGGTTTTGGGTTGTGTGGACTGAGGCCGCCTCTGTGCCGGACAGTTTAGGCGGGAAGTGAGCGACAGGAAGCAGACAGTCCGTGACTTCTGTGACCGCGTGCACCAACGTTTCCTTATTGTTGGGTTGTTCTTTGTTTTGGGGGTGGGGGAAGGGGGATATGCTCTTTTTCTTCTTCTTTTCGGACTGCTTGATAATAGCCACCCTTGGAAGCTTCTGTTAGTTTCCCCGCATCTGCTGGCGCTGGCCTCCTCCCGTCGTGCTGGGATCATTCAGGAGCGCCGCCTCCCGTGGAAACAGCTTCTTCCGGCAAAACCGTTGAGTTTATCATTTCGTCGAAACATTCGCATAGCTCCACTGCGTTAGAAAGCAAAGACGGACGGGGCTGATCAATTTTGCATAAAGACAAGTCAAATCAAAGAATGCTTTGAACCATGGAACGAAATTTAATTAAATATTGGAATGACAAACATTTCATGAGGAACAGACGTTCTTAAATAATAGTAAATGGTACACAGAAGAGGTGAGAGTTTTACATCAGAAAGTGTGTAGGGGACCCAATAGGGCATCCCGACACCTTCGGCCCACGTTCCAAAGTGTAGTTCACGGGTGTGGGGGGTCCGTGGCTCCACAAAGACGTCTTGGAGCTCCGCAGACTTCGCAGGCTAGAGGCCTCAGAGGACGTTGAGGGATCCAAACCCATCCAGCAGGGAGGTCACGCTCCTTTGTACATAGGGGTGGCATGGCCCGCAGGTCCTGCCCCGGGGGCTGCTCACGCTGTCCACTCTGACCCACTGTTTCAGGAGCTCCCGTGCTGAAGCCACTCCGAGCCCGCCGTCGGACGGCCGTCTGCTTCCTCGCTCTATGGATTGCCCTTATCATTACAGAAGCCCCCCTTACCTCTCTGTACTTTGCTTCTCCCCCCCCAAAAGTGTTCTTAAACGGAAGTTCAGCCTCTTTAACCTCCTTTAATTCTTCATCAGAATACACGCGACGGTGCACACCTGTCGGTCTGGATGCACAGGCCGGGGGACGGGGGTGGTGACGCCTGGGGCTCCAGGGCACAGGGAGCGTCCCTGTCTGAGGAGGAAGAAAGCACAGGGGACTTCGGCCAAGTCCCAGAATGATCCCTGGAACTTAAAGACCACGTGCCCCAGAAGGTCTTACGAAGGGCACCAAACCCCTCCTGTTCTAGACTTACTATGTCTTGTCATCAAAGTCCTTTGGATCAAGGTCCTTTCCCAAGTTATATTGTAGGAAATGAGGAGTTCCCTGCCTCTCGGACTCGTTAAACCAGCCCCAGGCACTTGCGCCTCCCACAGCAGGAGCAGGAAACACACTCCTGTTGCTGGAACGCGGGGGCGGGGGGTGGAGGACAGGGCTGCTGTGATTATTGTGGGTGGAAGAAAAGTAAATGGGAAAGAAATCTGTTTTTTAAGAAAGCAAAGAGAAGAGTCCCAGAGAAGCCAGCGTATGTTTAAGAAATGGAGGCCCTTTTGGGGCACCTGGAGGGCTCCGTCAGCTAAGCATCGACTCTTGCTTTGGGCTCAGGTCATAACCTCAGGGTCGTGAGATCGAGCCCCACATCCGGCTGTGCCGGGCGTGAAGCCTTCGTGGGATTCTGTCTCTCCTTCTCCCTCTGGCGCTTCTCCTGCTCTCTTTCTCTCTCCCTCTCAAAATAAACGAATAAATAAAATATTTAAAAATATATAAATGAACTTTTAAAAATCTAGAAAAAAAGAAATGAGGGCCCTTTCAAGAGCGAACAGGTAACTTGGAAATAACAATTACACCCCGTGCAAGCGGCGCAGGGTGGACTCTAGAACCTGCCGGCTTGGCTCCTTTCTCGGCTCCACCGCGGACCGGCTGGGACGCGCGGGGCAAGGCCGTGAGGGGAAGAGCCGGGGCGGGGGGCGGGAACCCAGTGCGCCCGCAGGCCCCACGCTGCAGGCCGCCCTAACATCCCTGTCCGGGAGAGCCGGTGCAGGCCGCGCAGGAAGGACGGGCGGCGGGAGGGAAGGCAACCAACTAAGGCTGCTTCCCAAACCTGCGATTTCTGAAATGAAAGTGAGGTCTGCAGGGTGCTGCTTCTGCAAGGCAGCTGCTTCCAAGAAGGTGAAATATTTAAAAAAAAAAAAAAATCACCTGTAAAGATACTGTGTTTTCTCGGGGGCTAGCCAGGTTGTCGACATTCGGGTTGCTCCGTGCAGCCCGGGCCTGGGCTGGGGCGGGGAGATCCCTGCGTGGGAAGCTCTCTGCCTACTGTGGGGCCGCGGGGCTCCTGAAGGCAGCTCCTGGTCGCTTCCTTCCCTCCAGAGAAACGACCCCACAGGGGGCTGGGCAACCCCCCTGCTGCCAAGGCAGGGAGCCGCGCTGCCCTAGGACAGCCCACGAGACACCCACGGGGGGAGCCTCCCCGGCTCAGGGAGGCTGGAGAAAGCAGGACACCTGCTCGCGGCCAGTGGCCACCCCGGGGACACCCACAGAACATCGGGCTCAGCGGACCCCGCCGCTCAGAGGCCTCTGCTCCTCCGCACGTGGATGGGGGCGCGTGTGGCGGGCAGAGACGGGCATTTCCCTCCTGGAGCGGGGGTGAGGCCTCAGGCCCCCCGGTCCGCGAGAACCCCAGCCGGCCTGGCTTCTTTGTTGCTGGCCGAGAAAGGGAGGCCCAGGAAAAGAGGAACCCGCTCCGCGAATGGTGCCTGCGCTTTCTCCAGGAATCCTTGCCAGAGATGGAGACGTAGAACTGACAGCCAGGAAAGGGGGGGGGTGGCTATTGAGCTCTCCCTCATAGAGCCACTCGGAGCTGTCCCGGGCCGACCTGCCACGCTCGTGAGGACCAAAATCACAGTTTCAGGAATTTTATGAGCCTACGGTGAAACAGTCACCATTAAAAAAATAAACTTCCATAGGGGCATCTGGGGGCTCAGTCGGCTGAGCGTCCAACTCTTGATTTCTGCCCAGGTCACGATCTCACGGTCGTGGGATCGAGGCCCGCATGGGCTCCAAGGGGAGCGGGGTTTCTGGTTGGGTTTCTCCTTCTCCCTCTCCCTTCCTCCCCCAACCCGCTCACGCTCACACACACACACACACACACACACACACTCCTTCTCTCTCAATAAATAAACTTAACGTGAAATTACCATTAAATCAATTACTTTATAAATAATAACAGTAAGTCTCAAAACTCATCATTTCCTGATTATTTCATTACCTTCACTATTATACCACAGAAATCGGTTGACAATTCAATTTTTTTTTTAAAGATTTTGTTTATTAATTTGAGAGAGAGAGAGTACCAGCAGGGGGAGAGGCAGAGGGAGAAGCAGACTCCGCTGCACCCGGAGCGGGGAGCCCGAGGTGGGGCTCGATCCCGGGACGCAGGGATGATGAGCCGAACGCAGACACTTAACCACCTGAGCCCCCCATGCGTCCCAACACAAAGTGTTTCTGATGAGCTGGTTAAGCATTTACTAGCGTAACGCGACCAGCACATTTGGAGGGATGCAGGCTAGTACGGGAGAAACTCATGCAATTTTGTAGGCAGGGGAGGCTGAAGAAAAGTGTGTAACACTCTTATCGGTTTCCCCAGGAAGAACGAAGAGCCCGGTCGACCCAGCTCACGGCTTCACTGAACACGCCTGCCCTGTGCTCAGCCTGGGGGTGGACGCCGAGCACGGACGCTTCAAATAATTCATGCAAACAAGGCCTCTTTCTAGAAACAGGATTAAGTGATGCACAGAAGAGGCTTCTATTTCAGTGAATCTATTCATCTATAAAGAAATACTTCATACAAGGCCCAGCAGCCAAGATGATTGCTTTTCTCCAGATTGTTGAATTGCAACATCATTTCTTCTGTTTGCCATTCGAAGCGCTTAGGCCGCTCGGTGGGCCCGTGTGAGCTCTTCCCAAGGTACAAACGGGTTTTTGAAATGTAGGTAATGGACCTTAGATAGAGCTCATCCTTACTGCCTGTTAGAGAACTCAAATAGGTTAATCCAGAATCTTCCTCTTGGCGACCCAAAGGGATTGTCTTTCAATAAGCTCTGAGCTTCCCCCCCCCTCAAGATTTTATTTATTTATTTGAGACAGAGAGAGCATGTGGGAGAGGAGGGAAAGGGCAGAGGGACAGATGACTCCTTTCTGAGTAGGTGGAGCTCAATCCCAGGACCCTGAGATCGTGACCTAAGCCAAAGGCAGACGCTCAATGGACTGAGCGTCTTACATTACGCTGGGGGACGTCAGTGTCCTCTCTCAGCAACCGATAGAACCACCCAAGAAAAAAATCAACAAGGATAAAGAATAACATGACCGACAGGATGTAACAGACATACACAGAGTGTTGCATCCAACAGCAGCAAAATACATTTTTTTTCAATTGCTCATGGAACATTCAGCGAGGCCACATTCTGGGTCATAAAACAAGCCTCTGCGAATGAATAATTATGATCATACAGAACATGTTCTCTGAACATAATTGAATTAAACTAGAAATCAATAACAGAAGGAAAACAGGACAATCTCGGAACCCATGGAAATTAAACAACTTCTACATAATGTGGAAATTAAACACATCTACAAAATCCATTGGTCTAAGAGGTTCGAAGGATATTAAAACTAGATGAAAGTAAAGATAAAACATTTCACAGTATGGGATGGAGCACCATAGTTCTGAGAGGATAATTGGTTAGAGCAAAGGCTTATGTTAGAAAAGAGGAGAGGTTTTAAATCAATGGCCAAGTCTCCTAATTCAGGTCCCGAGATAAAGAGGAGCAAAACACAGTCAAAGCAAGAGATAATAGAGCAGAAATCAATCATTGAAAATAGGAAAACAATAGGAAAAGTCAATGAGACAAAAAAACCAAACCAGGTTCTTTGAAAAGATTGAGGACACTGACAAACCTTGAGCACGACTGACAAGGGAGAAGGAGGGAAGGCACGAGGAGAAATACCGGAAGCGGACGCAGAAATTCACCACGGAGGGGCAGCCTGGGTGGCTCAGTGGGTTAAAGTCGCTGCCTTTGGCTCAGGTCATGATCTCAGGTTCCTGGGATCGAGCCCCGCATCGGGCTCTCTGCTCTGTGGGGAGCCTGCTTCCTCCTCTCTCTCTGCCTGCCTCTCTGCCTACTTGTAATCTCTGTCAAATAAATAAATAAAATCTTAAAAAAAAAATTCTACTCAGCCATGTGACAGCTCAGAACTTTGCTAGCTCCTCTCTGAGTTGCATCTCTGGGTGACAAAGCCATCTCAGAGTGATACTGTGCAGAGATGTGAAAGGGGCTCTGTTGACTACTTCACAGTTTAATTAAAAAAAAAAAAAGAAAGAAAGAAAAGAAAAAAAAAGAAATTCACCACGGACCCTTACCTCGGTCTGCCTGCGACGTTACAGCAAAAATACCACAGCCTGGGTGGCTTACAAACAGCAAACATTGATTTCTCACAGTTCTGGACCCTGAGAAGTCCACACCAAGGTCCTGTCCTTTACTGTGCCCTCCCAAGGCAGCGGGGGCAGGGGGGCGGTCTGGGGTCTCTTTAAGGGCACCATCCCGTTCACAACGGTGGAGCCCTCGTGATCTAATCACCTCCCAAAGGCCCCATCTCCTAACGGCCATCACCTTATGGGCGAGGATTTCATCACATGGATTCCAGGGGGACGCAGACTTTCAGTCCCGTCTAATCCAGCTGACTCCAGAAGGGCAAGAGACGCTGCTAACAACTCGTGTGTTAAAACCGACAACTTACATGAGATGGACCAATGTTCTGAGTAGTAGGAACTACCACACTTCATCCAATATGAAATAGGTAATTTAGTTGTATAACTATGAGGGAAATTGAAATTGAAATTTAACATGTCCTGAAAAAAGGAATCTTCAGGTCCAGATGGTTTAACTGGAGAATTCTACCAAACACTGTATAAACCAGTTCTACACACTCTTTTCCAGAAAACGCAAGAGGAAACACTTTCCGCCTAATTCTATGTGGCTAATAGTATCCTGACACCAACTGCAGACAAAGACAGTTCAGAAAAAGAAAATCACAGACCGGGATTCCTCATGACTAGAGACGCAAAAATTCTTGACAAGGATTAGCAGACAGAATTTATCAATATATAAGAATTACGCACCATAACCAAGTGGGATTTATTCTAGGTATGCAAGGCTGGTTCAATATTTTAAAAAGTAACCGGTATAATCCACCATAGATTAACAAGCTAGAGAAGAAAAATCTTATGACCATCTCCATTGATGTGGAAAAATCCTTTGACAAAATTTACCAGCAAATTATGATGCAAACTCCTAAGAAACTAGGAATAGAGAGAAACTTCCTCAACTTGATAAAGAATGTGAATGAACAGCCTGCACTAAAATTGTACTTAATGGTGAAAGAAGGACTACTTCCCCCCAAAATTAGGAACAAGTCTAGTGTGCTCAGTCTCACCAATGCTCTTCAGCATAAGGCTCAAAATTCTAGACAGAACAATAAAGCAAGAGAAGAAATAAAATGCATACAGATTACAGAGAAAGGAAGAAACTGTCCTAGTTACAGATGACAGGATGCTCCACCTGGAAAATCCCAAGAAACCTCCCCACTCAAAAGAGAGAAAAGCCAGCTAGAGCTAATGAGTAGGTTCGAGAAGTTCGCATGATCCAAGAACACAAAAACCAACCATATTTCTACAGACTAATAACAAATATGTGGAAACCAAATCCAAACATGCAGGAAGATTTGTAATTAATCCAAAGAAAATGAATATTTGGGTATACATTGAACAAAATATACAAAGATTATACATGCTGAAAATTACGAAAAACTGATGAGGTCAATCGAACAACATAGATACATGGAAAGGCAGACTGTGTGTATGAAGTGGAGAACTCACGTCGTAAAAAATGCCAGTTATCCCCAAATCAATCGATAGATGTGATGGGATTTCCATCAAATCCCCAGCACTTGATTTTAAGCTATAGATGACGTTATTCTAAAATTCGTAAGGAAAGGAGAAGGTCCTAGAATAACCCAAACAATCTTGAAAGAGAGGAGTATAGTGTGAGAAATCACTCTTCCCAATGCTGAGACTTACTGTCTCGCTAGAGCAATGAGGACAGTGTGGTGTTGCTAACAGGGTAAACATAGAGATCAGTGGAACAGAATAGAGGACCCAGACATACATCTGCAGAAACGTGCTCCATTAATTTTTGACAAAAAAGTAAAAGCACTTTAATGGCGGAAGGACAGCTTTTCTGGCAATGGTGGTGGAGTGATTGAACATCCACAGGCAAACACTGAACGTCAGTCTGTACCTCACGTGTTCCATGAAAATTAACTCAGAATGCATCACTGACCTAAATGTAAAACTGCAAAACTTCTAGAAGAAAAAGAAGAGGAAATCTTTGGGATCTGGGGTTAGACAAATAGATCTTATACTTGAAACCACAAGCAAGGTCTGTAAAAGAAAAAAAAAAAGTTTGACCTCTTCAAAATTTAGAACTTTTCCTCTGTAAACATCCCTAACAAGAGCATGAAAAGACAATCTGCAGACTGGGAGAAAATATTTGCAAACCACATATCCAACAAAGTAGTGGGATCTAGAATGTCTAAAGAACTCTCAAAACTCAACAGTCATAGAGTCCAATTAGAAATTAGTAAAATACGTAAACAGACATTTCCCTTAAAAAGGACATGGAATTGCTAAATAAGCACATGAGAAATTGCCCAACATCACTGTAAAGCATGGTACAGCCATTCTGGAAAGAAGTGTAGCAGTTTCTTAGAACACTAAACATGCAATTACCATATAACCGTCAATTGCACTTCTGTGCGTTTCTCCTAGAGAAATGGTAACTTAGGATCATGCACAAAAATGTTTACATGAATATTTATAGCATCTTTATTCACTTTAGCTAAAAACTGTAAACCCATATGCCTTTCAACGGGTGCATGGTTAAACAACTTTGGTCTCTCCAAACCCCGAGATAATATTCAGAAATAAAAAGGAATGAACTATTGATATACACAGCTTGGATGAATCTCCAGAGAATTATGCTAAGTTTAAGAAAACAAACTGTGCAGCCACTCTGCAAAATGCTTTCCTCACAAAGTCGAAGATAGAGCTACCCTACGACCCAGCAATCACACTACGGGGTATTTACCCAAAGGAAACAGATGTGATCCGAAGGGGCACCTGCACCCCAGTGTTTATAACAGCGATGTCCACAATAGCCCAAATACAGAAAGAGCCTAGATGTCCGTCGATAGATGCCTGGATAAAGAAGATATGGTGTATACATACGATGGAATATTACTCAGCCATCAACAAGAATGAAATCTTGACATTTGCAATGATATGGATGGGACTAGAGGGTATTGTGCTAAGTGAAATAAGTCAGTCAGAGAAAGACAAATACCATATGATTTCTCTCATATGTGGAATTTAAGAAACAAAACAAATGAACATAGGGGAAGGGAAGGAAAAAATTTTAAAAAGATGAAATCAGAGAGGGAGGCAAACCCTACGAGACTCTTAACTCTAGGAAACAAACTGAGGGTTTGTGGGGGGAAAGTGGGGATGGATGGGGTAACCAGGGGATGGGCATTAAGGAGGGCATGTGATGTAACGAGCACTGGGTGTTGTATGCAACTGATCAATCCCTAACCTCTACCTCTGAAACTAATAATGCAGTATACGTTAACTAAATCAAATTTAAATAAAAAATTTTTAAAAAAGAAATCTCGTGCACTGTTGGTGGCAATGTAAGTTGGCACAGCCACTATGGAAAACAGTATGGAGATTCCTCTACAAGTTAAAAATAGAACTACCATATGGTGCGGACATTCCACTTCTGAGACTATCTCGGAAGGAAAAGGAATCACTGTGTGGAAGACATATCTGCACCCCCATGTCCACAGCGGTGTCATTTACACGAGCAGAGCAGGGAACAAATGAAGCGTCTTTGATGGAATAAAGGGTCCAGAACGAACACACACACACACACACGTGCACGCACGCACAAGGACTATCAGAAAAAAAAAAAAAAAAAAAGCCAATCCCCAAAGGTGAGACACTAAAAGATTTCATTTAAATAATATTCTTGAAATCGGGTTATGGAGATGGAGAACGGACGTGTGGTGGTGGCAGGTGAGGGATGGGGACACAGCAGGGGGAGGTAGTCGTGGTCGTCAGAGACCATGAAGGAATCCTTGTGGTGATAAAATAGTCCTGTGCTTTGAGTGTGGTGATGGCTACAGAAAGCTACACATGGGATAAAATGGCATCGGTCTAAACACACACACATGAGCTCCCTCATACAGGCGCTCGCACACAAACCAGTGAATCAAAGCACAACAGGGGCATCTCAGTAGGATCGGTGGGTCCCATCGGTGTTGACACCCTGGGGTCGGTATCGTGCTCTAGTTTTGCAAGATGGCAGTCACCGCTGGAGAAAGCCGGGTCAAGGGCAGAAAGCGTCTCTGTTTTATTTCTTACAATTGCATATGAGTCTACAATTATCTGAAACAAAGAAATTAATTTTAACAACCAAATGTTTTTCATTTTATTACCAATGAACGATTGGAAGTTATACCGAAAAATGATTATATTTACAATGCCATCAAAATAAGAAATAAAAATGGATTTAACAAAAACGAGCAAGATCTGTACACTGAAAGCTACCAAAAATTGCTGAGAAAGGTTTTTTAAAACTCTGAATAGATGGTTGGAAGAGTCAATGTTATTATGGTCTCAGGTTTTCCAAAATTGATGTACAGATTCCATGGAATCCTTATCAAAATCCCAGAAAGCTCTTTTGTAGGAATGGCTACACTGATCCTGAAGTTTGTAGGGCAACGGAAAGGTCTAGAAAGCCAAAACAATTTAGAAAAAGGAGGAATTGGATGACTTCCACTACCTGATTTTAAGACTTACTGTAGTAATCAAGATGGTGGGGGGCTGGCGTAAAGGACAGACACAGAAACGTGCGGAAGAGAACAGAGTCCAGAAATAGACCCCAGGGGTCTGTGCGTGTGAATTGGAAAATAATAACTTTTCCAGAAAATGCTGTTAAAACAAGCGGATATTCAGAACAAATAAATGAACCTCAACACTTACGTCATACAAAAAAATTAACTCAAAGTGGATCACAGACCTAAATTTAATAGTTAAAATTATAAAACTAGTAGAAAATCTTTATGATCTTGGGACTGAAACGATCTTTAAAAATAGGATAGTGAGAAACCTGGGTGGCTCCGTCTGCCTTTGGCTCAGATCATGGCTCTAGGGTCCTGGGACCCAACCCCGAATCAGGCTGTCTGCTCCGGGGGGACCCTGCTTCTCCCTCTGCTTTCCACTCCCCTGCTTGGGCGCTCACTCTTGCTCTCTCTCTCTCTCTGACAAATAAATAAATCATTTAAAAAAATAGGGTAACGAAGGAATGACCCATAAAACTAAAAAATTGAAAACCTGGACTCCAAAATTAAAAACCATTGTTTTTCACAAGCCGATGTGAAGCAAAGGAGAGCAATCCACAGTCTGGGAGAAAATATTCACAACATGACACTGTGACAAAGGACTTGCACACAAAATACATAAAGAGTGTTTCTGGGGCGCCTGGGTGGCTCAGTGGGTTAAGCCTCTGCGTTCGGCTCAGGTCATGATCCGGGGGTCCTGGGATCGAGCCCCGCATTGGGCTCTCTGCTCAACGGGGAGCCTGTTCCCCCCGCCCCCTGCCTGCCTCTCTGCCTACTTGTGATCTCTGTCTGTCAAATAAATAAATAAAATCTTTTTTTAAAAAAAGCGTTTCAATTCAAATTGGAAGACAAAAAGTGAGCAAATGTTACAGTTAAGCATATACTTATATGACCTATAAATTGCATTCCTAGGTATTTTCCCAAGAGACACATCATCAAAAGACACATCAAAAAAGATAGGCCAATAGCAAATAAAAAAAATGAAAGATACTCGACATCATTGGTTATTGGGAGAAGCAGATTAGAAGTCCGAGCTGGCACAGCACGACTACTGAAATGGCCGAACAGCACAAGCCCAGCCGAACGGCTACCGCAGAAGGTACGGGTCAAGTGCAGCCCACTTGCGCACATGGCTGGCGGCGACACGGGGCGGCCCAGGAACTTGGAAATGGCTTGGCCAACCATACGTATACACGGCCAACCAGTAACTGTATTCCTGGGGATCTTCCTCAGATGAATGAAAACATAAGTTTAGACAAAGACCTAAGCGCAGATGTTCTATCAGCTCTGTATATCATAGCCCCGCGCTAGACACAACCCAAGGGTCCCTCGGCCAGTGAAGGGCAGACACACCGTGGGATATCCATGCCCTGGAGGAGAATGGGTGGGCTTCCACACGGCAGCACGAACGAGCCTCGGAATAGTTACCTGGGGCGAAAGACGGAAGACGCGAGACAGCACGTACTGCCCAGATCCGTTTATGTGGAATTCTAGAGCAAAACTGTAGTGCTGGAAAGCACAGAGGCTGTGCTAGGCGGCCAGAGGATGGGAGAGGAGACCGGCAGGAAAGGTTGTGCTGGTGATGTGCTACATCATAGTTGTGGCCACGCCGCACCATTGCGTGTGATTGTCAAAAATCATTAAATAGTACGGTTCATGTTGATTAATATTACTATATGTGCGTTTTACCTCAGTAAACCCAATATAATTAATTATGTCTAATTAAAGGCAGTAGAGTGGGACATCTGGGTGGCTCAGATGGTTAAGCGTCTACCTTCGGCTCAGGTCGAGATCTCGGGGTCCTGGGATCGAGTCCGGCAGGGAGTCCGCTTCTCCCGCTGCCTGCTGCTCCCCTGCTTGTGCTCGCTCTCTCTGAAAAACAAATAAAATCTTCCGTATAAAAAAAAAAAGCAGTAGAGCTACCGACGTGGTGGAGAACGGTGGGAGGTCCGAATGAAGCAGGAAATCCAGAACCAGCAGGGTGGGGAGGCACAAGGAAGACGACCAGGTCTTGTCTTCTGACCCAGATGGACAAGTCCACACGCGGTCAGTGCAACGTGGTGAGAGCCATGTCAAAGCACGGGACGCGTGCGCACACACCACCTCCGTGAGTACAGTAGGATTTTTCAATTTATGGTTTTTTTCAGGTATCTAAGTATTTTATTTATTTATTTGAGAGAGAGAGAATGCAAGCACAAGCTGGGCAGAGGGGCAGAGGGAGAAGCAGGCTCCCCGCTGAGCAGGGGACCCGATGCGGGGCTTGGTCCCAGGACCCCGGGATCATGACCTGAGTCCAAGGCAGAGGCTTTAACCCACGGAGCCCCCCTGGTGCCCCTTTTTCAATTTATGTTTTTCAACAGCTTTGTTGAAGTAAGACTTACATTCTGTGAAACACTTCCATAAGTTGGATGGTTTGCCGTGTATTTATTCAGGTGGACAAGCATCGCCATAATCCATTTTTGGAAAAGTTCCATTGCTCCAAAATTGTCCTTATTTCTCTTTGGCAGGCTGTTGTTGCTTCAAACCCCAGCCTTGGGCAACCACCGATCTCCTTCATACCTCAGTATTTTGCCTTTTCTAGAAATTTCATATAAACGGGATCATATAATATAAAGCCTCTCGTATCTGGCTTTTCTCATTTTAGCTAACGTTTACGAGGTTCACCCATAGTGTCGTACATTTCAGGATTTTGCTCCTTCCTCTCACTGGACACTGTTCCACCGAATACCACATTATCCACTGACCGCTGAGCGGGCGTTCGGATTTTTCCAAACAGCACTGCTCTGAAATTCTGGCGCCGGTCTTCGTGTGGACATATGCTTCCGTTTCTCCCGTGTCACCCTCCAGAGGACAACGGCCGAGGGTCTGTTTAACTCTTTAAAGAAGCTGACGAAGTGGTTTGCAAAACGGCTTCCGCTTGCCACGTTCCCACCGTCGCCGGACGGGGCCCCAGGCTCTCCGTTCTGCAGCCATAACCATTCTGGTAGATCGGTAGGGGCATCTCACTGCGGTTTCCAGGTGCACTTCTGTAAGGCTCAGTGAAGAGAAGCAGCTTCCGGGTGCTCGCCAGCACGTCATCTGCTCAGATCTTGGGCGTGTGATTCCTTTGGGCTGTTTTCCTTCCTTCTAGTTGCAAGAGTTCTTCGGTGAGTTCTGAGCACAAGTCCTGTATCAACGCGTGACTCACTGCCGTTTTCTTCCGATTCATGGCTTGTATTTTCACTTTTGTCATGGGGTCTCTATAAAAGCAAACTTTTAAAATTTTGATGAATTCCAATGACATTTTTTTTCCCATTTCGAAGTCTGCTATTGATGTCATATCTAAAAAACGTTTGCTTAACCCGAGATTATAAAGATTTCCACTGTGCTTTTCTGTATGAATGTTACAGTTTTTGCTCTTTGCATTCAGTTAAATTGTGTGTGTGTGTGGTGTGAGGTAAGGGTCTAGTTTAAATCTTTTGCATATGAACGTTTCTTTATTTTAGCACTGTTTATAGAAAAGACGATTCTGGGATGCCTGGGTGGCTCAGTTGGTTAAGTGTCTGCTTTCAGCTCAAGTCATGATCTCAGGGTTCTGGGATCGAGCCCCGCATCGGGCTCCCTGCTCAACGGGGAGTCTGCTTCTCCCTCTGCCCCTCCCCCTGCTTATGCTCTCTCACTCTCTCTCTCTCAAATAAATAAATGAAATCATAAAAAAAAGAAGACCATCCTTCCTCTCACTAAATTCCCATGTAACTTGTGTTGAAAGTCAGTAGACCACATGCTCTGTGGATCTGCTTCTGAACACCGTCCTGGTCCGTTGGTCTATAATACGTCTACTGTTAGGCCAAAACCACACTATCTAGATCACTGTAGCTTCAAGTAAGTTTTGAAATCAAGTAATATAAGTCCTCCAACTTTGTTCTTTTTAAATATTGTTTTGCTATTCAAGATTCTTTGGATTTTCATATAAATTCCAGGATCAGAATAAGAATTTCTCTGTAAAAAAAAACAAGCCTGCTTGCATTTTGGTAGAGATGGCATTGAATCAAGAGCTCAGTTTGAGAAGAACTAATATCTTAACCAAGTCTTTCCATCCATGAAACCAATAGGTCTCTCCACGTACTTAGGACTTCAGTTTCTCTCAGCAAATTTCTGGAGTTTCCAGTGTGCTTGTCTTGCACTTACTCTGTTACATTTATTCCCGAATATTTTACTCTTGACAATGCTCTTGTGGCTAAACTTGATTCCATAGTTTCGTTTTTGGGTTGCTCATGGCCCATACACAGCAATGCAACTGACTTTGTATATTGGTCTTATATCCTGAAACCGTAGTAAACTTACTCATTAGTTCTAGACCTAGCAACATTTTTCAGGACTTTCTATAGAGACCGTAATGTTTTCTGCCAATAAAGATGGTTTTACTTCTTTCTACCCAATATGTACACTGTAAATATTTTTCTCACCTTGTTACAGTGGTTGGGTGTTGAACTCATTCATAATTTGATCTTTCATAACAGCCTTGTGTTAACTGTAGGATTTTTATAGACACTGTGTAGGAAGTACTGGGAATCCCCTTTAATTCCTAGCTACTTGAGAATTTTTATCATGAATGAA
Organism: Eira barbara; assembly: GCA_020311275.1. Classification (NCBI taxonomy): domain Eukaryota; kingdom Metazoa; phylum Chordata; class Mammalia; order Carnivora; family Mustelidae; genus Eira; species Eira barbara. The sequence goes on along the minus strand of JAHRIG010000081.1, from coordinate 297,542 downwards.
TTTTTGATTTTGTTAAATGTTTTGTGTCTACTGAAATGATCATATGGTATTTCCCCTTTATCTCTTAATGTGCTGGTTTACATTAATTGATTTTCAGAGGCTAAACCAACCTTGTATTCTTTTCTTTTTTTTTTTTTAAAGATTTATTTATTTATTTGTTTGTTTGACAGAGAGAGATCACAAGTAGAGAGGCAGGTGGGGGGAGGGGGGAACAGGCTCCCTGCTGAGCAGAGAGCCTGATGTGGGGCTCAATCCCAGGACCCTGGAATCATGACCTGAGCTGAAGGCAGAGGTTTTAACCCACTGAGCCACCCAGGTACCCCCAACCTTGTATTCTTACAAGTTTATACACACTTTCCTAGTTGAATTTCCATACTTGATATAGGTCAACTTAAACTGTCTCTTTCTTCTTGAGCCAGTTTTGACTGTCTTTTTAGGAATCTGTCCATTTCTTTCTGGCTGTTGGGCTTGTTTGCACTCAAGTGTTTATAAGATAGTTCCATAATCTTTTAAATTTTCTTTTGAGTCTATAGTGATGTTTCCTTTACTAGTCTTGACTTTGGGATTGGAATTTTCTCTCTTTTCTTCTTATTCAGTCTACCCGATGGTTTATCATTTTGCTGATCTTTTCAAGAATAAATTTGTTTTATTGATTTTCTGTATCGACTTTTTATTATCTTCATTGATATTTGAGCTGATCTATATTATTTCCTTTTTGTGATTACTAACACTTGATTTACTCTTCTTTTTCTGGCTTCTTGATGAAGAAGCTTAAATTAGTATTTTTAGAAACTTTCTTCTCTTCAGATATAAGAGCTTAACCTATAAGTTCTGTAAACACTGCTTCGCTGTATCCTATAAATTTCCACATGTTGTGCTCTCTTTTTCATTCAGTTCAAGATACTTTTTTAAGACTTTATTTATTTATTTGAGAGAGAGAGAACACAGCAGGGAGAGCAGCCAAGGGAAAGGGAGAAGCAGGCTCCCTGCTGAGCAGAGAACCCAAAGCCAGGCTCAATCCCTGGAGCCTGGGATCATGACCTGAGCTGGAAGGAGATGCTTAACCGCCCGAGCGACCCAGGCACCCCTGTTCAAGACATCCTTAATTTTGTCTGTGATCTCTTCTTTGGTCCATCAATCGTTTAGAAGATACACTGTAACTTTAAATATTAAGCACTTCTCTGCATTTATTTTTCTTGCCGATGGCTAGTTTAATTCTATTTCGGTCGTATAACATACTTTTTATAATTTGAATCCTTTTAAAAGTAATGGTTTTTGGTTTTGTGATATGCTAAAAACTGCCTGCCCCAAAGATACTTGTGCTATAATCCCTGGAACCTATAAATGTTACCTTATATGGAGATAGAGCCTCAGGAGATACGAATCAGTTAAGGATCTGAGCTTCTCCTGGACAATGCACTCACAGGGTCCTTGTGAAACGATGGCAGAGGGAGATCTCATGCACGGAAGAGGAGAGGGTGATGGGAGCGGATGCAGAGATCCTAGGGAGGCGGCTCCCAGAAAGGCGACCGGCAGCCAGCAAAGCTTACTAAGCTGGAAGTCCTAAGGGATGGATTCTTCCCTCGAGCCTCTGGAGGAAATGTGACCTGCCAGCATTTTCACTTCAACCCAAAATACTGACTTCAGACCTGCCCTCCAGCAACCCTCAGTTTGTTCCCGAGAGTTAAGAGTCTCTTGCCTCTCTCTCAGTGTTCCTCTTATTTTATTTTTCCTTCCTTTCCTTTATGTTCACTTGTTTTGTTTCCTAAATTCCACATATGAGTGAAATCATACAGTATTTGTCTTCCTCTGACTGCCTTATTTTGGTTAGCATAGCACCCTCTAGTTCCATCCATGTCGTTACAAATGGCAGGACTTCACTCTTTTTGATGGCTGGGTAATATTCCACTGTATGTATGTATGTATGTATGCATATACCACATCTTCTTTAAAGACACTTCCTGGAGGCCCCACTCACCAGCCTTGGCTAATCACCGGGGCCTGTTGACACTGCATCCTGAGCACATGGAGGGGCTGGGAAGGGCAGTTTTTACTCAAGACGCTCACGTTTCTGACTGGAAGTTGGGAGTCTGCAGCCAAAGAAAGAGTGGACAGCGATCAGCGGGCTTCTGTCAGTCTGTCGCACTCAGGACGAGAGAAATTTCTTAAGATTAACTAAGCAGCTGAAAAGCATGGCTCCTCATTCACGTGTGCGCACCGGGCCGTCACAACTGAGCCGCACCGACACAGCACACACATGTGGTGCCCAGGGAATGGTTGTGGAAAGACTGAAGGAACCATTGGCCCGAAAGAAGCCTGGTTCCCTGGGTTTGCTATAATCAGTAACAAGTGATAACATCCATTATTTTCCTACACGGAGTCCACCAACAAACAGAAAATACCAGCTTGCCTCCAGTATTTTCCACAGGAGCTTGTGCGAGGCGGCCATTTCATGTTTGGTCGAAAGCCTCCAGGCCCACGGATCAGTGCCGAGTGGAAAGACTGAAGAGACCAGACCGAGGAGCCGTGGAAAGTCTTTGACTGGCTCACGTTTACCCACCAAGCCTCCTCAAAGCAGAAACGGTGATAAAAGTCAGTGCAAGCTTACCGGCCATTGTCACTTGAACTCCAGCCGGAAGCCATGTTCAATGACTGGCATTTTTCAAAGTGGTGGAAGCAGCTCTGGGATGTGGGAGAAATGTTCTATCATTATTATTATTACAGAAACTTAGCAGTGAGCCCGAAAGTGACCTTCTCCATGAGCAGAGCACTATACAACTGGGAGGAGGCCGGAACATCCCCTCCGTCATCGCACACCACACTCCTGAGGGGAAGGGAGGTCCTGGAGCTACCGTAGGCGTGAGGATGTAGTAGGTTACCGTCGATATTCTTAAAACCCTTCTCTTTGAAGGGAGGGGAGAAATGAAGGTAAGAGGAGGAGACAGACTGGACGGGGAAGGTATTTTGTTTAACCCACAGAGGCGTAAGTTAGAGTTCGTGTGCGCCTGTGCAACGTTTCTTCACACTTGCCATAAAGATCAAAACAAAGAGCCTTTATTCGTTCTGAAAATGTCTCTCGGGCGGGAGTACTGTTCGGAGCTCACAGGCTAAAGTTGGTGAGAAAGGCGGTTAGCAAGTCAGTACGCAGACCCTTTCTGGGTCCTTTGTTGAGGGGGCGGAGGGAGACTACTGGGGTGGCTAAGGGGTGTCGGGGGCATCTGTGGGGAGTGAACTTCCATCAGAGACCTGATGGACGGGAATAAGCAGGCCGTGCAGAGCGAGTGTGAAGGGGTAGGAAGGGGGGGGTGAATTCCGGGCAAAAGGGTGAGCGCCGCAGAGGGTCTGGGGCCGGGGAGAGCCCGGCATGGCAGGTGGCAGGGGGCTCCGTCCTGGCCTCAAGGAGTAGAGGCTGTGGCCCAGTGCGAGACTGCAGTGGGGGTTGGGACCCCCTTGAGGACAGACTTGTGGGCCACGAGAAGGAATCCGGGCCGCATGCCAGGTGTGAGGGCAGTGTAGACACTGTCCACACTGCTGACACTGCCCACCGCTACGGGCTGCAGAAGGAGCTCCAGGAGGGTAAGACTGGTGCAGTAGTTTGAGACCAGAGATGATGACAGCTCTGATGAACAGAAGCAAGATGGAAAGACAGAAATGACTGAAGAACCTCCTGGAGGAAGGTCCAGAGGGTTTGCCTGCAGAGATCAAAGCTCGTGGGGTACAACCAACGCTTGGTGCTAGATTTGTTATCCTGTCTGACAGCTGGGAGCCCCTTTGTGCGATCCCACAGGCACAGTGTCCGAGGTTGGGGGCGGCCGTATCAGCATTCAGAGCCATACCCCTCACCTAGCCAGATGAGATAAAATGATCATTTAATAGGTATGATTCATCACGATCTGGTAACACGTCACAGAAAATGACCCAGAACTACTGTTTGCAGACACAGGAGCCCAGGCGTTGTTTGATAACCGTGTGTGTGTGTGACCCTCAGGGCCCTCAGGAACATGGGCTCTCTGGTGGGCATCTCCCACCCGCGTCCAGCAACGACATCGGCAGACGCCAGAGAAGGCAGGCGAGGGGTGGATCGATCCGTCTGGTCTCGCCCCTCGTGTGGCAAAAACAGGGTGTGCCCAGTGAGTCCTGAGAAGATGAGAACAGTCACAAGTATTTCCTGAACGCCGATGACTTGTTTACCACAAATAGTCTCCACGGACTTGGGGACGTGAGTAAAAGCTTCCGGTGTCACGAAGGGCAGAGGCCAAGCCTTGAAGTGATGGGACTACCTTCCGGCCCTGCACGTGAGCACCAGTCTTCACGTGTGAGTGGCGTCTACTCGGTTCACCTGCCCTAGACTGAATATTTGTGTCCTTCCAACATTCACAGGTTGAAGCCTAACCTCCAAGGTGAAGTCAGAGGTGGGGTCCATGAGAGGCGGTCGTGAGGGATGAAGGGCCCTGGGGAAGGGCCACCGTGGAGGACATGGGGACTCCACGTCCCCACCATGGATGGACAGCGGGAGGAGACAGTGGGCTTAAAAGGAGGAATCCCTCGGCTGGAGGGATCTTGGTCACCTCCGAGGAGGAGGAAGGTTTTGAAAGAGATACTGAGTTGGGTGACAGGTGTCTAACCTGAAAGGAAGTGGCCGGTGGTCTTTTTTCAAAGAAAGAAAAAATGCAACTAAGCAGAAATGTGTGAAAATAAACACAAAGGAGACGGCTTAGCCTATGATGTCCTTACAGCCAGAACCTCCTCCCGGATCCTTCCCATGTAAGTCCCGGTACCCCCAGAGAGGTTAGGATTCCAGACTCCTTTGCTCCTCTAGCAGATTCTGTCCGTCGTGGATGGCAGGGCAGGTGTCCCGAGGACTGGCCGCATCCAGGGGGAAATCTGTCATGGGCTGAGATGCGTCCCCCACCCCCGGATTCGTATGCTGGAGTCCTGGCCTCAGAGTGTGACTGTCTTTGGAGAGAGGTTCTTTTTTTTTTTTTTTCTCCCAGCTTTGTTAAGATAAGACCGACATATCACATTGCATCAATTTAAGATCTATAACGTGCCAATTTGATACGTTTGTGTATTGTAGTGTGATTCCCGCCATAGCGCTGACACCTCCGTCAAAGCACACCACTACCATTTCTCTTTTGTGCTGAGAACGCTAAGGTCTACTGCCGCGGGCACCGGGAAGCCGGTAATGCTGTGCTGTGGACTATAACCACAGTGCTGTGCGTCGACCCCCAGAACGGAGTCACCTTCTAAGTGGGACTTTGCGCCCTTGGACCCTCTCCCGGTTACCCGCACTCCGACCCCTCGTACCCATCACTTTACCCTCTATTCCCGTGAGTTCGGCTTTCTTAGACGCGACACACACGAGGAATGCCGCACAGTATTTGTCCTTCTCCATGTGACGTACGTCACTTCACGGACTGCCCACGACAGTCCCTCCCCATGTGTATCGTGGCATTATTCACAGGAGCCCGGACGTGGAAACAGCCCAGGTGCCTGTCGGTGGACGGATGGGTAAAGCAGAGGACGCGGCACATACGATGGCATGCGGTTCGGCCATAAAGTGGAGGAAATCCTGCCATTTGCGACACCGTGGAGATAAGGTCTTCACAGAGGGAACCGAGTTCAGATGAGGTCATGAGACCCTCATGCGGTATCACTGCGGTGTCCCTGACAAGAGGGAACTTGGACACCTGCAGAGGGAGATGGCACGAAGGCACGGGGAGAAGATGGCCATCTACCAGGCAAGGAGAGAGGCCTGAATGCGCCCCCCCCCCCCCCGCCTTTCAACCTAGCCCTGCGGGCAGCCTGACCTCAGACGTCCAGCCTCCAGAGCTGGAGACGGTCCGTTCCTGCTGTCGAAGCGCCCCCCCCCAATCCCCTGACAGGCGCTAGGGCTGCTCTAGCTCATTAATACAGCAACCAGCACTTCCGAATCTCACCTTTCAAGTCCACTCCGTATGCAGCGGGCGGGCGCACAGAGCGGCGGAGCATCGCTGCCTTTGGCACGTCTGTCAGACCCGTCCTCCAAGCACGGGTGAGCCGGAGCTCCAGCCCGAGCTCCGGAGATGTTTCCAGGAAGCACCCTGCTGGCTGGACGGGCAGCCAGCTCGCCCGGTAAAGCCATCCCGTCTGCCCATCCACCGCATCCTCTCCCACCAGAGGCGACAAGCCGGCTCTCCAGGGCTTCTCCTTAAATGTCTGAAACCGCCTCATTCTGGGTTCGGCCCTGCAAACATCGGCTGCGCTGTTTTCTCCAGATGCAAGTTTCTAGGTGACACACTGTCCTCCGTTCCTGGTGCTTCTTAATCAATTTCTAGGGCCTGACACCCACGTATGAGCCTGTCGGGCCCGGGGTTAACAAATAATCATGTTGCAGCAGCGTTTAAACTTACTGCCGTCCCAGAAAAGGATTCCTGGGGCAACATTTTGTCTTAAAGTTTGAGGGCTCTGGACCCCGCACAAGGGCACTTCGGGGTCTCGACGGGAAAGGTCAGGAGACTCTAACTCCCCAGGGACAGCATGGCCCCAGGAGAGACCCTTTCCCCAAAGCCGCCAGAGTTCCCGAAAGCCCCCGGGAAGAATGTGTGCAACCCTTGCATCCCAGCTCCGCGTCTGCCGTCTTGAAGAGAAGACACAGCGAGTTCTGCCCGGAGCCGTGCGGGGCGCAGCCCGAAGCCGTTTGAGGGGGAGGCTGGGGAAGTCCAGACTGGGCTGAGCCCACTCGAGAGCCGCTCCTGGCAAACTACCCCAAGCAGGAGGACACTGTGCCTCTGCAGGCAGGAACGGGGCTCGAGCCAGCACGGCAACCCTGTGAGGGAGATGCCCCACGCCGTCCTTGGCACTGTGGCTGGAAAAATCCACCACTGTCCTCCCCCCGACGGGCTGCGCGGGCTCCGGGTCCTGGGGGCAAGTTCAAACACTTGCTTTCCATTGAGGACACGTCGGTTCCCCACATCGCCCGAAATCGCCCACTGGGTAATTAATGGTGCTCACGAGGATCATGTATGAGCTCGTGGTTCTCGGCCGTGCTCGACTGGCGAGAGCTGCCGGTCGGAGGAGCCAAGCCGGGCTCTCCGTGGCCCAGAACTCGACTGCCAGTGCGAGGCAGACTGAGACGGGCGTCCCGGGAGGCTTCCTTTCCTAAACGAGGCTGCTCGGATAAAAGGGACCAGAGGGATGGGACCCCCAGGAGCTGGAGAATTCTCTGGAATTGTGAGTCTGACACTAGTTTTCTTTCTGGCTTTCATCCACCGGATAAGTGAAGCTGGACGGCCAGGGCTCAGCAAGCAAGCCGGTGGGGGAGACAGACAATGAGGCTTGGGAGGTGCTAATCCCACCTAGAGCCTGGGCCACCTGCTTAGGAGGTGCTGGGAAGTCAGGAGACCCGTGTTCAAGTCCCATCTCTGATTTTGACTCCCTCAGCACTGAATTTGCCACGTGTCATTGGTGACACTGTTGAGATGGAAAGTGCTGGGCCGGACGGGTCCCCGTCCTGCCAGCTCTGACACCCTATCTGTGGTCTGTTCCTCGGTGGGGCCCCACGATCGCGGCGGAGGACCGTCCTCTCCTCCCCACCTATCTCGGAGCTGCACACCAGCCCCCACCAGAGACACTCCCAGGTGTCGTGAGGATGCCCTGTCCTCTCTGCGAGGCTGAACGACTCAGACCTGGCACTCCGGGCGCTGGTGTCCTCAGCAGGCTCCAGACTCTCCTCCTCGGTCTGGTCTGCCCCTCAGCTGTAACGGCCTTTTTCAGCCAGATGTAGCCTTGTTAAAAAAAAAAATAATAATGAATAACACAGCGTGGTGCACGTGTGCAGAAAACCAGTGTAACTGACTCGATCTCCTGCTTGATCTCAGGGTCAGTCGGTGGTAATGGGGAGCTCAAGTTCACCAGTAAGCTACCCATTACTATTGGCTCGTTGGACCCTCTCCTTCGGGCTTGGCCTGGAGCAGGCTCAGTGCGCCCGGGGCACCTGGCTGGGAGAGAGGCCTGTGGGGCTGGAGGGCTGCCGGCCCGGGGACTCCCTGCTCACCCAGCCGTTTCCCTCTGATCGTGCTCTGCTGCCGATGCCACACCAACAAGCCTCAGGGTCCCTCCGGGAGGTCCCCAGATTGGCCCCCTGGGGGTGGGGACCCCTCGGGTCTGTGTGCAGTTGCCACAGGGTTGTGCTGGGCCGGCCGGCCCTCAGCGCCCTCCACCCAGGAACCTCGGCCACAGCCCCGTCCCCTGGCTTCCACAGAAGGGGCACCTGGCTAGGCGCCAAGCTTGACCTTTGCTTTCTGCCACTTTGGCGGGCCATAGCTGCCCTTTGGCGGTGCAGGGAGTGCCTTTGGGAGAAAGTCTCCTGCCAAGTCCCTAATGAAAGCAGGGACAAGCCTGCTCTGATTCTGGTCCCCTCGCTGCATGTTGGCTCTGCGTCTGCTCAGGGAGGGCTGATACAATCCTCACCTTGGGGGGCGCCTGGGGGGCTCCGTCAGTGAAGCATCCGCCTTCGGATCATGATCCTGGGATCAGGTCATGATCCCGGGGTCCTGGGATCGGGCCGGCATCAGGCTCCCTGCTCCGCGGGAAGCCTGCTCCTCCCTCCCCTCCCCTGCTCCTCCTGCTTGTGCTCTCTCTGACAAATAAATCATTCCTTTTTTTTTTTTTAGAAAAATCCTCGCCTTGGCCTCGTCCCTCCCTGCAAACCTCTGTAACTCTCCACCCCCCTCCTCTGCCCACCAGCAGGGCCTCCCTGTGCAGTCTCCGTCCCTCTCCCTGGGCTGGCATTACACCTCGCCCCTGCTCGCAAGTTTGGGAATCCCCAAACCCTCCCTTTCCCCACAAAGCTTGGCTTGCAAGACCATTTCCCCCCTGAGCATTTCAGAAGTCTGTGTTGTCCGTCAAAGCTGCACGAGGCCTCTGTCTCTGTCCTCCCCACGGAGAAGTGTCTCCAGCTTCCTGGGCAGCACAGGCTCTGGCCCAAGAGGATCGAGGCCACACCAAAGCAGGTAAACAGTGAACGCGCCTTGGCGTTCCTTGAAAAATAGGTTCTCCTGGTATTTAAACAAGGATGTGGCTCTTCCAAAGGCTCAAAGCCTGGCAGGCAGACAGTGGGTAAAGCGAACCCCGTTCTGCGTGCTCACACACGCGGAGAGGAAACGAAGGACGGGGTCCCGACTTTGCCCTTGGCCTCTGAACACTTGCGTCCTCGAAGAAAGAACAAATTTCATGAAAATGTGTTTTCCCACGGTTGGCACTTGGTGTTATGTTTTCTCACCTTCTTTTCTTTTCTTACAACTTCTTTGTAGCGTTTTACAACTTTTCTTACGACGACTGTAGTCATGGATACACCCAGGAAAGGGGGAGCCGGTTAGCAGGGCTGATAAAGGGCCGTGTTGGCGTTAACCCACCCGGCTGGGGAAAGGCGGCCGCTCCCGAATCCTGACAGCCCCAGCCATGCGGTCGGCTCCGCGCTGCCCCAGGCAGGCCGAGCCTACAGCTGGCGACCGCAGCGCTGTGTGGTCGGCTCGGTTTTCAAGGCCGCGCATCAGGAAGTGGGTAGAACTTCTCTGCACGTCCTGCCTCATCTGAAAAACGCTGCTGCCACGTTGGCGTCTCGGGTCGGTCAGAGACAATTCTTGTAACTATCAGCGTATATTTGAGGGGCATAAATAGGAAATGCCATCATTAGCCTGTGAATTTGGCGGGGTAGGGAATTTCACCCTGACTCCCAGAAACCGTGAGCTGATGTCCGTTGCGTTCACCTGCTACATTTGTAGTCATTTCTTCTTAGTCACAACAGAAAACCAGAACTGGGTTTCTCAAATCCCGTGTACTTCCAGCTACGGCTTCTTCTTTTTTTAAAGGACAGCAAGTGTGAAGACACTCAACGAATAGATCCTACACTCTACTAGGGAGAAGTTAACAGTGGTTAAAGCGACTGGCTTGGTTCCTACCCTCCTAGCCTTCCTCTCCGTGATTATGGTAGCAGGGTGGACAGGACCTGGACTGCAGCCTACCTGCAGCTCCCTTACAGCTCGCCTGGGGAGCCGAGAGATGGGCGCCACTAGGAGGGGGCATTTCCTTGACTTGGATGACTCAGCATTGTCCTTCTGCTGGGCTGTGAGCTCCAAGAAGAGATTAACCTTCATTTTTTCTGTTTTTCTTCTATTCCCAGTACTGTGCCAAATGAGTAAAAAGGATGTGATGGATAGATGAGTAGACGGATGGATGGATGATGGATGATGGGTGGACGAGTGGGTGGCTGAGTAGGTGCATGAAAGGTTGATAAGTGAATTGTATGGAGCTTGAACCTGTTAGTCTCTTATGAACTTGGGCCTACTCTAAGGCCTGGACTTAAACCTTGTCTCTAAAATAAAGCACCCACCTTTGTTCCACAAACCACCAGCTCATCGGCCTACTCTGTCCTTGACAGCTCCTACTTCTGTCCTCAAGCTTGCCACTGGCCTGTCCACATCATTGTATCTTCCCTGTTCCGGGGCCCTGGGTCCCACCGTCTGCTGAATGACCTGCCTCCTGGACCCTTGGTTACCACCAGTTGTGGTCTTACGGATCTGCTCTATCGATGGCACAGGAGCCTGGATGCTGCCTGCGGTCTGCTGCGAGCCCTCTGCTGATGTCTGCTCCTCCTCCCCACCCACAGCTCTGCTGCGCTCAGGGTCTCCCTCCCCTGGCCTGGCCTGTTTACATCCCTCCCTGACCAGTGCTGTAAAACACAATCTCATCGGGCATGGGCCGTGTCATCTGCGATACTGGAAAATACCACATGGCTACTGTTTTGGGGAATGCAATCCGAGAGACGTAAGAAGAGCGGTCGCCACGGGTTTGGGTAGAGGCAGGAAAGAGCGGTCATGGCTCCCAGGCTCCGTCGCACCGATGAGGCGCGGAGGCCGAGCATCGACTAGGGAAACTGGCGCAGAGTGGGACGTGTCGCTCGAGCATCTATCTACCTGACGTTCTCCTTTGGCGGAGTGAGGGGCTCTTAGTCCTACGTGGACGACTGCCTGGGTTAGCTGTGGAAGGGGGACATGGGAGCGGGGGACCCCTCCGAGGAGGAGGGTGGCGCGAGCTGCTGGGTCCCCAGCTCTGTCCCAATGGAGAGGTCGGAGCACTGAGCATGCCTCTTGGTGGCACCCACCAACACCAAATCAGAGCCTGTGGGTTCACCGAAGCGAAGTTCAAACTGAGGCAGAGGGGGTTCCTTCCGTGCCCCGCCGCTCAGGGCCTGCAGGTGGTAAGACAGCTGCACCATGTCGTCAGGAGCTGTGTAGTGCATACGAACTCTTCTTCGAATGTTAAATTATTATCAGTTAAAATAACCTTTTGAGCCCAGGATTAATTGGCCTTTTAGGACGGAGCCCCTTACTAAAGGCGTAGCCGCCGTCTCTGGGCACCTAGGAGATCTTTCTCAAGTGCCCCTTCCAGCCCAGTGGTGGGGTGTTGTTTGCCCGGTTTCACCAGTGAAGACGCTAACTGCGCTCTCGTGGCTCATGGGCAACAGAGCCAGCCTTCGAGCCGTTGCGAGCCGATGCCAAGGGTCCGCTCTGAGCTCACCGCACAGCCTCCAGCTTCCTGTCTTGCCCAAGATGCAGCCAGCAGGCATCTCTGGAGGTCCGACCCACGACTCAGCAGGCTCTCCAGCACCTGGAACATTCTTGAGGCACTTGCAAGAGCTTCCTGGTTTCAAGTCAAACCCCAGACCCGCAGCAGGGACGCGTGCCGGAGGACAGGCACCAGAAAGGCAGGTCCCGGGTTTGGGTTCACCACAACGAGCATCGGCTTTCAATTCTACCGTTGCTTGGTGTCATGAATGCAGGGACACTCACTGCCTCTGCTTCTCCTGCCTCTGCTTCTCATCCGTAAAACGGTTGCAGAGAATTGGTTTGTGGCGACACGGACGCCAGCGCCTGACCCCTGCCGAGAGCTGAGCAATGGTTAGCTGTTACCGTGTCTGCAGCGAGGGCCGCTTTCACTGGGGAAAAGCTGTCCCTGTGGGTCGGGCCCCCAGGAAACACCCCGGACTCCTGACTGCTCAGGGATTTGGGTGCTCCCGGCGGGGCGTGGGGCACGGTGGCCGTGGGTGCAGTGGACGGCACAGGAACGCCGTGTCCCTGCGACGGGGTCACGGCTCGGGCAGCTGCTGAGTAGCTGTTCCTCGGACCCCTTGATCGCAGGTGCCCCAGCAACCCCCCCAAAGCCGCTCTCCACGAGACGGGGCCATCTTCACAGCAGCGTGCATCCGGGTGAATGCGCTTGCATGTCCCACAGCGCCCCGTGGAAGTGTCCGCAGCCTGAGCGCCCGTTCCGAGTCCCTGTGGTGCCTGCCCGGGCGGCGAGGAGGCTGCGGCGGGAACAGGCCCCTGCAGGACCGGCCGCGGCGGCCCAGGCACAGCTTTGATGTGGTCGGCTGGAGCCGGAGCTGCCCAGCTGACTCTGTCTCCCACAGAATGTCAACAATACCGTCTGCACACACCCGAGCCCAACGTGTCATTCTCACCTTGGGAGCAAACCCTAGCTGACGGAACATTCTGGAAACGTTGCCAGAGAGTGACGAAAGATGTTAATTTAACTATTAAAAGTCAACAAAGGGGCCCCCTTGTTAACAGAGAACAATTTCAGACAAGAAAGAAGCTGAAAAACAAAACAGAACAAAACCACCACCCGAACTCTGCTCGAGAAGGCCTCAGCCGGGAGGGGTGTCTCGGAGGGAGCGGTTCTCCTGCAGAGTTAGCCTGGAAGCTGACAAGCGTCAGGCAATGCCTGCCTCCCTCAGCCCACCCCCTGCAGCTGCTAGCTGGACCTCCGGGCCTGCCCACCGCGGCAAACCCTGGGACAGGTCGTCCCTTACGACTTGCTCCCCCAGGGCCGCGGGAGGCCCTGCACACACACTTTCCCTTCTGCCCTGTGCTCCCACGCAGATCCGCGGTGGACGTGGGGCCGAGGAGTGCTCCGTCCGGCGGGCACCGCTCAGGTCCAGGCCACCTTGGGCTCCGTCCCAGCTCAGGGCTTGGCGTTCGCCCGCTGGCTCTGAGCTCAGGCCCTCCTCTGGACTAGCGCGGTGCTGGCTTCGGGGCGTCGCGGGGACGATTCCATAGGAAGAGCGAATGCGAACCGGTATTCACGTAGCGCAGTGCGTGGGGAACACTCGTCGCTGTCGTTAGACGCAGCCGTCGGATCTTCCGGAAGAGCACTCTGGCTTTCTGGCCAGCGCACCTCCGGGGAGAGGATCATGACCGTTCTGAGCCGACGCCTGCCGCTCTGCTCCGCGGGCTGGTCCCAACAGGACACTGACTGCTGTCATTAGTGCAAACACGTGTTTGCTGAGAGCCAAGCACCGCATGGAGTTTACACTCTCGTGTTTCATCACGTATTTATTTATAAGCGGACTCCATGCCGCGGAGCCCGATCTCAGCTGGGATCGAGACCCGAGCTGAGAGTCGACACTCTACCGACGGAGCCGCCCCCACACCTCCGTGTTTTAGACAAGACTATGATGGGACAAACCCGACATTCAAGAAACTTTAAATTCTGTTTCCTCACCGGAGACTCTGATGAAGGAGCCGTCTTGCTGACGCCTTACAGAGGCGTCTCTGCGTCTGTGGAGGAGCCCGGGATCCCAGCTCCCGACGGGTGGGCAGATCCCTCCTCCGCGGGGACGGCCGTGTCAAGCGAACACGGACTCAAGGAAGCGCGGGCTCCGGGGTGCGGCACTGACACGGCGTTTGGTCCTGGTTGGCTGGAAGGGCAGGGAAAGGCATTTCTCTTCATTTCTGGAAGCTTCTGTCTCAACCCAACCGTTCGGTTTTAGGAAAATCCAGTGTCCGGCTTCGTGAAGTCTGCAGACTGCAGATGTGCGGAGAGATGGAGAGACGCCCGGAGACCTTGTGGAAATGCAGCTGTGGTCTTGAATAAGGATCCGGGCTTCCAAACAGAAGCATACGGACAAGGTGTTCCTCCGTCTATTGCGGGAAAGCAACGAAGGCAGAAGCACACTCGTCTCCACGTCGGATGGTCCCCCAGTCCTCGACCCGGCCTCCCGGCCTCCTCACTTCCCTTGACCAGCCCCCGCGCTCCTCCTGCTCATGAGCTCACCCTTACCTGTGCCCTCCAGCTTCGCTGCTCAGCTTCTTTAGGTCACGGTGAATCTCTGAAAATCCAGGGTCTCCTCAGTGCGATGAACAAACACATGCGGGGGTCAGAGCACTCCTGGCCTGACGGTTTCCCTCTTTTCCAACCTCGACTGTCTGTTAGCTGCCCCCCAGCTCTGCTCCCAGGTGGCCAGGAGCAGAGTGGGCCGAGAGGGAGCTGCTGCCAGCCCTGAGGGCGCGGGGCAGGCACATTTGAGCTGGGGTTCCACAGAGAAGCGGAGCCAATAGAACATAGGTATACAGAGGGAAAGAGGTTGAGCTCAAGGAATGGGCTGACATGGATATGGAGGCTGGCCAATCCAAAACCTCAGGGTGGCCGGCAGGCTGGAGACCAGGAAGGAGCGATGCTGCAGGCTGCTGGGAGAATTCCCTCTTGTTTTGCCCGGGGGGTTGGGGAGATGTCAATCTCTGTTCTCTTCAAGCCATCAACTGCTTGGATAAGGCCCACCCACACAGTGATGGGAAATCTGCTTTACTCACATTCCACCAATTTAAATGTTAATCTCAGCTGGAAACACCCTCACAGCAGACATCCAGGATACTGTTGGACCACCTCTGGGCACTGTGGCCCAGCCAAGTTGATGCGTGACATTTACTATCACAAGTGACCCAGAATCCGTGGTAGGCGGATCAGGCTAGCTTGATGGTGCCTTCTTTCCCTGCCCTGGTTGCTACCCCTGGGTCACCTAGTCCTTTGCCTCGTTAACTGTTCTTCCCCTAGTGGTTCTCTCCCACCTGCCCGGGGGGCCCTGCTGAGAGAACATGGTCTCAGAGACTCCTCGGCCCTGAGGACTGGAGCCATCGCCATACAAACAGGGCAGGGACTGGTATGAGTTTTGGGGTTTTGTTTGTGTTTGAATTTGTAAACAGCACAACAGGGTCACCACTGGGCATCAAAGGTTGTGTGGCCTCCAGATCCCCTGGTGGGGACCCCACAGCCCCCTGGCTGAAGTGGGAGGGTTCCCACTGTCAGAGCAGGATGGTTTCTTTGTGTCTGGTCATGTGTAGTCATGACACGGCCCATGGCAGCCTGGTTTGGAGCCCGGCACCACAGGGACAAGGAATCCCATCGGCCAGCTTCTAATCACATGGGTTTGGCACCCAGTGAACCAGGGGCGCCGTGTGCAAGACGGCGGGCCTGGCCTTCTGTGTGGGTGAGTGAGTGAGGGCACAGTGTGCTCGAGCACAAGTGCCAAGGGGATGTGGTCATCACAGCCATGGGGAGACCACGGATCCCCAAGGAGGCTGACACGCCTGCCCCCGCCTCACCCCAAGAGCATGGAGAAGCCGGGGGCCCCCGGTGACACCTCCTGCCCTGGGAATGGGCGAGCAGGGCTGTGGAAGGGACAGCTCACTCCACACAGGCGGCTGCAAGGAATTGTCTCTGACCACTATTTTCCTGTCCCCCCGCATCTGGGGCTGCAGACGCCCCCACCCACTAGACGGGCATCCCAGAGAGCCATCACCGGAGCTAGGTTCAGCTGAGTGGGCCGCTGGTCTAATATTCGGAGACACTGCCACGGGCTCACTTAGTCTCAGGTATGTGCACGCACCCCAAGTGCCCACCCACGCCAGGCTTGGCAAGGCCCGAGGCTGTCAAGGGGCGTCCAGGTGGGCGACGGGAACGCAGCTTTGACGAGGTGCTGGCGGGCTGGGCGACAAGCTAAAGGTCTTCCTTTCTTGAATGCCTCCTTTCTTACTGGGGTGCTATCTTCTCCCAAGGCTGGGGACCTTCTCTTCACTTCCCGAGTGAAAGCACCGAGCCAGAATCTGGCAGAGACTCGGCAGCAAGAGGGAAGGGGGCCGCACGCGGGCTTAGCCCCGTGAACACAGGAGCTTAGGAAAGCTGCCCACTGACACAGCTGAGCTTCTGGGGTCTCGGCCAAGGGCCAGCCCGGTGCAGCCGCAGAAGCGGGCGTCAGGTCAGGCCCGAGCCTGCAACCTGCCTTCCTCCGCTCCTGCCCGGGCAAGCTGGCGCCCACGTCGGGGGACCCCAGAGCCCCACACCTGCATGCCGTCTTCCCACGGCCTCCCTCCCTGCCCTCCTCCTGACCCCTCCCTGCCCCAAAAGACGAAGGAGGCTGTAGATGGGTCCCCACTCTCAGTGAGTGCCAGATGGTTGAACTACATTGATCCCAAAACAGTTCCTAAGGCTCAGGGGACACTAGTTGAACTGTCCCTCCGTCCTGCCACTCTCCTTCCAGAGGCCAGCCTTCTCTGGCCTGACTGGTTCTCGCAGGGTCCTTCCACACTCCGCAGAAGGGCCCCCGGTGGTGGCGCCCAGCCCAGGCCTGCTGAGTCAGGGCCTCTGGGAGCCCTGCGTCTGGGCTTCAACAAGCCCCCCAGAAGGCTCCGAGGCCGCTGCATCCGCAGAGCTCGGCCGGAGGGGTTTGGGGCGCAGAGCTCTGGCTCCTGGAAGCACCGCTCCAGACCAACCAAACCAGCCTGGTTTGCTTTCCCTGCGAGGCCCAGGGCTCCCCCCACCACCCCCACCCCCCGGCCAGAGAGCTGCTGGAGCTCCAGCGTCCAGCCTCCCTCCCTCGTCTCCCTCCTCCCCTGGGTCTCTTCTTCTACAGAAAAGTCACCAAGCAGGAAGCAGAGGCCATGCGTGTGACCCCCTCCACTGCAAGTCCGCACGCTAGCACGTGGCCAGGGCCGCACCCCCTTCCTCAGGTGGCCCCCGACCCGTGCCGATGACACCCCTGCGCTCCTGCCTCCCCCGAAGCTGCCCCCTCCGGAAGTGTGTGGGGCTTAGCGCACCCTTTTGTTTATACCTTTACCTCGTGTCGTAATGGATACAGTTTATAGTGCTGCGCTACGTGTTCCACAGGCTTAACACGATTTCGCAATAATTTCCTTTTCTCGTCCGACAAGCGTCTTCAAGATTGGCCTCCACTCCTACCTACGGCTTAGCTTACTCGTTCTCGCTGATTAACAGTGTTCGGTGGATGAATACACGGCACCTCAGCTACACACTTCCTCGTAGGCCGGCAACTCGGGGGTTTTCAGGTTCTGCTGTTTCTAGCCAATGCCCGGACAGGAACCTTACTTAGGACTTGCTGTGATCGTCCTCTGAATTCTCTGAGACGTGCCTGGTAGTGCGTTTGCTGGGTCACTGGCGAAATCACTCCACGAAGTGACAATCCTCGTGACTCCACGTCTATCAACACTTGCAGTGATCAGACCTGATCATTTTTTCAACATGATGGGTCGGAATGATTTCATTTATTATTTACATGTCAGGATTCTTAGGGAGGTTGAGCCTCTTTTGTATATTCATTGACCTCTCAGGGCTTCTTTTCCATTAATTATTCCTTATTTGGAATAATGCCTGGGTGGCTCAGTGGGTTAAGCCTCTGCCTTCGGCTCAGGTCATGATCTCAGGGTCCTGGGATCGAGTCCCCCATCAGGCTCCCTGATCAGCGGGGAGCCTGCATTTCCCTCTGCCCCTCCCCCGGCTTGTGCTCACTCACTCTCTCCCTCTCTCTGATAAATAAATAAATCTTTAAAAAATAAAGCAAAATAGGGGCGCCTGGGTGGCTCAGTGGGTTAAAGCCTCTGCCTTTGGCTTGGGTCATGATCTCAGGATCCTGGGATCGAGCCCCGCGTCGGGCTCTCTGCTCAGCAGGGAGCCTGCTTCCCCCCTCCCTCTCTGCCTGCCTCTCTACCTACTTGTGACCTCTCTCTCTGTGTCAAATAAATAAATAAAATCTTAAAAAAAAAATAAAGTAAAATAAAATTGCACTGTTGCTATAGACTAAAGGTCTGTGTGCCGTTCCCTCCCCCAGTCATATGTCGAAACCCAGCCCATAATGTGGTAATGTGGTGGTATCAGGAGGTGGGGTCTTTGGTGGTAATTATGTGCTGAGGAGGGGGCCCTCATGATGGGATTAGTGTCCTTATAAAAGAGGAGCCCGAGAGCCCCCTCGCTCGCTCTTTCTTTCCTTCTTTCTTTTTTTTTTAAAGATTTTATTGACTGCTTTGAGAGAGGGAGCGGGGGAGGGGCAGAGGGAGAGGTTCTCCAGCAGACCCCCGCCCCCGCTGAGCACAGAGCCGGGCATGGACCCAATCTCACAACCCATGAGATCATGACCTGAGCCAAAAATAAGAGGCGTAACGGCCTGAGCCACCAGGCGCCCCTCCTTTGCTCTTTCTACCACGTGAGGACGCAGGCAGGAGGCGGTCGTCCATCAGCTAGGAAGCAAGCCCTCCCCAGAGGCCAAACCTGCAGGTGTCTTGACTTGGGACTTCCAGCCTCCGGAGTGCGAGAAATGGATTTCCGCCACTGATAATCCCCCCGTCTGAGGTATTCTGTTACGGAAGTCACAACGGACTACAACCATTACCTTTTTCTTTCTGATTTTCATCAGTCACATACATCATGAAAACACCCATTGTGCGCAGTTACACGTCTGTCTCCGCTTTCTCTTACATTTGCCGTATCGATGGCGCGTCGCCTGCAGATAACGATTTTGACTTTGTTCTTTTTTCCCGTTGTTATGCCTCTTCCCTCACCTCATGCTGGCCAGGCCTTGGAGACAAAGCTGACCAGAGCAACACACTGACGGGCGAGGCTCCGTTTCTGATCCTTGCCTGTCACACGGTACTGTGTGCTGTGGGCTTCCAGAAGATGCTGCTTACCTGGCTGTGGCGGTTCCGCCCTATAACCGGTTTTTGACTGTAGTTCGTAATGAGTAAATGCAGAATTTCTCCAAATGCCCTTTTTCTGCGTCCCTGGAGAACCAGGTGCTTTTCCTCCTTGAGTCTGTAACATGATCAGCTGCATTAGCAGATGTCCTTCGTTGTTTCTGGGTGAACGTGCTCATGTGTTAGACACTCACGTCGAAGTTTGCGGATCGTACGTATATTTCTAGGAGCTTTGCTGTCATGTTTGTAAGGGGGACGGGCCTGTTTGCCTCGTCAGTTACAGTTACTCTTCTGTGGGGCAGTCTTACAAGATACTAAGGGCGCCGTGGTGGTGTTTTCTTTCTCACGTATGAGGCTGGGCTATTTAGTTTGTGCAGAAGCGTCAACAAGTGACACCGGCGTGGTGGTAGGGACTTGACTGATCGCGTCCACTGTGCGCGGCAGGAGGCCTGGAAAATGGCATCCAGATCCAAGTGTGGGGAGGGAGATCTAGGGTGGCCATACGTACATCGGGCAAAAGAGACTGCAAGATAACGACGGGAACAAAACTACAGAAGGGCATGACAAGATGATCAAAGGGCCAGTCCTGTAAGAGGACACAGCATCTGTAGACATTCATGCGCTCAGCCTAGCAGCACCCGAACGTGTAGGGCAGACATCACAGAGATGATGGGGGAAATCGATGGTAATACAGTACTAGTAGGGGACCTCAACACAGCACTTTCGCCAACAGACAGACCCGTCGGACAGAGAATCAATAAGGAAACATCAGCTTCGAAGGCCACGCTGGACCAGACAGACTTAACAGACACACGGAGAACATTCCACGCACTTTTGTCAAGTGTGCACGGAACATGCTCCAGGAGGGGTCACAGGCTGGGCCACAAAACAAGGCTCAGTAAATTTAAGAAGACTGAAATCACATCAAGCAACTTTTCAACCACAATGGGGTGAAATTTGAGATCAAGGGCAAGAGCAAAACAAGGAAAGACGCACAGAGACTAAAGAACATGCTATCAAGCCACCAGTGGGTCGATAAAGGGGTCCCAGAGGAGATCAAAATACACCTGGAGACAAAGGCAAATGGAAACACAAGGTTCCAAAATCTTCAGGGTGCAGCAAAAGCTGTTCTAAGAGGGACATTCCTAGTGACAGAGGCCCACCTCAAGAAATTAAATGAAATTAAAAATAAATGGAAGGAACTCGAGCTCCAGACGGAGCTGGGCAGACCCAGCTTGGTAACTTCCCAGCAGAAGCCAACAAAAACGCTCTCTGCTGCAAAGGAACTGGTCTTAACCCTGGGGATTTTCTCAGATGAAGTTGCTACAGTCCCTGACATCCCAAGAAACAAGCCAGCGACTTGACTGAGCTTAATCTGAGAAAATTCTCGGAGGTCACATACCATTCTGTGCTCAAAAGGATCAGGGCTTCCTGGAGAAAGAGTTGATTCTGGGGCTGGGGTCAGATAGCTACCAGATGAGCCTGGAATGTTCGGTAGCCCACGAGGACGTGGCAAAGCACTGAAGGGGTTTCCTCTGGTTAAATCCGAAGGAATCTGAATATCGGAATACGTAATGGTATGAAAGGATTAAAGCCCTCAGAATAAAACAGGAAACGGCAAGTCCCTACAGAGGTGACACACGCCAAAAACAAAGAAATACAAGTGGGGCGAGAAGTCAGCTTTCCTCACAGCCAGGGGTGGTAATACGTGATAAGACGTCTGAATGCCAAACACCCCAGCAGTAATTCAGCCGAGACACACCCCTACGTGCCAGCACTGGTGGGACGAGGCTTGACAAGGACCTCGATCATCAGACAGTCTGAACATACCTTTCCACGGAATGCGGCGCACGACCCTGGGCTGGAGCCCGGAGCTTGCGCAAACGTTCTTGGTGAAGCGAGGCTGAGGTCCGAGGTCAGCAGCAGCGGCGTGGTGTCCTTGCTTTTGCTGGTTGCCCCGTGACCACCCGGGACGATGTCTTCTCTCGCCGGTGTACATGCGGAAGTATGGGGGCTGGTGGGCATCCCGGCCACAAATCACCCTCAAATCTCCCAGGGGAAAAAAAATGTTATCTGTACAGTACAGTACTTGCCTTTTTTTTTTTTTTTTTAGTATTTAGATAACGAAATATAATTAGCAAGTTGAAAATAAAAAGACTCATCCAGACAGCTCTGTACAGAGCCGAGAACGGACAGAATCTATTAACCTGTTACACTGCTTCATGGCCCAACGTTTCGAACATGAACTTCAGACTCTTGAGTCTTTAAGACTTCAGGCCTCCGGTCCACTCCAAAGGAACTGGGGAACCGTCGCTTCAGTCTTCGCAGCTGAGGGTAGAGAAAGGCAAGTGCCATTAACTGAGCTGAGCAGCCCGTACAAACCTGTACCCACGTCACCACCACGGTAGTCATTTTCCAAATGCAAAAGCCAAAGTTCAGAAAAGTTAATTAAGTTAGCTAAGATCAGACGGTGTACATTCCGACCGGACTTAGAACAGAGACGTCAAGGTTTGTGCACCTGCCGGCTTTTTAGCAACATTTATCTGCCTTCCGGAAAATTGAGAATCCAAGGGTTACCTCCAGGTGATGGGTGGTGGTCTGGAGAGAACAGCACAGGGAGTGTGCCCAGGGTAAACACCGCCGGCTGCGACCCACACCGCAGCTGCGTTCGGACAGCCCTGCTCCCTGCTGCTCTGCTCCGCTCCTGGGAGAACCACAGGGAAGCCCTCGACGGGCAGGCGAAGCCTCCCATACCTACAACCCTGAGCTTGCAAGGACGTCCTTTGCTGCCATCCGCCAGGAACTACTGAGCCACGTGGCACCCCCAAATCACACTTTCTCAGGATGCCCTCTGGACCCGCCGGGATAGCATCTCAATTAGAAAATCCTTCCAGACTTTTCATTCGTGCTGGTCATTGAAGGAGGCACCTGATGAGCTCAGAATTCAGTGATATTTAATACTGACTCTGGGAATTTGATTTGTTATTTACCAACCAGGGGCACTGGAATATGAAGAACGATGGTTTACTTCTGCAGAGGCATGCAAAAGGTCTCTTGTTTGTTTGTTTTTAAAGATTTTATTTATTTACTTGTCAGAGAGAGAGAGAGCACAAGCAGGGAGGAGGGGGCAGAGGGAGAGGGAGAAGCAGGCTCCCCGCGGAGCAGAGAGCCCGATGCGGGGCTCGATCCCAGGACCCGGAGATCATGACCTGAGCTGAAGGCAGAGGCTTCACCCACTGAGCCACCCGGGTATCCTGGTATGCAAAAGTTTTTAACCTTTAGATTAAAGGAGTGTCTAAGGGAATAAATACAGATTCCGTAAGGTCTAGTATTTGTTCCCTCCTGGCAAAGACTAATCACTGCTTCTGATGTGGAAGTCTGTATCGCGCAAATGCTTAATGCTTGGTTGAAATGAAGGTTCTTTAAAATCAGATGTACAGACTTTCCTTCAAGAAGTCCCTGAATTAATCCCGTAACCGTCATTTTACTAGGCTTTCTCAACAGTGGTGTCTAAACAACTTACCGACATTGAAAGCACTTTCCACTAAATAATGGTGTTCGGAAGTTGGAAGTGACGACCAAGCGAGAGGGTACCTGGAAAATTTTAGATCAAACTATAGCTTCCAATGTTATATTCTGATTTTTAAAAATCTAAAATATTGCATTTTAAACTTTTAAACCATGCTCTGCTGCCTCTCGCTGCCAGGCTCACCAGCAGGAAACCCGCCACAGAAAGAGACGGGGTCGGGAATATTGGGGGTCCCCTGCTCATTCCTTGCCTTGCCAAGTGTGTCGGGGGTCCCCAAGACCCCATTTTCCATGATTGGCTAGAACAACTCACAGCACTCAGCATAGACCCTCATGATTTACCACAGTGATTTAATACAATGGAAAGATACTGAGCAAAATCAGCAAAGGGAGGGCGTCCAGGCTGTGGCCTTGGGGCAGGAGGGAAGGGCGGCAGAGGCCCTCTTAGGTTGAAATGGAAAGACAGGCCAGCGAGGCCAACACACCTGGAGCTCCAGGGTTCTGGCGAGGAGAGGGTGGCCAGAGACCGAATCCTGGGTTCTGCAGCAGGTGCCCCATAACACAGTAAAAAAAAAAAAAAAAAAAAAAAAAGAAATAATTGATGATTTCAATAGATACAGAAAAAGCACTTGAAGATATCTGATTGTCATTCCTGATTAAAACCTCTTAGAGGGGCGCCTGGGTGGCTTTAACCAAGCCTCTGCCTTCAGCTCAGGTCATGATCTCGGGGTCCTGGGATCGAGCCCTGCATCGGGCTCTCTGCTTGGTGGGGAGCCTGCTTCCCCCTCACTCTCTGCCTGCCTCTCTGCCTGCTTGTGATTTCTGTCAAATAAATAAATAAAATATTAGAAAAAAAGAGTTTAAGAAAACAAAACCTCTTAGAAAACTCGGAATAAAAGGGAACGTCCCTCAGCCTGACAAAGGGAATACATGACTTTACCAAATGCTTTTACCGAGTCTGCCGAGATGATCAGGGAAGTCTTGTTTTTTATTCTGCTGATACGATGTCTTACATGAATTGATTTGCAGATGTTAAGCCAACCTTGCGTTTCGGGGGTCAACCCCACTTGGTCACGGTTCATAATTCGTGTTATATGTTGCTCTCCTTGAGGTACTAATATTTTGTTGATAATTTTTGCCTCCCTATGCATTGTCTTCTTATCTCGTGATACCTTTGTCTGGTTTGGTATTAGGGTACAACGGGCCTCAGGAAATGCACCGGGAAGGGTTTCTAGCTCTGACAGACGCTGAATTCTACTTTGTGGTAGAATTACCAGTGAAGTCACCTGGGCCCCAACCCCCCTTGGTGGGTAGATTTTCTGTCATCATCATTACCGCTAGTATTACCAAGTCAATCTTTTCATTTCTGGTTGGTTTTTTTTTTTCAGATAATTATTTCTTCCTGAGTCAGCTTTGGTAGTTGGCGTCTTTCTAGAGATGTGTCCACTTTATCTACTGTACTGGTGCACACATGTCCATAGTACCCCTTTATCATCCTTCTTATTTATGATAGGTCCGCAGTAACGTCCTCTTTTATGTCAGGAATTTATGTCTTTTCTCTTTCTTTCCTGGTCAATCCAGCTAAAGATTTGTTGGTTTTTTTTTTTTTTTTTTTAAATGAGTCTATTGTTTTTCTAGCCACCGTGTCATTACTTTCTCCAGTGGTGGTTATTATTCTCTCCTTCTGCTGTGTTAGAGTTAGGTCGTTCTTCTTTCTCAGTTTCCTTATGGCAGAAAGGAGGGTTCATGCTCTGAGGTTGTCCTGTTTTCCCCATCGAGGTACAATTGACAGAATAGTATGTTAGTTTCAGCTGTGCAACGTCATGATTTGGTATTTGCACGGGTTGCGAAAGGACTGCCGTGGTAAGTCCGGCAGCACACATCATCACACGCAGCTCCTGTCTTTTTTCTCAGAAGAGCTTTCAAGATCCACTCTCCGGCCTCCTTTCGAGTAGGAAGCGTGTCATTACCGGCCCTCGCTATGCGGTGCGCGGCATCTCTAGGGGTTACTCATTCGTCACTCACGATTCGGACCTTTTGATCCCCTCCACGCCTTCGACCCACCCCCACCCCCGCCTCGGGCGACCTCCAATCTCTCCTCTATATCCGCGAGCTCAGCTTTTCTCTTTGCTGTTTTTAGATTCCACCTATACATGAGATCGGGTGGTATTTATCTTTTCCCGTCTGACTTGGTTCACTTCAGCTGCGCGTGTCGCCGCAGAGGGCGAGAGTTCGAGAGTTCGTTCTTTTTTACGGCTGAATCATATTCCATTTTACCATTTTACCGCATTTTACAAATCTATTCATCTGCCAATGGACATTTAGGTTGTTTAATTTCTTGGCTATAGAGATAGAGTTTCAATGATGTGGGCGTACACATGTGTTTTGAACTAGTGTTTTCATCTTCTCCGTATAAATATGCAGAGTGGACCTGCTGGACTGTTTGGTGTTTCTACCGGTGGTGTTTTGAGGAGCCTTCGTACTGTTCCCCGCGGCGGCTGCACCGTTTGTGTTCCCACCAAGAGTGCACGAGGGTTCCTGCCCCCCACGTTCTCATCGACGCCCGTTATTTCTTGGCTTTTTGATGCGAGCCATTAGAACGGTGTGAGGTGAGATCTCGTTGTGGTGTTGACCTGCATTTCCCTGAGGCCGACTGACACTGAGCATCTTTTCGTGACTGTCGGCCACCCGGACGTCTTCTTCGGAAGAATGTCTATTCCGACCTTTTGCCCATTTTTGAGTTGGATTGTTGGTTGGGTTTCGCTACTGAGTTACATGAGCTTACACACACACACACACACACACACACACACGTATTTTGGATGTTAATCCCTTATTAGGTGTATGACTTGCACATATTTTCCCTCATTCCATGGCTGCCTTTTCATTTCAGTTTTCCTTTGTTATATCTTCTTTTTTCACATGGGCACTGACAACTGTGAACTTCCCTCTAAGTACTGCTGTAGGTGCGTCCCGTAATTTCTGATATTCCCCCTCGTTTTCCTCTCTGCTGCTGAGAGTGCAGCACTAGTCAGCGGCTGTCTCTCCTCGTCTGTCCACGCCCCCCCACGTTTCTGTCAGGTTTTGACTCCTGTATTAATGTCCTACTTTGTCTGATGTTCGCTATAATCATTTTCACTCTCCCGTGGTTCCTCTTGTCATAATACATCTGTTGGCACCCTCTACTTTTAATCTCTTTGTATATTTGAATTTAAAACACATCTTCCTGGGGCGCCTGGGTGGCTCAGTGGGTTAAGCCTCTGCCTTCGGCTCAGGTCATGATCTCAGGGTCCTGGGATCGAGCCCTGCCTCGGGCTCTCTGCTCAGCGGGGAGCCTGCTTCTCCCTCTCTCTCTCTGCCTGCCTCTCTGCCTTCTTGTGATCTCTGTCACATAAATAAATAAAATCTTTTAAAAAAAAACACATCTTCTGTAAACAACATGTACTTCTGTCATTTTTTTTTAATCCAGTTTGACAATCTCTACCTTTGGTCGGAACTCCGCATTTAGTCACTTTTACATTTATTATTTATATGATTGGATTTAGGTCTGACATTTTACTTTTTTTTAATGTGCCTCATGTTATGTTCCTTTTTTGCTGCTTTCTTTGAGTTAAGTGACTATTTTCCAGTGTTAGATTTTAATGTCTTCAATGATTTTTTTCCCCACGATATTTTAAAGGGTTTTTTAGTGGTTGCTCTAGGGCTCAGCATATACACGTAAACATACCAGAATCAGCTTCAGCTTGAGGGTTGTGATCGCTTTTTTCCAGTGAGGCATAGAGATGTTAGTACGCGATAGCCGTGTTCCCTTTCTCCTCTCTCGGTGGTGTCACTCTTACATGTATTATTTATCTTTGTGTTACAAACCCGGCAGAAATGGTTACTTCACCACAGTCTCCAGTCGTTTAGTTTTCTAATATAGCTCTACCCCGTGCCTCTCTGTGCTGTTATGGGCAAATACGTGGCACATATGTGACATTTCCATGGGCAGCCTCGCCTCCCGGGGCACCTGCGCAGGACCCGCGGAGGGCGAGAGGAAGGGGCTACAAGGGGCAAGGAGCACTTTTGGACCCGATGCTCATGAGGCTGGGGTGTCCGTGTATGAAAATGAAACACACCTGTGGGCCTATTACAGGTCAATGATACCTGAATAAAGTCTCAAAATGGGAAAGGTTACGAGGGGGACATGTTTGCATTATATTAAAGAGTCACTGCAGCAAGAGCTCAAGTGATAGAGGAAACAAGGCTCTGCCACGGAAATGGATTCAGTCGCGACCTTGGGACGCAGGAGTGTAGACTAAGGGCAGAATGCTGGGAAGGAAGCCTGACATTCACTGCATCCCTCGCGATGTTTGTGGAGTAAATATTGGTTGACTCTAAAGTTACTTTCATACCTATCGCAGCCCAGGGGGCAGTGCTCTCCCAACACAAGCGTAATAAATACGCCTTCCTCGCAACAGGAAGGCATCGGGATCGGACTCCCTCAGCACATTTTCTTCCGCCGCCTTAGTCATAATGATGAGTCGTGCTGACCCACTCGTTATATAGGAACTCGTTATGTAGGTAACATTGCATTTAATTCCTTAATTTACTTTTTATCTCAGAATCTCAAAAGGCAGCTGGTAGGTTCCATACATCCTCCATATGTTCCCATTTTTAAGGAGCTTTGAGCAGTACAGACCGACTTTAAAGGAAATTAGGTCCGTTCGTGGGGTCTCTGGTTTGCAGCCTACCGGGTTCTTCATGTCCCACTAGCTTGCGCTTTCCCCTGCCAGACTCGTCTCCCCATGGCTCCTGCCCACGTCCCATTGTGATAATAGCCATCATTTCCCATCACTTCACGAGCACAGCGTGCATCATACGCATCGCACATATGTCAGCAACAGTCCTCCCATCTCCGCTCAACACAACCATTAATTATTCCCCATTTTACAGATGTGAGAATGGATGGTCGGAGAGACTAAGTCACTTGCCCCAAGTCTTTGCACAAGTGATGAGTGTCCGCTGCACTCCCCGGTCCTGTGCCGTCGGGCATCCCTGCCAGATTTCCGTCTTGACCTTGGTGCTCCTGTCCCGTCCCCGGTCTGGATGTTCCCTCCTTCTCTTCCTCTGAGATCCTCTGAAATCGAGTCCTACCCTGGACACCAACCCTGAAAGTCCTGGCCCCCAGCTCCCGGGTCCACCTCGTTGGCCCCTTGTCTGGGGAAGGAGAGGGAGGGGCAGATGGAGACGCGTGGAGAGAGACAGAGAGCAGAGACGTGGGGACGGCAAGGGGTGGCAGGGGGAGATGAAGAGGCCAACGTAGGGGAAGGAAACTCGGATGTTTTTCCTCCCGCCTTTCGAAGTTGTGCAGCGCAGTCTCGCGTTTGGGGGCAGACAAGGAGCACGGGTGGCCCGGGGATCAAGTACAAGAACCCTCGGTTGTCCAGAAACGGCGTCGGCCCTCATCAGGGCCAGAATCCGGTCTCGGCAGGGCAGGAGCGGACCGATTCCCTTACCTCGCCCAGCCGTGCCGGTCTGATTCCTTTGTCCATTTTGTTAACTAGAGATAATTTACTGTCAGCTCATACGCCCCCCCAAGCCGTGGTCTTCCGCCGTGTGCACCTGGTTTGGAAGAGCAGTAAAAGGCGCCTCCCCTAAGCCAGATCCAGTGAACAGAGTCCAGCACCGGGTTGCTGGGCCGATGCGGGAAGGAAACGTGTACATGCTCCGTTGCTCGAGTCGCAAACAGCTCGAGGAAAAGAGCTGCTTAAAGATCTTTTTTTATTTCCTGGACCTGCAAAGAGAGCCGGGAGGACTTTATAGGGATGATGGGAAACGTTCTGTGAGTGGGGTGGTGGGCGCGCAGGCGGACACGCTTGCTGAGTCATCAGATAGTCTGTTTCAGGTGTGCGCCGCGCGCTGCGGCTGTGGCTGTCGTCTGCTGCCCTAATTACAGGGAGCGGGGGAGGGGGGCGGAAGGAAATGAAAACTTCCCTTACTCCCATAAGCTCAGGCTCGGCCTGAGAAGAAATAAATCCTGGTCCCGCAGGGCAGCACTTCCGCCGAGGAACCGAGGACGGCTCCGTCGCCCGGGTCGTGGCAAACGCCTGGCACAAAGGCGAACAGCTGTGCGCTTGGGGCAGCTCTGCCGGAGGGCGGGTCCACAGGGGCGGAAAGGGTCTGCTGACCTTAGCTGTCCTGAGAAGATGCGGTTGCTGCTACGGCGTGGTTGGGAGGAGCTCCGGAATGCAAGGCGCGCAGTGGGCCTCCCTCCGTGCCCACCGTCCACAGCCCACAGTTGGCTGCAGCCAGCCTGGCCCCCGGAGAGAGTGGGTGCAGGAGGGGAGCCGTACTGGGTCGTGAGGGCCGGCATGTCCGCTTGAGGGTCAGAAGCTTCTTGGCAAGGAGCCTCTAGGTTCCCCGTGAGACGAGCTTGAAGCTCACTTCCTTCTCAGAGGGTGAGTGATGGAATAAAGAGCCCATTGTGGCCCCGGACTGAATGTCCCACCCACACTCATCACACCTGCACACCTGCCCATTTCAGGACTGGCTGCCCTTCCCAGCCGGATCCGTGCTAATTATTATCTGTTTTACATACACAGAACAGGTCATCTGTAGCAAGCAGAGACTGCTAGAGAGATTTTCATTAAGGTCGACTCAGGCGTTTACATGGCTGGAAGGATTAGACGGCATCACGGAGTACTCGTGAGTTCTCAAGCGCTAAAAATGAAATAATCCCTGCACACTCACTTACCCCCACACAGAGTTTAAAATAAAAATAGAGATAGAGGTGGGGGGGCGGCTCTTTCCTGCTCCGCTTCCTAGTCCAGGACGCCCATGGCCCTGTGCTGCTGATCTCACCTTCTTGATAACCGCGGGCCCACGCAGGCCTTTCAAGACACCCGTTCTTGGGCGCCTGGGTGGCTCAGTGGGTTGAACCTCTGCCTTCCAGTAGGGTCATGATCTCGGGGTCCTGGGATCGAGCCCCGCGTCAGGCTCTCTGCTTGGCAGGGAGCCGGCTTCCTCCTCTCTCTCTGCCTGCCTCTCTGCCTACTGTGATCTCTGTCTGTCAAATAAATAAATAAAATCTTAAAAAAAAAAAAAAAAGACACCCATTCCCACTGCTTACACTCAATTAGAACCCCGTGGAGGGCTGCATTCACCTGACATGGGGCCTGGATCCCCTCAAGGATTTTCCCCGGCTCTCTCACACATCACAATACTGGCGACAGCAGCCTTACTGTGTGCGTTCATTACGCAGTCTCTTGAGGAATATCATCATTCAGTGCTGCTTTAAAGTTGTGTTCTTCGAATTCTACTTCAAGCGGTGATAAGGTACAGAGTAAGTTACGGCACTGACAAGGTTAGCATGAGCTACCAAGCATTAGAATGGAATCACAGGTTTTCAAACTACCTGATGCTTTTTGCAAAGAAGCCATTGCTGAGGTCTGTCCAGCACGGGGACTTGTTTCTTTCCCAGCGGCTGTGAGTGTATCCTCTAGGGCTCTCTTTCTGGTTTTGGAATTCTGAAATACTCGTGTGTGTTTCTCTTTTTGTTGAAGTGCCGTTGACACATAATGTTACGTTACTTTTCAGCCGCACAGCACAGTGATTTGATGAGTCTGTACATCAAGTTATGCTCACCACAAGGGTAGCTACCACCTGTCACCATACAACCCGGTTATAAGACCAGTGACCATATTCCCTGTGCTGTACCTTTCTTTTTTTCTCACGTTACTCACCATGGAGTGCATCGTTAGTGTTTGATGCGGTGTTCCATGATTCATTGTTTGCGTAGAACACCCAGTGCTCCGTACAATACGTGCCTCCTTAATATCTTTCATACCTGTGACCGGCTCATTCCATAACTGAAAACCTCTACCTCCCACTTCCCTTCCCCCATTTTCCCCATCGCCCGCCCACTTCCCCCTGGCAATCATCTATTTGTTCTCTCTACTTATGGGTCTATTTCTGATTTGTTTGTTTTGCTTTTTAGATTCCACGTATAAATGAAATCATAATCACAAATACTTGTCTTTCTCTGAATTATTTCACTCAGCATAACACCTTCTAGGTCCATCCACGTTACAGATGACAAGACCTCATTAATTTTCATGGGGGAGTGACATTCCATTGTGCACAGACACCCCATCTTCTTTATCCATTTGCCTACTGATGGACATTTAGGTCGCTTCCATATCTTGGCTATTATAAATAATGCTGCAATAAACATAGGGGTGTACATATCTTTTCAAATTAGTGTTTTCGTTTTCTTTGGGTAAGTACCCATTATGGGTCAAATGGTAATTCTATTTTCAACTTACTGAGGAACCTCCATGCTGTTTTCCACAGTGGCTGGCCGGCTCTCATTTCCACCAACAGTGCACAAGGGCTCCTTTCTCTCCATGTCCTCACCAACGTTTGTTATTTCTTCTCTTTTTGATATTAGTCATTCTGACAGGTGTGAGGTGATATCTCACTGTGGTTTTGATTTGCATTTCCCTAATGATTAGTGATACCGACCATCTTTTCATGAGTCTGTTGGCCGTCTAGATCTCTTCTTTGGGAAAATGTCTAATCATCTACTCTGCCCACTTTTTAATCAGATTATTTGGATTTTTTTAGTGTTGGGTCATAGAAATTCTGTACATAAAGAAGAGCCATATGAGCCACCAGCTGAATAAAAAAATTCCCTGAGGGTACTGAAGAATGACCTGAGTAGCAGAAACGGGAAGAGGACAGACAAGCGGAGGAACGGTACAGAACTGGGTGTTTTTCCATCTGTTTTGGCCCAGAGCCTGAGTGCAGTCCCCAGTATACACCACAGAATGGACAAAACTCTGACCAAAAAAAAAAAAAAAAAAAAAATCTGCAGTTTTATAGGCTTGAGAAATGAGAAGAGTTGAAAGCAATCATGGCAGCTGGAAATGGAAGAAAGGAGAAGGTCACAGAGAGCACCCCGCATTCTTGGAGTTGTAATTGTGAGGCAGTTGGCAATCAACTCAGCTAAGGCTAGTGAACAGAGCTGAGGTTTCAGGGTGTGGAGTTTGAGTTCATCCAAGTTCCTCCTATTAAAACGAGTAAAAATCAGTCATCTTTGGGGTCACATAGAATCCAGAACCTCAACAAAATATTATTCATAATGTCTACAAATGCCCCTAAAATCCAAAATTACTAGACATAGAAGAAACAGAAATGACAGACTTCATTTAAAAGGATAAGGCAATCTAAGAAGGTACACTTGTATCCACCCAGATGTCAAAGGTAACAAACAGGGATAGAGAAACCACCGTTACAGCTTTGCTTGAGAATGAGAATGCGCTCCAGGAACGAAAATATGCCTCAGCAATGAAATAGACAAAAATGGAAATTCTGCAGATGAAAGTTACGACATACATGCTATGATCATACAAATACCAGCTTGATAGTGGGGGGAAGGTGATGGAAGAAAGTGAGCTTGAAGACGAAGCAACAGGAATTACTCAGTCTGAGACAAGAAGGTAGAAGGACAGGGAAAGTAAACAGACCTTTATTTACATGTGAAAAGACATCAGAAATTCTTACATATGTGTAAGTGGACTCTCAGAAGGCGAAGAGATAACCAGGCATAAAATGTATGTGAAGACAAGTAAGAAAAATTCCGAAATTAGTTGAAGGACATAAAATTTCAGATTCAAGAAACTTTAGCAACGTCCAAGCAGGAGAAAAAGCAAACAAAACCACTCATAGGAACATTGTAGGCTGACGGCTGTAAATAAAATAGAGAAAATACTGAATAATTTGAAAAGTTGCTGACTTCTCATCAGAAATTCTAGAGAACAAAAGAATAGAATAATACATTAAAATAGTAGAGATTAAAAAGTGTCAATTCAGAATTCTATATCTAGCAAAAATAAAGGCAAAATAAACATATTTTCAGTTAAAAAGAAAAACAAAAGTAATTACTCATCAGCAAACCTTTACTACAAAAAGTCCAAAGGAGCCTTCTCAAGCTGAACAGAAAGAACATCTCATAGAAACTTGGATGTTCAGGAGGGAATAAATGCAAATATGTAGTAAAATATAAAAGACTATTTGTTCACTTTAAAATAGATATGACTGTTGAATGCAGAAATTCGACATTTTCGTTTGCAGTTAATGTCGATACACATAATACATTCTATAACATAAAGGACGTGTGGAAGCAGACACTCGTGATTTCTTACGTGTTAGCAAAGTGGGACAATATTAACTGTAAGTAGACTCTGAAACTTAAGAATGAACATTATTTTTTAAATGCCGGAAGTATCTAAATGCAAGAAGTATCTAAAATGTAAATAGGTAAATGGAAGTCAAAATTTAAATAAATTTCAGTTAGTCTGAAATAGCGTACAAAAGGAAGGATACAGAAATAAAAACATAAAACACGAACAGAAACACATAGTCAAATGATGAGCTTAAATCTCACCACATCAAAAATTACATTAAATGTTAAACATTGCAATTAAAAGACAATGATGGGGGGCGCCTGGGTGGCTCAGTGGGCTAAGCCTCTGCCTTCGGCTCAGGTCATGATCTCAGGGTCCTGGGATCGAGTCCCGCATCGGGCTCTCTGCTCAGCGGGAAGCCTGCTTCCCCCTCTCTCTCTGCCTGCCTCTCTGCCTACTTGTGATCTCTGTCTGTCAAATAAATAAATAAAATCTTTTTTTTAAAAAAAGACAACAACGGTCAGACTGGATTAAAATGAGAAATACAGGCACAAAGTTTAGCACCGTCTGGTACGATGTCAATATGACAAATAGTAGCAGTATTAGAAACTGTAAGAGCAGTACTAACACCATGACAGGCGATCCTCAAAACAACGCTTGAGAGCGAGAATCAGCATCATCTTGACCTTGTGGATGACCAGTGTCAGAGAAAAGTCATTGGCTGTATCAGAAACGCTATATACATCCACGTGGAAATCGAGGTCCATCCAGGGTGTAAACCATCACACAAACACTTGAGAGCGTAATTGGGAAGACCGATTTTGTAGAGCCATTGAAAGGTATTCATTATAACATACTTTTGGGAGCTCCAAATGATACTCTCAGTTATTTAATGTAGATAAAGCATCATATATGCAGACAGTCGCATCTGAAGAAGTGAGCGTAGTTGATGTGTTCAGGAGCGCTCCGGGATGCCTTCTTGATGGCAGAGAACATGTGATCTCATTTCCTCAATGCATGGTTATTAGTCACCGTCCACGGATCAGACACTACGGTCGGGGCTCAAGGTACAGAGAAGAACAAGAGCACAGGACGGTGTTTCTGCTCTTAAGGAGCCGCCCCAACGGAGGGAGACAGTCTCTCTCTACATGCTCACGGCAGGTCTTCGCGACGTGTGTCGGCGTGCGTGGTTAGTAGCAGGTGCGGCAGAGAAGGTGGACATAAGCTGGACTGCAAGGGTGTGGGCGGGGGAGACGGGCTTAGCATGTCCTCACAGAGAGAGAGAGAAAGCCAGAGCGGCCGAGACACGGCGGGCACGGTATGAGGAAGGGATAGAGTTGGACCCAGAGGGGCTCGAGCGTTCGGAGCCTTCCAGGCTATGGTGGGGAGCCCTCATTCTATTCTAAGTGCAGTTGGAGCACCATTGGGGTAACAGAAGCAGGAAAGTGACCCCATAGAACTTCTAGCTCTGAACGATCCCTCGGCTGTGGAGTAGACGCAGACGGGGAGGCCGGGGAGGAGGCTGTGCACCCCAGGGGACAGACGGGGTGCCTTGGGCCTGGGGGATGTCAAGGACACAGCTAGAAATGGAGAGGTTTCGGGGTGCCTGCTGGAGGGGGGACGCACACAGCCACCAGCGGTTTTCCTGTGGAGGATGAAGGAAGAGGACAGCCCAGGGAGGAATCCTCTGTTGGGGCTTGCAAAACACGAGAGAAAGTTCTTCTGGGAGAGAAGGTTGTTTGGTTTTGCCCTGTGGGGTGGTGTGAGTGGGTGAGGAGGAATGAGAGTTAGATTTGAATTTGGGTTTCAGATGCTCACCGGACGTTGGAGTGAAGTTATCCACTCACGAGTCAGACACAGACACAGTAGACTTAATCATACGCTGAGTCGTCAGTGGGAAGATAGGACTTAAATCGACCGGCCAGGGCAAGAGTCCTCGAGGAAGCAAGTGCCGGCGATCTGCGACTCTCGAGTTGCGACTTCACGATTCTTTGACCTTCGAAGGGGATACGCATTCCATAGAAACTGGATTTCAGGTTCTGGGTTTTGACCTTTTCCCCAGGCTGGCGCTACGCGGGGTGATCCCCTCCCATGACGCGGGGCAGCGGGAACCAGCCGCAGCGCTCGGGCAGCCACGGCATCCCGGGGTACGTGAACCAGGCGCTCACACCCATTCTGCTTTCCAGTTCGAGTACAGTATTCAGCAGATTACGGGAGACAGTTGGCACTTTGTTACGAAAGAGGCTTCGTGTTACAGGATCTGCCTAAGTGTAGGCTAACGTGAGTGCTCTGGGGGCATTTGAGGTCGGCAAGGCTGACCTATCGCGTTCAGCGGGTCAGGTGTATTAGTGATATTTCCAACTTACAGTGGACTCACTGGGACACAACCCCCCTGTGGATCGAGGGAGATCTGTAGGCGGAAGACAGGAACTTTCTTGCCATCAATTCTCAACCAGCACTGACCATGGCTCCAAAATTTGGCGATTTTGAACGAGCTGTTTTATAAGATTCCTTCTGCTGGGATTCTACTGATTAAACAAGGTCCTGAAGGGACGTTTTCCTATTTCAAGTAAACAAGCCGTAAGCACCATTTTTTAGGTGTCTGGTTCCTGGATTGAGACAAAAAGAGAAACGATCGCTTACAACGCGGCCCGTGAGAGATGATTTCCTTATTCTCCGCAGAGCCGGCTGTGGTAGGGAGCCCCGTCCTCCACGCGAAGCCGCCCTACCCTGTGACCGTGTGGGGGAGGCGAGGGAAGCCTTCACTGTTTGCTTGGGTTTGAGCACACCTTCACGGATACACGCAGATTTTCATGCAGAATTTGCTGAGTGTCGACAAATGCGTGCACCCGCGAACCACCTCCCCACGGACGACATAAACCTCCCCATCCTCCCCTACAGTCCAGGCTTCACCCTAGAGGGCCCCGGTGTCCCGACGTCTACGCCCACCCATGAGGACGCCTGTTCTCCACCTTCGTATTAAGGGAAACACACAGTGAGTACTCTTTGCCTCTAGCTTCTCTTCTGTTTTGGAGATTTATGTGTATCGTGTGTCCCAGTAGTTCGTTCTTTTATTTAATCGTTTAACGGGTGTTGCGCCGCATGGCCGCGCCGGTCTGTCCGTCTGTGTAGTTTGGTTTTACGCTTTGTGAGGGCGGGTCTGTTCTCATTCTCTCCCTAATTTGGGGCTTTTCTGACGTGTCAATAAGAAAACCCGAGGGGTTCACTAAGCTCCTCGATCTAAGGAGGACCAAGACCCCAAATTCTGTCCCAGCTTCAGCAGAGAAAGCTCTGTTTCTCCGTTGGGTTTCCTGACGTCACGTGCTGGTCTCGTGACATTCCCCCCTGCGTCCACATGTCTGGGGTACATAGAGAACCTGGGGGTTTGTGTGCAGATGGGGGTTTGTTACTCCGTGGCTGCCCAGTTCCAGCTGCTCTGAGAGGCCGTCCCTCAGTCCTCCGACACCTCCAGGCAACAAGACCCCAGGTCCCCGTTTGAGTTCTAACAAGCTTGTGCCAAGCAGACTAGGCAGTGCCCTCCGGGAAAAAGCCATCCATGCGTCCCACTCACTCCGCAGGTTCCGTGTCTCAGGGTCGAATTCACTCCAGCTTCCTCCTACCTTCAAACAGGCACTTTGTATGTTGCTTCTAGGGTCAGCAAGAGGGTTAACTGCCACGACTGGAAATGGAATTCTTTGGGTTAATTTTCACCCCCCGCTGAAAAGAAGGGCTGTGTTTTCCAGTCTCCAGCAAGGCGCTGCAGAAAATTAACAGAAACCATTTATAAACCCCAAACGTGGTAGACTTGGAAATGCACCGCCCGAATTCCCCTCAAGGAAGGGCCGGCCGTTCGTCTGTGGGAGGCGGCCAGCAGCTCCTACGGGGTCTGCCTCAGCCGTGCCCCCTGCGGCCCCAGCTTCCGGGGGGACACAGATCCCTGGGCCAGGCAGGGCGGGAAAAGGAAGACAGAGAACGCGGATGGGCCACTCCGGCTCCTGAGCTCCCCTCGGACCGCCCAGGGCTCTGTAGGAGCAGCGCGGCCATCCAACACCTCGCCCCGTCCCGTCCTGCTCAGCCCTTCCTCCCACAGACACTGACTCCCCGAAAACGTCCTGTGCCGCAAGCTCGTGTCAGCGTCTGTGTCTGGACCTTCCAGCCGACACAAAACCCTGCTCCTCCTCTCCCTGTCCCTTTCCTTCACTTTCCTTCCAGAACAATCCAGTCCGAAAGTCAGTGGGTAGAGTCAGGCGGGTCTCCTCTGCACTGGGTTGGGGGGGGTGGGGGGAGGGGCGGTGGGGGGAGGGGCGGTGGGGGGAGGGGAACAGAATGGCCAGATCAAGTCCCGGAGCTCCGGGGGGTCAGAAGGTCCTCTGTAGGTGGGGAGCCTCGTGCGGAGGTCAGAGACCCCTCAGGGTGGGACAGCACCCAACAGGCGACCCGCCCAGAGTGGGCGTCAGACCCGAGGAGGGTGGAGGGGGTGGGATCGGCAGCGAGGGCAGGGGTTGGAGCACAGACAAGGAAGAGTGTCCAGGAGGGAGGCGGGTGCTACGGGCTGAGCCGAGTCCCGCCCCCCACCCCAGGTCCAATGGTCAAGTCCTGACCTCCAGTTCCTCAGAGTGGGACTGTCTTTGGAGTTAGGGTTTTTGAAAAAGGTAATGAAGCTAAAAGGAGGTCATGAGGGTGGGCCCTGATCCAACCTTACTGGTGTCCTGAGAGGAGATCAGGGCCTAGACGTGCCCAAAGGAAGACCTCAGGGACACACGGGTGGGAGAGAGACGGCCACGCAGAAGCCCGGGGCGCAGGCTTCAGGAGAAACCCGCGCTGCCAGCGCTAGATCGTGGACGTCCGGCCTCCAGAACCACGAGGCAGTCCATCCCTGTGGTTCAAGCCCCCCGGGCCGTGGCCTCCGTGACGGCAGCCCTCGACGGCCCGTTCCGTGGGTGACTTCATGGGGTGAGGAGACTGAGCACACCGGCCAGGAGGGCAGCCGGAGACCAGGTATATACAATGAGCTTGGCCCGAGGTAGTAAGGATAACGGCGGCCCAGATCCCCACTGTCAGCAAAGGAATTCGAAGGGAGAGAATGAGAATGAAGCCTCTGGTTCTCCACTGGACTTGGGGGTAGCGGGACAAACCCATGGTTTTCCACACCTAGGTCAGGAGACACACGAGCGTGAGTGAGAGACACAGAGATACAGGATAGAGAAATAGATGATCAGACCAAGAATTGACAGCTGGAGGGTAGATGATGGACAGAGAGATGACAGATGACGGGTAGGTAGGGAGAGACCTACACAGACACGTCCACGCACCCACAAACAGCGGGAGAGGAGCGCGCCCCTGGAAACCCGAAAGGCCTTCGAAGGTGCATGTTGGGTTCGGAGCCAAGACGGCATTCGCTGCGGCGATGACAACCTGCCAAATTGAGAACTCGCTCATTTGGTGAATCAGTAATGACAAGCACGCTGGGGAAATTAGGAGAGAAAATTGCATCACATCAGTGTTGCTACCGGTATCATATATGCCTCCAAATAACGACGACTCAGGAGTCCCCCAGCGGGCATCAACGAGCGACACACTGTGCACACTTGCCCCAGGACAAGAGTGGCTGCTTTCCGTCAACTGTAACATACATGTGAGCGGGTTACAAAATGTGACAGTTACAGCAGCCCAGAAACGATGGCTTAAAAGTTTCTGCGGCACGCTCGTGTGTGTTTGCATGTGCACGTGCATACGTGTGTGTGTGCGCATGTGCACGGACGTCAGGAGGCGGGAATGCAAGGCTTCCCAGGGACAGCACTGTCTACCTTTCTCTCTAGAAAAAAAATATTATATATATATATATACATATATATATATATGTATATATGGGTTATTATGTTAAAATAAATAAGTATACATACATATATATAATTGTAAAAACTGGCAATGACCATTTTGCACATCTGAACACCAACTTTCAGGACCCGCTCAGTGTCTCCCAAGCCTCACGGAACCCCCTGGGGAAGGGGTACCAAATTTGCTCTCACCTCACCTCCCACACATGTCAAGGTGAAACCTAAAAAGAGGCATATCGCCTCGAGTGATACACTTTCCTGCGATTCTCAACAGAGCTCCTCCACTGGATGTATTAATTTCCCTCCCTTCTGAATTAGAAGGCAGAAATGATCAGAATGGACTTTTTTTTTTAAGTAGGCTCCATGTCCAGTGTAGGGCTTGAACTCACAACCCTGAGATCAAGAGTCACATGCTCTACCTACTGCGCCAGCCAGGGGCCCCCAGCATGGACTTGAGCTAAGTATACGCAATCTTCAAGAAACTCACTTCAGATATTGTCACACGGTATGTTAGAAGTGAAAGGGTGGAAAGTGCGCGACGCACAAACACTAAGAGAAAGAGGGCGGGAGTGTCTCTGTCAGCATCAGACCAAGTGGCCTTCAGAGCAAAGAAA
This sequence comes from Eira barbara, assembly GCA_020311275.1. NCBI lineage: Eukaryota > Metazoa > Chordata > Mammalia > Carnivora > Mustelidae > Eira > Eira barbara. The sequence goes on along the minus strand of JAHRIG010000081.1, from coordinate 258,594 downwards.
ATTACCGAGGGTAAAGAGAAATGTTACATGATGATGAAAGAATTAATGCACCAAGAAGATGTGACAACCCTAAATGAGTGTGCCCCGGATCACAGAGCTTCAGCACACACGGGGTAGAGACTGACAGTCCCGGGCACGTGAACTGACAAACGCACGACCGCGACTGGGGACTTCAGGACGCTCTCTCGGTAGTGAACACCATATCTGGAGAGAAGGTCAAGGCCACAGAAGACCGGGATGACACCATCACCAGGGGGACCTAACTCACGCTTACAAGGTGTTTTCCCCAACACTAGCAGGACGCACATTCTTTCCGAGGAGACACGGAACATCTATTTACATAGACCATATTCTGAACATAATAAAAAAAAAAACAAAACAAACAAACAAAAAACAAAATAGACCATATTCTGGCCCATAAAACAAAATTTAATGAATTTATGTTTTTTGGCCATAATGGAATTAAACCAGAAACAAACAGCAGAAAGATCATCTCTAAACTTTAAAGAGATTAAATCATGTATTTCTAACTAACCCAAAGAGAAAGTCTAATGGGACATTGGAATATGCATTGAGTTGAATGAAAATAAAACTGAAACGTGAAATATCTGTGGGATGTCGCCAAAGCAGCAAACATGGGGAAATTTAATGCACTAAATACCATTTTATACAAATACTTCTATTACAAATACTCAACACTTCCGCCCGAAGCCTTGCTTTCTCACGGTTTGCAGGGAAAGGAGACGTTGGTAACGTTAACTGAGGAGGTTCACCGGTATTTGTTATCTACTTAATGCAACGCTCAAGGATGCGGAGAGAGTGCCCTCGACTCAGCACGCCTGCCAGACCATGGCTGTGGTCGTTAGTGCAAACCATCTAGGACCCTGGGAGGGGTGCGCACAGGCGGGCTGCCCGAGGTCCAGAGCCTAGAACAGAACTCGTGAGGCACCGGCGACCGTCTCAGAAGCGCCAGGCAGTGCTGGCGGTCTTCTTGACATGAATTTCCCCATCTTGGCATCAGCTTCCCCTTCGCATCATCATTTCCCCTTCGAACATCCACGCCCACTTTTCCAAGATCGATTTTCTCTTCTTCCTTCCCTGTCTTGATTCTATGCAAGAGAAGAACTTTTCCCCATGTTCTCGCTCTGCAGAGAGCAGGGTCCTATCCTCAACCCACACACGTGGTCCGGCAGACAGGGAAGCTGTGTCACTCTTTGCACGTAGGGTCACTCCAGCCCTGACCCAGGGAGCCCTTGTCAAGGTCCCCACTCAGATGCCCCCATGATTTCCACGTCCCGCCTAGAGCCACGGGCCTGAGAACGCCTCAAGCAGGCAGAATCCCAAGTACTTCTCAGCTCCCGTCACCCGACCGTCCTCTGAATGAGGTTTTCTCCCTCTCCCGGGATGCTCCAGGGTCCAGCTGATCTTGCCTCGCGTGCGCTCTCTGTCGTCCCAGTGGGTGTGGGTGTCCTGGACAGGCCTGCTTCCAAACAGACCTGCCCAAGTTCAAACCCTTGTCTCAGCACTTACTTTGCACCTTTGGGAGAACGTCTTACCCTCTGCTCCCAAAGGTCAGTCGGGCGCAGCAATCCTCCTGTGCTGGTTGGGGGACTAGATGGATTAACGTAGAGCACAGACTCCGGGAGCCGGGGGCTCACCAGCCCGGCTCCTTCTCCCAGGCCTCTGAACACAGAACCTTCGAGATCTCAAGAATCCCCCCACCCAGGAGGGCAGTTCGTGTGGGAAGGTCAGGAAAGGGCGGTGTTTGTTTCCCCTTGTGGCTCACCACGTAGACGCTCACCTTCTGGAACCGCTCAGAAGACTGTGTGCTACAATAACCATGGGCTGTGATGGTCAGACCCCGACGCCCTTGCGAGTGGAAGGAAGTACTGTCGGTTAACAGCTAGGATGACGGGCATGAACCAGGACCATGTGGATGAACCCGCAGAGTCCGCTCCGGCTTGTAGGAGCTGTCGGAACAAAGGCTGGCTGTCAACCCCAGCCTCCCTCCCATCTTGGAAAAGCTCAGTCTTGTTCTAGCTACGGGCGGCCAGAGCTAAATTCTCTTCGCACAAGAAGCTCCCATCTGCGTAGCTGGGACTGTCAGCACCTGTAGAAAGAAGAGTCCTTTCCAAGTCCTCCGAGTCAGTAAACAAACAGCCCCCACTGGGTATGAAAACAAAGCGGCCAACAGGCTGGCTCACGCAGGAGTCCACGTAGCTGCCGTCCTGGGCCACCTCCAGGCAGGGGCCCCCTTCCTCCTTACATCACAGGGGATGAGCATAATGAGCGTTGGGGAGTAATTAGCGGATGACACGCTGCCCCCGAGGGATGACAGTGTAACAGCAGAACAACAAAGCCCCAGAGGATTTCGAAACGTGGCTTTATAAGCTTCACGAGGCAACGAGCTGAGCCAGAAGCACTCCGAGGCGGGCGCCGGACCCGAGCCAGCTCTCTGAAGCCGGGGCCAACGGTGTGCGAGCGCACGGCGTGGGGAGCGCAGATACGGATCTCTTCTCTCAGCGAGAGTCTGCTGCTGCCCCGTGGGGAGCAGAATTAATTAGGAGCGGAGAGAAAAGTCCGCAGGGAATTCGAGAGTCCTCCTCCCCCTGGCTGTCGTGGCACGACCCTCCACCAGTGACGCAGCGCCCACTCCGTCCACGGCCGGGCTACCCGTGGCACTTCCTTCTGGGGCCTCAGATAGACCCGTGGAGCCCCTGCTGCCTGTTTCCCAGAGTGTGCCCCGTGGTATCAGTGCCACAGGTGGAACATAGGAGGAGTAGCTGTTCCCACAGACTCACAGGGAGCACCAGGAGGGACCACCGTCTAAGGGACGGGAGGCAGAGGGGACACAGCTCTTCCTGCAGGGGCTTCTGCCAAGGGAAGCGGAGGAGCCCAGAGCCGTCCTTCCAGGAGTAAGTTTTCTAGCACCGCCCCCGTGGTCATGGGCGAATGCCCCAGGCCACCGGAGCCACCGCTGCCCGCCCCCCACCCTGTGAATGAAGGCCCTGAAAGGAGCAGGGCTGTAGCGGGAAAGGGGAGGGCAGGGGAGGTAAGCGGGTGAGGGGACCACAGGGAAACGCCGCCAAGGTCGCCAGTGTGGGCGCCTAGCTGCCCCGCATCCCGAGGGGACTCGCACATGGCCCACGGGGCCTCCCCAAAGCTCGCAGAAGCCCGCGGTCTGTCGCGGCTTCGCAGAGGCCCGCTGAGACGCTCATTGTCTTGTCCAGGCAAAAGGCTCTTGCGGGAGCTCCACGCAGACAAGAGGTGGCCGCCGTAGCCGCGACGTCCATCGAGGTGTGAGGGACGCCTCTGTGATCTGATTCGCGTGTTCGACGGCTGTTCACACGTATCAGGTGAGACTCGTCGCGCTCTCGTGGGACCACGCGCTGTCTCTCCGTCGGTAGACCAGGCGCACGTCTGCCCGGCTGGCGACTCTGTCAGGTCGCAGTGGGAGGGCCTGTCTCTGCGGCTGTCCCAGCCGACCCCGCGGGAGCACACACCTGCCGCCACCGTCAGAGGGCCTGCCCCCAACCCAAGGACCTGGCCTCTTGTGCCACCTTGTGGGATGAAGCCCGCACGGTGTCAGCCTTACCCTGCTCCTTGCGGTGAAGATGGCCACGGAGCAGAACACACAGAACAGGGTGGGTCCGAGAAACGCCCACAAGGGAAAAAATCTGCCTTCGTCTGTTCAACACACTGAGATCTTTATATCCCACCCGTCAGAATTAGCTTGTAAATGCTCTAGACCCCAGAGCTGTTCCCCCGTCTGGGCCGCAGCATTCAAACCTACTGATTTCGTGCCAATGTGTGTGTTCTGTGAAAGGCTCGGAGAAGCAATTGCTCGGCCCCAATTTGAACCATTGTCCTTGATGCCGACCAGACTCAGAAGTCACTCCATCTGTTAACAATTTACTCGGAAAACAGAGAAACCTCAACGAAGTGGTGTTTGTTAATTGCTAGACCAATAATTATTTCTGTAGGACGGGCTCTGTGCTCTCTAACCAGCCCCGGGAGACCATTTTCAGGTTTTCCCAACACAACACATACTTTAAGTTAGAGGGAGGCTTTAATGGTTTAATTGTACAAACCATCAAATACCTTATCCCCGACTTTGGACAAATGTAATGACCGTCAGTGAATTATGATCATACAGGCTGTCACGTAGTGCCTGTTAGGCTTATATACAGCCTGTGTGGGATATTCCATATTAATACGTCATGTTATACGTTGTATGTTATACTACATGTTACTGGATTGAGCAGACTTTATCGCAAGGGGAAACATAGTCACCGTTTTAGGCTTGCAGACCGGGTTTCGTGCGTCACCTCTGCTGTTGTAACAAAAGTAGCCACAAGCAGTCTGCAAAGAAGCCGGTGTGGTCATATCCAGATAAAAACCATGCCGTCTCACGAAAGAAGTGGCGAACCCACGGGCCAGAGTTTGCCCATCCCTGATGTATGTCGCGTCAGACCTCACGCTCCACACTGCGTTGCAAACTCTGCATACCACATGCCACAGACGTTTCATGTATGTGGACTGAACGGCCAGAAACGGTACGTAGATTCACTCCCCGAACAGCAGGCGTTTGAGACCGTGAGTAACATGGGAAAAATACATCAGTGAAATTCTCAAAACATTGACACTGAGTGTCAATAAGTTGAAAAGTGAACGTGGAGAGGCTCCTTGAATCTGCTGTGCTCTCCTATCGCAACCTGCAGGATTCCGTCCTGGGCCTCGAGTGAGCCCCGTTCTCCTCCCGGGATCCTTTGTGGCAGGAGCCGCTGTCCCGGTCCCACGTCCTAAGCACGCTGCAGGCAGAATCTGGGCAGACCCTGCCTCCTTGCTTGGATTTCTCGGCAACTCAGAACACAGATGCTCTGCTGAGTCTTGGGTACAGCTTTCCCGCCACTTTGCGGAGACTTAACTGCTTCTACCCTGTACTCTTGATGGGTTAACTTGCAGCAGCCTTCTTTTTTTTTTTTTTTTTTAAGATTTTATTTATTTGACAGAGAGAGATCACAAGTAGGCAGAGAGGCAGGCAGAGAGAGAGAGAGGAGGAAGCAGGCTCCCTGCTGAACAGAAAGCCTGATGCGGGACTCGATCCCAGGACCCTGAGATCATGACCTGAGCCGAAGGCAGAGGTTTAGCCCACTGAGCCACCCAGGTGCCCCTGCAGCAGCCTTCTTGATGTGGGGTTGCATTTTCAGGTGATGGAGTCCCCCATGCTTTCCCCTTCCTCAGAGGTATCTCGGGGGTCCACATCTTGAAGGTTTGTGAGTCTGGGTGGGTGTCCAGTGAGCGCCACAGTCCTCCTGTGACATTTCCTGGTGATGGTTCAGGGCTAGTCATCCATGGTTTTCCCTCAATGCTGACTCTTAAAACCCCCAGTGAAGAAACTGTGTGTGTGTGTGTGTGTTCCCGTGAGTGTGTACGTGTGCACACAGAGAGGAGAAGTGAAATGTCACCAGAGGCATGGTCATGACTATGTGGACAAGCAGGAAGAAATAGGAGAAGATCTCAAAAATTAAAAATGACAGAGGACCATCAGACAGCTTTTAAAGTGGAACTAAGCTTCACAAGTGATTGGAGGCTTTAAAGAAATGTGAGCTCAAACAAGGACAGTATAAAAATGCCTTCAACTGCAGGGTGAGGAGGAGACATTGCCAAGGAGAGTGGAACTGGGGTCCAAGAAATTAAGAGCACCACACAACCCCGATGTGTCAGCTAAGACTGGGAGGCGGGCATCGTTGATTATAAATTCAATATCAATAGCTCTTCAATAAAAGTAATGTGGCCATGAATTATATTTTATATAAACTATATGTAATTATGTAATTGTATTAATAAGGTGACCATATGTAAGACGGTCACAGTCCCTCCATGTGCGTGGAGCGTTCCAGGAATCCAAGGAGATGATGGGGGTCCCGTGCCACCCTAGCGAGCAGAGGGAAGAGAAGCCACGCATGAGAGAGTAAGTGTGGGGCCCAGTGGTCCCCCAACCAGGGGACAAACTCAAGGAGAACGTGGAGGTGCAGATGGGGCGACTGTCCCCGCCCAGGGCAGCTGCTGTGCTCATCGTGTCTCCGTCTGCCGGGTCTGGGGCTACCACGTCCAAGGACAAACACTCATTCGACTCTGAAGGTGCAGACCACTCCCGAGCACCGGAGCCCTTGTCAGGATGCCTTTCACAAAGGGCTCCCATGGGCGTGTCTCAGGCAAAGCAGCTCGACTGTGGGGGTCTAAAACCAGGTCATGGAGGCATCTGGGAGGCTCAGTGGGTTAAAGCCTCTGCCTTCGGCTCAGGTCATGGTCTCAGGGTCCTGGGATCGAGCCCCACGTCGGGCTCTCTGCTCAGCGGGGAGCCTGCTTCCTCCTCTCTCTCTGCCTGCCTCTCTGCTTACTTGTGATCTCTGTCTGTCAAATAAATAAATAGAATCTTAAAAAAAAAAAAAACGGGTCACGAGCAGCACGTGGAACCTGGGGTTGAAGCCTAGAAGAGACGAGTACAAACAGGGATGCGTGGGGCACGTGGGGACTGTCTTTAAATTTGTGAAGAGCTGTCCTCTAGAACAGGGATTTAGTCCTATTTTATGAGTCACCAACAGGACTTATACTTCAAATAAAGAGTTGACAGTCAGTGGAGAAGACATGAGTGAAGACAGTTCCAGCCCAAGGAAATATCTGTCACGGTGTGTTGCGCCGTGCGGACCGAGTGCTCCCCTCTCCAGGGGGTTTCGGTGGAGAAAGTCATGGGAGCCCCTGTCCTAGCCCTTCCTCTAAACACCATAAGACCTCGGGCAAGTCATTGACATCCCGCTGTCGTGATGTGTGTCCAGGTCATTGCGAATAATAGATCTGAAATGCTTCCCAAACACAGAGGCGCAACAATGTAGATACTGTTTTGCGGCTGCGGAATTAAGAGTAGTTGCATCGATTTGCTTCGATTAAAGGTCCCTTTCAACCTCCAGATTCTATGACTTACAGGGCGGGCAAAGCTAAGCTGCCGTCCCGCACAGGTAGCATTATCACATCTTCCAGGACACGGAGTCTAAGTAGTCCCCGTGTTTCTGCTTCCCATCTGCGAGTCACGCACCGATACGGAACCTCAGCTGTGTGCCCACCTCTGGCATGAAGAGGACTAATGACATTCAGTCATCACTCGAAGACTCAATCCCAAAGAGGTAGGTAAGGAGATTTCAGGAGTCCGCTGGCCTCCCCAATTACTCCACTCCCCATTCCTCAAAGGTTTCCAGAGGCCCCAGAGTCTTGAGAGCTCCACCTGCCTCTGACACAAGAACTGGTATGTTCTGGAAAGCCCTGACCAAGTTGTACAATCAACCGATGCCTTGATTTCTTCTTCTCTAAGAGGAGGTGACTACCTCTGCCCTTCCCGTCTCCTTGGGCTGTTATGGGGATCAAGTGATTCAATAATAAAAACATTCTTTAATTTTAGTAATCACTGAAGAACTTTCAAAATCCCCCATGCTCCTGTACTAAAGCACTTCCTAAACGTTAACTTCTAATTCTCAAATATCTCTGTTATGTTTAATTTGAGGTATTAACTTGACTGGAACACAGGATGTCCAGACATTTGGTCAAACATTACTGTTTGTGTTCCTGTGAGAGCATTGTGAATTAGTTTAGCATTTAAATTGGTAGACTGAGTAAAGTAGGTCTCCCTCCCCAGTGTGGGTGGGCCTCGTCTAAGCAGTCGAAGGCATGCATAAAACAAAAAAGCTGACCCACTCCCAAGGAACAAGGAGCGCCTCCTGCCTGTCTACCTTTAAACTGAAACATCAGCTCTTTCTTGCTTTCACATCTGGACTGAAACATCAGCTCTTCCCGAGTCTTAAGCTGGCACACCTTTGCACTAGAACTAAACCATCAGCTCTTCTGGGTCTCCCACTACCAACTCATCCTGCAGATCTTGGGACCCATCAGCCTCCATAATTATGTGGTCCAATTCCTTATAACAAACCCCGTTATTTGTGTGTGTTCACACACGTGCCCTCCTGGTTCTGTTGTTATGGAGAAGCCTGACTAAAACAGTGTCCTATAACAATATCGCTCCTCCATTGACACAGAAAGAAACAGAGTCCATCCCAGAATGTGAAAATAGCAGGACCAGGATGTAGATGTGACTCTAGCTCCACGACCTCCATCGTCTCCCACGCAGCCTCTTTTTTTTTTTTTTCTTAAAGATCACAAGCAGGCAGAGAGAGGCAGAGAGAGGAAGGGAAGCAGGCTCCCTGCGTAGCAGAGAGCCCTATGTGGGGCTTGATGCCAGGACCCTGGGATCATGACCTGAGCCGAAGGCAGAGGCTTTAACCCACTGAGCCACCCAGGCGCCCCACGCTGCCTCCTTCTTATACCTATTGTTACCGCGCTTGGACAAAGCCAGGAAGGATCTTCGGGGAAAGGGGGGTGAAGAGAGGAATCCCCACATCCTGCGGAGGAACGAATCCTGTGTCTTCGGGAACCCACCCGAGAAACCGGGGACGACGGGACTGCGGGGAAAGGAGCATGAGTGCCGGCTGGGTGTCAGAGTGGTAGCGCGCCGTCCCGACAGCTGTCAGGGCTGGAAGGGTGTCATCGTGCTGATGTGTGTCTGCTGGGCATCTTCCCGGAGAGCCAAATTCATCAACAGATTGTTATCAAGACACAAATCTGTTTGCAGAGATATTTTTGTGGCGTTTAATTCCACAAAGAAAACACTGCTGCTTGTTAACACGAAAGAGAGACCTAAAATACTCAGGAATGTTGCACGCAGGGCAGCCCCCGGAGCCACTTGCAAAGAAGATGAATGGGGCGCCTGGGTGGCTCAGCGGGTTGAGCCTCTGCCTTCTGCTCATGGCACGATCCCAGGGTCCTGGGATGGAGCCCCGCGCCGGGCTCTCTGCTCCACGGGGAGCCTGCTTCCCCCTCTCCCTTTCCCTCTCTTTCTCTCTCTCTCTCTCTGTTTCTCATGAATAAATAAATAAAATCTGAAAAAAAGAAAAGAAGATGAATGGCTTGAACTGACCGTGAATCCCGGAACTCTGGGAATGGGGGCTGTCTGGGATGAGTGTATTTCGGATTCCTTTCACAGTTCATTGTGCAAAGTCTGAGGCCAGTGCCGCTCAGACCTGGGGGAGGTCTCCATCACTCCGCCATGTGGTTCTGGGACCAAAATTCCAAGTGCCACCATTTTGTGCGACATACTGGTGAAACCAAGGAAGCAGGGTGAGGGTCCTGCCAGCCCTCGGTGTCTCAGGAAATGTGGGTAACTTCATGATCGTGCACTGGCCCTCCTGTGTTTCTCTGTCCCGCCCGAGGACAAGACAGTGGGCTCCTTGCATGAACTGGCACAGCTGAGAAGACACGCGCTCTCCTGCCTATTTCATTTGTCTGACCACGAACGCCCTTCAGACACAGAGGAGATGATAACGCTCTTGGTCGTTTCCTAGCCTGTCGTCCTTTAGATCAGTACTGAGGGTCTGTTATTTTGGAAATATCTTGAAAGTTCTCCAGCGTCATGCTCACAAAAATCACAAAAGAGGAAGATAAACACGCCTGTGCTTACATGGGTTCCTGAGATTGGCTCGTCCATGTGTCCTTCTCTTTCGCTTATAATGTCGCCCATTTTCTTTCTTCAATGGTGTTTCTTCCTTTAAAATTATCTCTAACTGGTGACCTCTATCCCGCACCAAAGCCTCATTCTCACCATGAACCTGCAGTGTCATTCGGCACTCTAAGCAACACGTCTGTATCACTTCGTAAAAACGAGAAGCATGTTAAAGAGAAGAAATCCCCTTTCCCCCATTTTGCATTTCACAGTTTTTTCTGGGAAGTTTCATCAGTTTCTTGTGAATCCTTTTATAAAGAGTCTACAAATACATGTTTTATATATTTATACATACGTGGATGAATATAAACACAAATAATTGCCAATATATGTGGTAGAAGCTTCAATCACCCTTTTTTCTCTAAAATTCAAGTTTCATTTGAACTGCTACCCTTCTACAGTTTTAACTATTTATAGTACATGTAGCTCTGCTTCACTATTTTTTTAATCTGCTCAGTATTCCAACGTATAGAAATATTATATTTATTTAACCAGTTGAGTTAAAGTCATGAAAGTGGTTCCGATTTTGGACAGTTCCACCTAAAGCTGCACATCCCTCCCTTCGTGTATGTTGACATTTCCCACCTGAGTAATTCCAGGAGGTACATTTCTATAGCGTAAACTGTCATAATATTTCCATTTCTACTCAAATAGTGACCCAGTCCATGATCGGTGTACGCAAGTGTCTGCTTCCTCACACCATCTGAACGTAGGACACCATCGCTCGCTTCAATCAATCAATCCATTTAATCTCATTAATCAGTTACTGGGAAGCTAGGGCTTCTTTTCCGATACTGCTCGGCATCTTGGATTTCTTCTCTGTTCATTTCCTTGGTCTATTTTGGAACTACATGCTGCCTGTCTCATTCATTGGAGTATTTTATTTATTGTTCCAATATATTCTCCAAATTCGTCAGAGGTCTGGCATTCGTCATAATATCGCTTACTAAATAATAGTGTATCATTCACAAAATCAAGTCCCCGATCCTTGCCCTCACACTTACAACTCTGCACCATGCTCAGAAAGACTCTTTCCACAGGAGTACTCTGAAAAGCATCTACGCTTTCTGCCACTAATCATTACATTCTAGTGCTTGGATCTTTCTGAACTTTATTTACAACTTGGCAGAGAGATCTAACTTGTTTCGTTTGGATTGCCAGTTTTCTCAAATGTCCGCATTTTCCACATTCAATTGAAACACGACTGTTATCATCCACCGGATTTCTACATTTACTTTTTTTGAATTGTTGGAATCTGTTCTATTGATCCTTTGGTCTCTACCCCACTGTTCTGATAAGTATTAACTTTGGATTTTGCCATTTGGGGAACCTTAAAAACTATAATTCTGTATCAAGGATAGTAAAGGAGGGACTGTGCACCCTTCCCGTAGTTACGTAACTACGGCGCAAGAGCGGAACGAGGAAGTCCACCTTGTACGGCGTGTGTGTCCCTCCAGATCGCAAATCTGCGCAACGATGACCACAGTCGGGATACAACGATATCCCATTATCAGAAAGGTCTTGCCTGTGCGACCCTTTGTAGTCACCCCACTACCCTTCCCCCCAGCATCCCTATCCCCTGGCGACTGCTAATCTGTCTTCCATCTCTGTAATTTTGTTTTTCCAACAATGGTGTGTGGGTGGATCATACAGTCTGTGGCCCTTGGTGTTGGCTTTTCTGTTCCACATCACGGCCTGGAGACCTAGCCCCGCTGCTGTGGGCACCCATAGTCCGCTCCGCGTGCGGCATGTCACTGCCAACCGGGCCATTCATCCACTCAGGGACACTGGGGTTGTTCCACTCTGGGGCTATTACGAACAGAGCTGCCAGGACAATTATTTACAGGATTTTCTGTGGATGTGAGTTTTCACTGATCTGAGATAAACGTTCAAGAGCACCACTGCTGGGTTGTGTGGCGAGTGTATGATTTAGCTTTTTAAGACACTGCAGTGCTTTGCCAGAGTAGCTGTACCATCCTATAACCCCACCAGCAATGCATGTGAGATCCAGCTTCTCTGCTTCCTCACCCGATTTGGGGATTTTCACTATTTTTCTTAATTTTACTTCTTCTAATAAACGTTTAATGATACCGAATCGAGGTCTTAATTTGTATTTCCTTAATGCAAACTAAGCTCATGATATTGAATATCTTTTTAAGTGGTTTTTGGCCATTCACATATTCTCTTCATGATTTTTGCTCATTTTGTAATCAGATTATTTTTTTTTACTTCGATTTCTGAGAATTTATTATTTTAGACAGGAGCCCTTTGTCAGATACGTGGTTTGCAAATATTTTTTTCCCTTTTCCTTTCCATGTTCTTAGCAGGGTATATTGTAGAACAAAAGTTCTAACTGCTGATGAAGTCCCCTTCATGATTTTTTAAAAATACAGAACATGCTTTTGATATCATAACTAAAAACTGTTCACCAAGCCCTAGGTCCCGATTTTTTCCTCTATTTCTTTTCTAAAAACATTATGTTTTCTTTTTAAGTCTGTGCTCAATTTTGCATGAGTGTTTGCATGACATGTGAGATATGGGTGGGGGTTCTTTCTGGGTTTTTTTTGCCTGTGGCTATCCAATTCAACACTCTCTGTTGGAAAAATGATCTTTCACAACTTGGTCAAAAATTAGTGGCCATCGTCACAGAGGTACTTAGGGGCTCACGGTTTCGTCCAGTGATCTCCGTGTCTACCCTTCTTCCTCTTCTGGCACAACCTAACTTCCTAAGGCTACGTAGTAAGTCTTGAAATTGGGTAGAACGGTAGCTCCCACTGTGTTCTTCTTTTTCAAAGTGGCTTGAGCTCTCCATTTCCCTTGCCTTTCCATACAGATTTTAGAACCTTTCTGTCTATGTCTACTGAAACCCTTCAGAGGTTTTACAGGAACGGTGTTAAATCTGTCTACCAGTCTGGGGAGAATTAAACCCTTCCTATGCTGAGTCTCCCGGTCTCTGAATGCAGACCATCTCTCTGTTTATTTAGGTATTCAAGGAGAACTTCGCCAACACACAAGTCCCGTACCTGTTTTCCTAGACCGACGCCCACGTGTTTCATTATTCGTGGAGACGGCACAGTGCATCGTTCTTAAAACTTCAGTTCGCTCCTGTCCGTTGCTAATAGACAGAAGTGAAGCTGATCTTTTGTACATTGACCTTCAACCCTGCAACCTTGCTGACCTCACCGAGGAGTTCTGGGAGTTTGGGGACTTTGGATTTCTTCTTGTTTACTGTGTTTTCCTTGGTACTTTCTGCACAGACCATCATGTCATCTACCCGCAGGAGCAGTTGTAGATCTTTCTTTCTGGCCCAGATGACTGTTGTTTCCCTTCTTGCCTTGTAACGTTGCCTAGAATTTCCAGCGCGATGCTCAGTAGCCACGGGGAGACCGGACATCCTTGCCTCGTTCCCGACTGTGGTGGGAAACTTCCTCTATTGTGGGTGATTTTAGCTGTGGGGTTTTGCACATATTCTTTATCAATGTAAGGAAGTTTCCCTGCACTCCTGGTTTTCTGAGAGCTTTCTCTGCATAAATGAGTACTGAGTTTTTCAAACGCTTTTTTTCTTCAATTGCTGTAATCGTGTGACCCTTCTTCTTTAGCACGGGACTCTAGTGGATCACCTTGATGGGCTTTTTATACGCAAGCATTCTAGTGTACTTTGGGCACTAGTTCTTTCTACGTGATGGTGAATTCTATTTGCCAATATTAAGAATTTTTCATCTTCGTGAAGATAATGCTCTAGGTTTCCCTCCTATTTTGTACTATCTTGGTCCCGTCTTGCTACTCTGGTAATATTTGCTTTGCAGAATGAGGTGAAACTGTTTCCTTCTCTTTTATCTGTTGGAGGGTATTCTGTAGAATGTGTGATAATTCTTCTTTAAATACTTGGTAAAATTCTCCAGTGAAACCATCTGGGTCTGGAGGTTTCTTTTTCAGGAGCTTTTTAGTTACAACTTTAATTGTCTTAATTGTTAAATGGCTTCCAATGATCTATTTCATGTGAGGTGAACTGTGGTCGTTGATTTTCTAAGGAACTGGTCCGTCTCGTGCGAAGTATCAAATCTGTGGGTAGGCGAATGTTCACGTGCTCCCTTCTTTTCCGTCTGGTGTCATAGGGTCTGCTATGGTGTCTTCTGTTTCATCCCCGATATCAATAGTTTGTGTCTCCCCTTTTTCCTTAGTCTGTGTGGCCAGACACTTGTCAATCTCATTGACCTCTGCAAAGCGCCAGTGTCCCGTTTCTCTGATGTTCTGTATCATTCTTTCGTTCACAATTTTGTCGATTTCTGCTCTTCTCTGTATAATTTCCTTCCTTCTTCTGGCATTCGGTTTGTTTTGCTCTGTATTTTCTGGTCTCTTACAACAGGAGCCTCTATCACCCATCGGAGAATTTATTCTTTCTTGCTACAGACTTTTGGTGCCGTGAATTTCTCTCTTGCTCTGCTGCCGTCCCCCACGTGTTGGGAAGATGTGTTTTCACTCTCATCTAGTTCTGTGTTTTTGTTTTTGTTTTTCTTGTTCCTCTGAGACTACCGCTTTGACCCTCAGATTACTCGGAAAAGGGTTGTTGAGGTTCCAGAGGTTTCTTTAGACACACGGAGAAAACGATCTCCAGAGGATTGTTTTCCACTTATCTTTCTGTGAGTTCCTTCGTCTTACCGTGCTCAGAAGACACACCCTGCAGAACTCCAGTTCTTTTAGATCCGTTGGGTGTATGTCGTGGTCTAGGCTGCCGTCCACCTTGGTGCCGGTTCCATGGGCTCTTGAAAAGAGACAGCTCTGCTGCGGCCAGGGCTGTCCAGTGTGTGCTGGCGAGGTCCTGGCTGTACGTGATGTTCCGAGTTCCGTACATTTCCTGTTTTCCTATATCGTTGGTCTTCAGCTGGAGAGAACAGTGTAGAAGTCCCCAGTGTGGACTGTCTTTCTCCTTCCCGTTTTATCCGCTTCTGATGAACGTACTTGCTGGCCCTTTGGTTCATTCATCCTTGGAACAGCTGTTTCCTCGTGGATAGACTCTGTCACCGTATGTAATGTTTCTTCCCGGCACTGGCAGTTTCCTTTGCTCCAAAGTCGACTTTATCTGATATTAATAGGGACACTCTAGCTTTCTATCAATATGTGTACACTGTATCTTTTCCATCTTTTTGCTTTCCACTGATGAGTATCATTATAGTCAAATGAGTTTTTGTAGGCAATACATAGTTGAGTCATGTTTTTTTTTAATCCATTCTGTCAATCTATGCCTTTTAATTGGTACTTTTAGAACATTTATCTTAATTTAACTATTGATACATTAAGGCTTAAGTCTGCCATTTTATTTATTTTTATTTTTAAAGATTTTATTTATTTGTCAGAGAGAGAGAGAGCACAAGTAGACAGAGAAGCAGTCAGAGGGAGAGGGAAGCAGGCTCCCCACTGGGCTTGATCCCAGGACCTCGAGATCATGACCCAAACCAAAGGCAGAGGCTTAACCCACTGAGCCACCCAGGCATCCCTGCCATTTCATTTTTCAAGTTTCTCTTCCCTTTTTGAATTTCTGTTTCCTTTTTCCTGCCTTCATTGGGTTTCCTCCTCTTTTCCAGAATTCATCTCAAGTTACAGTAATTTTGGCTCTGTCTCTTTAGATTACATTTTTAGTGATTGCTCTAGACATTGTATTGCATGTTCCAAATGTGTAAAGTCTATTGGTGCGGACGCTTTACCCGTTCAAACAAGGTTAGGATAAACTGCCTCCCTTTATGCCCATTTACCCTCCATGGTTAATAAAATAGTTGATCAAAATATTTCCCCTAATACACTGGGAACCATATAATTTTGTTCTGGCCACCAAACATAATTTAGGAAACTCAAGAACAGGAGGAAAGTCTACTCTGTTTATCCATATTTTTGCTCTACTGTGTCTCCCCTTCCTTTCTGATGTTTGGAGATTCTTTCTCTTATTTTTTTTTTTTTATTTTTTTATTTAGAGGACTTCCTCCAGCTGATATTTTCAGGCAGGAATGTGGGCATCAATTTCTCCGTGTTCACGTAAGACTGCCTTTATTTCATCTTGATCTGATCTCTGAAGGGTATTCTTGCTGGATATAGAGTTCTTGAGATTAGACATTTTTTTCAGCACATCGAACAACATGTCACTTCCTTCTGGTCCATGTTTTCAGATGAGAAATCCACCATCGTTAAGTTGTGCCTCCCCAGTAAGGAATGCATCGTTTCTCCCTGGCCACCTTCAAGATCTGTGGTTGTCTTTAATTTGGGGACATAAAACCATTACTGGGTCCTTGGGTGGGCTGCTTTGAGTTTCTCAGGCTTGGGGTCCGCCTAGCTTTGTTAACCTGGGGGTGTCTCCTGACATCACTCTTAGGGGCAGAGGCAGGCACCCCTTGAGGGGCAGTGGAAGTCCAACTCTCCGTCTGAGCCACTGATGACACAGGGCACAGGAGAAGGACTTGCGGCCACGCAGCGTGAGGGGACGTCCCAGCTGCTCACTCTGCCTTCTCTGACACCATCCCGGTGGGAAGTTGGAGCAGGTGTTGGCTCATCAGAAGGGGATGTCTAGGCTCCCCACGTGGGTGTCTCCAGATTGCCAGCTTCCCGGGTATCCAGTCTGGGGCATATGAGGCCAAAGAGGAAACCCAGAGCACTCCACACCCTGTCATTCTGGGGTCCCAAGGTCCCTAGCCAGTGTGCTTCTCCTCTCTGCCCATCAGAGTAGATCCTGTATTTGTTTTGTGGATAAGCTCTAAGGATTTTAGTGGCATTTATTGGGAGGCAAAGGGACTGTCCATGGGCTCCATCTCCCCAGCAGTAGAAGTCGCGAGAGCATACTCTGCTCCTGGTGGAGAACAGCGACCTCCACTTGGGTTTACTCTTCAGAACTGCTCCGGCCAGTATGATCTGCTCTTTTAGAGACAATCTGGGATAAACTTGCTGAGTTCTCTCTTAAAGTTCCTGCCGGGATTAAATTAAATGTGACGTGGTCCCGTGACCCGGCTCATCAGAATGTGTTCAGGAACACGGGTGCAGACAAGGCGAGGTCTCAGAGCAGAACAGCTGGACGTCGCAGGTTCACAGTCGACTCCGCAAAGACCCCAGGATCACAGGCCGCCCGCTCTGTATGTAACGGGGTGACCGTCAAGTTCTGCCTCAACAGGTCTTTCCTCATCACTGACTTTTCCCACGGGACACCACACTGCTCTATCATAAAAATTCAGCTTTTCTCGATTTTCCACCCAAGCAGTAGGCTCTGAACTCCGGAGGGCCTGTGCCACTCCAGCCGGGGAATTAACCCTTCCCAACCTTTCTCCTCTCGCGGCTTTGAAATGAGAGGTCTTTCAGCCGGTCGCGGCACGGCGGCACAGTATGTCCCCGACCGTAAAGAATCTGTAAACTCTGGCGTTAGCTGCTTCTCCTTCTTGAAAAAGCAGACCGAGATTCTTTAAAATAGAGCAAACAGGAGTTTCTGATTGTAGTACACGTCTGTGTTTGTTTTCTACTGGTTACATAAATATAGCAAATCTCTCAACAGAGAATTACTTTGCATCTCCTGGGCTCCCAGGAGGGAGTGTTTTCTCTTCACTTGCCATTTCCACAAGAATGTGACAGCAGGAAGGAGGAGGTGGTGGTATTGAAACAAGGAGTTATGACTGCAAGTTGCAGAAGGAACATTTTTGGACAGATGTCGGAATAAAGAATTTCTGGTCTGGAGAGTAATTTTTATGTAAGAGCGTATGATGCAAATCACAGTGAAATTGGAAAAAGGAGACGTACTTAAGACAAAGTGGGATTTTTAAATTCAACAACCAGCACTAAAAGCTTCTTAAGTAACAACGTCCTTCCCAGATATCATAACGGCTCCCCCACCACACACACCCCCTGCCGCCGCCCCTTCTCCTGGCTCGACACAGGTCCCGCGTCAGGGACAGTGGGGACACCGTGGAGAAGGTCCATCTCACACGGACACGTATCAAGGCTTGGCTCTACTGTGCCTGACTCCGTTTCTTTTTGTTTGAAGATAAAATGCAGGCATGCCCAGAAGAACCCTCTTCTTTTCTTCCTCATTGGAAAGGGAAAAAAGGACTTGGGGGGTGGGTAGGAGGAAGAGGAGGCAGGCGTCCTTTGTGACTGAATCACGAAGACAAGGTGACAATGGGGTTTCCGCTAGAGGAGTACATCGCACAGAGACACTTACTTACTGGCAGATGAGTTTAATTAACTTGGCTGGTCGAGCTCCCAGTGTCCCAAGAGAAAATGCTCCTTTGCTTCAACCGTCCTCATGCAGTAACATCTCGGAAAAAGCGTTTTCTTGAGTGGTGTGTTGCGGGCTGAATGGTCCCTGCCTCTCCAATTCCCGTGTTGCGGCCCTAACCCCTAGCGCCCTGGAACGGGGCTCTGTTTGGAGACCGGATCCTTCCGGAGTGCAATTAAGTTAAAACGAGGCCCTGTGCGTGGACCCTTGTAAGAGGCGGAGATGAGGACACGAGGCGAAGCGGCGGAAGGACCCCGTGGGGACAAGGGAGAGGACAGCCAGTCCTCAAGCCCGGGAGGAATAATGGGGTGTACCCTGGTCTCAGACTTCCGG
Source organism: Eira barbara (assembly GCA_020311275.1). NCBI lineage: Eukaryota > Metazoa > Chordata > Mammalia > Carnivora > Mustelidae > Eira > Eira barbara. The sequence continues at coordinate 240,409 of JAHRIG010000081.1, read as the reverse complement.
CCTCCATCACATTGGGGTAGAAAGGCCTGGGCAGAAGCCGCAGCCACGGCGCCCACCGCCCCTCGCAGACTCACACCTGGTGTCACACCACCTTGGCAACGAAGCCGCCCGAACCCCTTTTTCTATGAATTTAAATCAGAGACAAGCAACAAAATGGGAGGCGCCTCCTTTGTCAGCCTGGGAGGACGTGACCGGGGAGTCCTCCCTGGCGCTCTCCTGGAGCTCGGGTTTGTGGCCAGCGTCCCTGCGCCTCGGGGTGGGAGTGTGCCCGGGACAGCTGCACTCACGCCGGGGGACCCTGCCCAGGGCTGTGATGACGCAGCTCCCGCCCTGGCCCTGCAGGCCTTCCTGTGACTTCCGAGGCTCCATGCCCTCCTCCAGACCTACCCTCTCAGCCGGGCTCCTCCTCTGTCAGGTGCCCCCCGCCCCCACTGCCTCTCCCACTCCGGCCTGGGAACCTCCACGGGGCCCCCAACGCCGCACCAGCCTCGCCCACCCACCCAGGGAAATCCCCCTCCTGGGGAGGCCGGTTCCGACACCTGCCGGCTGGGGTCACCTCTGCTGTCCCGCGACCCCCCGCCCGTGCTCCTCCCCCACTGGCTTTCCTCCCGTCTGTGCTCATGGGCCGGACCGCCTGCCCTGGAGTCTGTGGCTTCCAGAAAACACGGTCTCTGGATTTGGTGGCTGCGTTCTCAGCCCCTCCCATGGCTGCCCGGCTCGTTATTAAATGTGCGCTCACAAGTTACTGGCTAAGTAATGAAAAAAAAATTGTAAGTTTCCGTCTGCTTCCCAGAAAGCAACAGGATGAAGGGTTTGCAGATCCCACCGCGTTCGGACTGTCCCCGCCCACGAGCTTCCGTAATCCTTGCTCCTGGTGCCCCAGTGGGCGTCTGGGAGGAGGCCTGGAGGCCTGGGAACGGAAGGAGACGAGGTCTGTTCACCCCTCGGGCTACACTGGCAGACCCGCCCCGAGCTCTCACGCATCCACCCCAGCGAGGACTCTCGAATACGGACCACTGGACGCCGGCGCCACAGACCTTCCCTTCCGTCTGTCAGATAAAGGGTGGGTCGGCCCCTGTCGTGCGTCACTGACACGGAGACTTCTGGAAAGGCTCTGTGAGAAGGGAGCGTCAGGCGCCCATCGTGGGACGGCAACACAGGGTTTGAGGTCACTCAACAGGCCTCTTAGACCCTTCGGTCGCTGAGTGACGAAAACCCCGGCTCTCACAGGAGAAGGCTGGGACCCGTCGTCATCCTCTCGAGACACTGATGAAGGCTTCCCGGTCAGGCCTCTGGCCCCAGGCCTGACGAGTCACTCTCAAGTCCCTACTGCCTCCATGCGTACTTCTTCATTGTGCGAACGACAACCTGTGGTTTTATTACGACCAAGATGAGTGTAATTCAATGCGCGGTGTTCGTCTCGTCGTTACAGCATGGCCCGCAGCAGCGCCGGCGAGCACAGGGGTTTCGGGGACAGGACCCCAACTCCCGGCAGGCGTGTCAGGGTGCGCCCGAGGACCGGTGGCTCTGGGATGCCCAAAGGGGGAGCGGCTGGTGTCGCCTTCCCGGCCGCCCCAACTTCCCGAAGCGGGTGACTTAGGAAAGGCCCTCTCTGCCCGGGGAGTGTCTCTTTGCGGGGAGGGTCTGTCTTTGGCTTTCTCTGGTTTTCTCCCTACAAACCAGCCCTTCTCCACGAGCCCTCCGGAAGCCAGAGCTCAGGTCTTTGTCCGCCAGCCCCGACGGGAGGCAGAGCAACTGACATTTCCCATCCCGCCGGCTTATCTCATTTATCTGGGGCCCGTTTCCTCTGTGGTGCCTGAGGGTGATTCTCTGAATGGCACAGAAGTTATTTTAACAGCAGGGACCTCTGTGACACCCCAGTCCTCCCGTCTTTCCCCCAAGCCCCCCCAATGCATCACGTGGTCCCCCAAAGTCACTGGCACCTGCCTCCAGGCTGTCCCGTGGCTCCCACCTTCCTCGCACAACAGGGGGAGATGGGACCACCGGGTGTAGACATCGGTGCCATGGGGACCCCGGGTGACACCAATGCTTAGATCGCCCTGTCCCAAAGGAGGCTCGAGCTCATCTCTGTGGCTGCGTGGCTCACGGTTGTTGACAATAAACAGGAAACCTGCAGAAATAAGGGGGTTGCCTGGCGGGGGGCTCTTTGCCTCCATCTAGCCTTTGAGAGCTGGATGTGGGGGTGCGGCAGGTCTGGGACCAAGCGCTACCCCGGCCCTTCCCTTCCTTGCGGGTAATTTCCGGCTCTGGATCTGCGGCTCTGTGAGCGGAATAATAATAGCGCCTCCCTCCCCAGGCCCTGATGAGGTTAATGAGGCGAGGCAAGTCCTGTGAAGTCCCAGAGTAAGCGCTCCGCAAATGCAAATCGCGTCGCGGTACCTTCGTTCCTGTGGAGGAAGGAGATTTGCCAAGAGCCTCTCAGCCTCGCCCCTTCCCTCCTCGCGCTAAGCGCCGGCCTGTAATCACCATCAGAAAGTAAGCCTGTGCAGGCACTTCTCCTCACACTAGATAATTCACAGACGAAGAATCGGCCATAATGGGGCCACCCGTCTGCATTAATTGTGGGAAAATAAGCTCTCCGAGAGCCGAGAACGCAGGGCGTCCTTACAGACGTTTCCAAGGGGCCCAGCAGAGGCGGCTGCGGCAGGGCTGGAGCACCACCTGCAGCCACGGCGGCGGCCACGGGCCCGGACCTACGGCCACGGCGGCGGCCACGGGCCCCGACCACCTCCGCTCCCGCCAGGCCCCCTGACCCGGTTCCCTTTGCAGGGAGGGAAGTGATCGCGGAGATGAGAGAGAAGGTTCGTCCTTTTAGTAAAACTTTATGCGGGAGCGGGTGTGTGTGTGTAAATGTTTTCAGTCCAGGAGGCCCGGCCCCAAGCTCCGCCCCTCAATCCCTGGGGTCCCGGGCGATGGCTGGCACTGCAGCTTGCCCACTGGCGGCGCGGAGACTGATACCACGTGCCTAACGGGGCCGCCGGGATGAGTCCGCAGGTGCCGCAGGGAGCTCGCTCACCCCAGAGCCCGAGGCAGAGCACCGGAGGGGACGGCTGGCTTCCGTCTACTCTTTCTGCGACAACCACCTACGGAGCCTGCTGGGTGCCAGGCCCCCGATGGATGGGGGTTCCCAGGAGCTGGCAGCCCGGCCCCTCCCTCCGTAAGCCGTGGGTCCCAGCTCCCCAGCTCACAGACCCCAGGGGCACATAGGACGGAGGCAGGGCAAGGAGGGACCGTTGTGCAACTTGGAACCCGGTTTGCGCTGGGAGAGACTTAACATAAACATTCTCCCACCGCTCATCTGGATAAATCTGAGCCCCGTGGACCTGGCTTGAATGTTTCTACCCACACGTATGCGTTGGCCAGAGAGTGACTTCCACGAATTATCCGGGCGTTAATGTGTGAGCGCCTGGGGCTACACACTAACCCGCACACACGACAGGGTCATACAGAGCACAGGTTATCATCTCACACTTTCTCCGAGCCTGGTGTGCCGGCGCTCTGAGCCGGGTCCTCGTCTGGGGTAGCATGGGCTCTGGCAAGGATGCTGACCCTGCTTGGGCCCCTGTTGGAGGCTTGACGGGGAGGGTCCCTTAGGCTGTTTGTTTGCTGGTGGCCGGGGGAGTCACGGCAGCTTCTTCAAAGCCAGCAGCGGAGAGAGAGGGCAAGGCCACCAGTGACAGGATCCTACTCGACCACGCCCCGATCCCAGAGCAACATGCCACTGCCTTGGCCGTTCACATGGGTTTAAGGAAGTGGCAGGTCCCGCCCACACTCAGAAAGAGGGGAAAGGTGTGAGTGCGGCAGGGCCCCTTAGGGTCTGTGGACATCTCATTCCCAAAAAGTACAAAATAGGAAAAGGAGAAACAGCCGTTTTTCTCAAGGACACCTTATTTCAGGAAATAAAATGGATCCGAGATGTGTTGTACACCTCGCCGCGGTGAGTCCCACGTACATTCTGAAGAGGGACCACGGCTCGACCGTCCAGAACCACGCAGGCTTCCTTTTCAGGACTCAGAAACCGCTAGGGAGTCCTGAAAGGAAAGTAAATGGATAAGCGACAGGACAGATGACAGAACTCCTTAACACCTGCATTGCCATGCCTTACGTTTTGAGGAAAAAAATCTCATTTTTGCAGATAAAAGTAAACTGCTTATCAATCAGATATTTGCTGATGGGTTCCCTAGGAGGGCGGCCCCAGGTGTCGGAACGCCTTCTGAGATCACTGTCAGCCGAGGGCAAACAGCGGGGTCGGGGGGTCCACAAGCCTCTCTACCGCTCACGACACTAACTCCTCCCCTCCCGGGGGATGACACTGGCGCACAAGGGCTGACTGACTGCCATGCACGAATGTCATTTCCCGCACCTGCCGTGTGTGTTTGCATGCACGGGCTCCGTAGAACATGCAAAACAGAAGCTGAAGAACAGAGTATGATGGGTTTTCAAGAAGCATTTGTTCTGAAAACGTGGCCTCACAAATCCGCAGGGGACGAAACAGTCTGGAAACAGATTTCATGGGTCGTCCGGAAGAGGCATTTCATGAGCAGAGAACGGTCAACTCGGTAATAGGCTGTCCCGCAGGAAAATGGGCACCTTTCCTGTCCTACCTCACACCACACGCACACTACGGATGGAAGACCTAAATGTGAAAAGCAAACGGAAGTTTTCGGAAGGAATTATGGGACTCTTGGGTCCGGGACTCTTAGCTCCTCCTGCCGGGAGATAGGGAGGTCTTGGTCCCACCTAGCTCACCCAGAGGGGAACGCGGGGGGCACCTGGGGACCACTCTCGGGCACGCTGAGCAGGAAACCGGACCAGCTTAGGTGTGGTTTTGGCGTGAAACAGGCTGGGGTGTTTGCCCTCGTCCCGGGGGTAATGGGGGTTCATGAGGAGCCTTGAGCAGAAGAGGGACCCGATCCACTGTACACTCTAGGAAGTTGGGTCCGACCACCAGAACGGGTGAGAAAATCCTGCCGGGGTGGGGGTTGGGGGATTTGGGCTGCGGGGCTCAGCTTCATGAGGGGCGAGGAGAAGGGCAGGAGACTTGGAGGACAGGCCCGAGCGGATGGACGTTATGGCGAGAGAGAAGCGCGGAGAAGAGGCCGCTCAGCAAATGGAAAACTCGCGGGTCTGAGTAAGGAACCGGCCGGCAAACCGGCCGGTCAAGTGTCTCTTAAGAGACGCGCTTGGTGGCACCGGCTCCCTTGTGTCCTCCCTGGATTTACGGGTTAAAGTCTCCGCTCCCACAGCCCCACGATGCGGCCTTGTTCGGAAATGGGGCTGGGGGGTTGTAACCAGAGAAGACGAGGCCATGGCAGAATCGGGAGGAGAAAGAGACGGTTGGGGGCACCTGGGTGGCTCAGTGGGTTAAAGCCTCTGCCTTCGGCTCAGGTCATGATCCCAGGGTCCTGGGATCGAGCCCCACATCAGGCTCTCTGCTCCGCGGGGAGCCTGCTTGACCCCCACTCTCTCTGCCTGCCTCTCTGCCTACTTGTGATCTCTGTCAAATAAATAAATAAAATCTTAAAAAAAAAAAAAAGAAAGAAAAGAAAGAGACGGTTGTAATTTAAAAACGAGAGTCTGCACGGCATGGACCCTGCCTCCCAGGTCAGGGCACGTCACCGGGGGTCGCCCTCACACTGTCACTCCTTCCTCTCCTCCGGTTTGCTCTCGCCTTCCGGCCCCAGAGCGTCCTGTGGAGACGCGGCGGGACAGCTGGTGACCTCGGCAGCAAGCGATCAGCACCGATGCCCTCGTGGCCTCCGCCGGCAGCCCTGGACGCCCCAGGGCCCGTCCGCGGAGGGCTCGTCCGCTTCGTCTCCGGCCGCTTCCGCTTTTAAGCCGCACTCCCATGCCGTCCGGGGCCGGGCTTGGAATGTGCTGGAGGCTCCCGGAAGTCTCTAGGTCCGGCCCATTCCTGCTCCGGCCCTGCTCAACATCTCCGGCTGAACATCCAACCGGCATCCCTCCACCCTGGGTGGGAGCAGCTGGGGAGCCCGGGACCGAGCGAGAGCACGTGTGACAGTGAGAGACCGAGTCGGCCCTGCGGGCTCCACGGGCGAGCAGGGGGCCGTCGTCACAGCCGTGTGACGGGCAGGACCTCGGGAGAGCCCGTCCGCAGGGGTTGATCCCAAAGCTCCAACCTCTCCCACCAGCTGTCCCATCCGGATGCTTCTGCTCATGTGGGTGACACGAGTGTGCTCACCTCAGCAGAGACGGGGGACGCCCAGTGCCGGTCCCCGCAGTGCCTGGTGTGGTCCTGCGGCTGCGCAGACCCACACGGAGGGTCCCCGGGGGGGCCAGAGGCAGGACGGGGCCCCTTGCTGCCCCTCCCACCCCAGTCACGAGCAGGCCCAGCCTGGCCTTGTCTGCTCATTCCCGTTCTCCCTGCTGTCCTGTGGCCCAGCCCGGACAGCGGCTGCGGCTGCCATCCTCTCCTGTGTGGCCCGTGACTCGGAGGTGGACAGGGCGCGGAGACACTCACGCACTTGCCAGCGTTGTGCGGGAGGTTGAGGCTGGGGTCACCTGCCCTGTCTGGTGACTGGCCTGCCCCTCACGACCTGACCCCTCACTCCCTCCGCAAGCCTGATGAAGAAACCGTCTCTCCACCTCCATGACCCTGCAGAGACTTTTGTAAATGACATTTTAATGTCACGGACTGGCCTGAAATCGTGTGATTGCCAAGTGTTGGCATCTGCGTTGGAAAGCTTTAGAGGGGTTCTTCGTCTTTTAAAACAAGCACTCCTTTGTCCAGGTGTAATTTAAAGAGTGTAACTGGTGTCCATTTGAGGTGTATAATTCGGTGAACTGAATGTAGACGGTCGTGGAACCACCCCCCCCCAACCAGACTGCGTTCCGTCCCTCGCGGAAGGCTCTGCCTGCATTGCCCCCAGCCCCTCCGCCCCCCACCCCTGGTTCCAGACAAGCCCAGGGATGCTGCCTGTCCCGAGAGATTACGATTTCCTGTCCCAGAACGTCACACAGAGCCTGACCGTATGCACCATTTCTGTTGGTCTCCTCTGCTCTGCGTGTTCTGGAGACCCGTGTGTGTGTGTGTGTGTGTGTGTGTGTGTGTGTGTGATTTTTATTGCCAAGCACAATTCCCTGGCATGGGAGGGCTGCCGTTGGTTTACCATTCGCCTGCTGGCGGGCACTGGGAGGTCTCCCCTGTTGGGACACGAGGACTAAAGCCGCTACGCACATTCCTGCACAACTGCGGGGTGACCGACACCCGGGGGTAGAACTTCGGGACCGTGTAGTGGGTGTGTATTAAACTTTATAAAAAACCATCGGGCACCTGGGGGACTCAGTCGGTGAAGCGTCTGCCTTCGGGTTACATCATGACCCCAGGGTCTCAGGATCGAGTCCTGCATCGGGCTCCCTACTTGGCGGGGAGTCCGCTTCTCCCTCTCCCTCTGCTGCTCCCCCTGCTTGTGCTCCCTCTCTGTCAAATAAATACATAAAATCTTTAATAAAAAACCTGCCAAATAGTTTTCCACAGCGATTGGGTCATAAGAGAGTGTGACGGTCTGTCCAGAACCTGCCAGGGGACCTCACGGACCAGGCTCTGTCTCCGTTCTCTCTGGTGGGCGGAGGTGGTGCCGGCTCGCTGAGCCCCAGGGGCAGGAGCGTGTCTGCCCCCCAGCCTGTCCAGAGTGTGGAGAGCCCTCGGGGACCCTCCTGTCCTCCCGCGCTTCCTCCAGCTGCACTCCGGGCGCCCAACAGGCAGCCCAAGGGCCCCTCGACCTTCTTTTGCTCGCCTCCACTCCTCGCTGGAAATAGAACCTACAGAGTGTAACAGGCTCTTCGACCAGGGGTACTCCTACCAGTTTCAAAATTGGGGAAGTTAAACTCTGAAAACTGGATTTAAACATGAGTATTTTTTTTTAATTTAATGGGGAGAAGATAGGTATGAAATTACCCAGTTTTTTTAACATCTGGGAGCATTTTATCTAAGATTTTCAGTAAGCTTCTAGTGGGCCCTTGAAGTCTTTCTCAGGGGTTTCCCCCTGCGTCACTGTGGTTTGCTAGTTCTGTCTTCTAGAACCAACTTCCTAAAAGACCAGTCTCTCCCACTCCGGGATGTTCATCTCTATCGCTCGGAGCGTAAGAATATAAAATCATAAAGAACAGTAATAAAACCAGTCGCGTGTGATACACATCACGTTAACACCGAAAGCTCTCGGCTTCACGTTTAAAAAGTAGAAAATAAGCTTCCCCACTTTGTGACAAAATGATAAAATTCCATCTCGGGGAGCGTATGGGTCTCGAGCTTAACTAACATTAAGGAATCGAGGGAGAGAGTCAACGGACCAGAATCTCCGTGGCCGGGGACCTCGGGTGGGGCTCCTTCTCTGGGGAACCGCCCTGTGCAGACCCTGCCGCTTGGGTCACGGTGATCTGTGTCCGAGTCCCCAAGAGGTCCCTTCGGCCCCGGGCCCTCTCCAACCTGTGCGTGGACCCGTCCTGTGGGAGGAACCGTCCCGGACCGTGTACAGTGGCCCTGGGGCAGATCGGATCGGGGCCAGTCATCCCCAGGAGGACAGCCCACACCCCTCGTCTCCACGCCCGCTCCCAGAAGGAGTGACCCCCCCCCCCGGCCCAGGTCCTCGGGTTCTATCCCGAGAGGAGTTCCCCAGCCCCACACACCATGCACAGGGCTCCTAGGCCCTGTCCCAGCCTTCCCACGGCCACCATCCTGGGCCACGGCTGCACCTCCTGGTGGAAGGGCCCATGGCAGGTACAGGCACTGGAGCGTCCCCAGGTGGGAACCCTGGCCTGGCCGTGGAGCCCTCCTGCTCCCGCCGCCAGGCACGTGCCATCCCCTGGGCCTCAGTTTCCCCTGCTGTGAGCTGGGGTTCCACTGAGAACGCAGTTAGAGAAGGGTGACCGTGACAACATCTCTGCAGGGCTCATGCCGTGTTGCCCTTCTGTGTCCACGCCCCGCCCCGTGCCATTGGCCTCCTAGTAAACACGGCGAGGAACGGAATCTTTGGCCCGATTCGAGCCTAGCGGGGAAAGGAAAGAGAAGAAACAACGGATCATCAGAAAGGAAGGTCTGACTTCACCCAGCCGTGACTGAGCTCCTCCAGGACGGTGCAGTGGCAGGACACGGTGTCCCGTGCGCAGTTTCATCCAAGTGGCTCTGCACTGGGCACCTCACAAAATGTCCAACACGAAAACGATGCCAGGAAATTTGTTACCGAGAGAGAGAGAGATTGAGAGAGAGAGAGGGGGAGAGGGAGGCCACTTCTTGACTGCTGGGTCGGAGGATCCTGTCTGCTTGATCCATGCCTGACTCCCGAGTCATCCCTCCTTGGGATCTCGGTGTTTGTGCAAGGGAACGTGCAGCTCCCGGGCCCCCCGTCTCCTTGGGCTCGGACCTGTAGTCACGGTGGGTCACCCTTCCACCGATTTCCCGATCTTCCCCGCGGTAGAAGTGGAGAGGAGCTTCCCTTCCTCTCAAGCGTCCCCGGGACATGGGCTGCGTCAAAAGAGAAGCAAGAGGACAGCAGTGCCACCGCTGTTGTGTCCACTTACGGGGTCTTGGGGCGCCTGGGTGGCTCCGTCATTAAGCATCTGCCTTCAGCTCCGGTCATGATTCCAGGGTCCTGGGATCGAGTCCCGCATCGGAGCCTGCTTCTCCCTCTGCTCCCCGCTCGCGTTCTCGCTTTCTCTCTCTCTCAAAATAAATAAATAAAACCCAATCACAGGATCTTGCAATCACTAAAATTAAAAAAAAAAAAAGTTCACTGGGGCCAACAGTTACAAACTTCTTTGGACGTGAGGGAGAAAGAAGGCCCCCAAGCTCCCTGGGCATATGGTTGTTTCGAAACTTCATTCCTTCTTCGCCGGGGACACGGTGGGACCGGTCGAGGGGGCCACCTGCTGCGGGCAGCTCGCACGCAGGGCGCGTGGCTCTCCGTGCACAGTGGGTCGGATCTCATGGGGGCGGGAAACGAAGGCAGTCACTTCTCCACCATCCCCCACCCGCAAGACGCGGCCGTCGTCTGTTCCCCGGATTATGGTCAGAGGGGAGGGCCGGTGACGTCTCTACTTCCGGGATTTTATTCTGGTTGACTTTGTTGTCAAGGACATGATCGATGATGTGGAAATGTCCCTGAGGAACGTGCCCACAGGGTAGGGAATTCTCAGTCCCCGGCTCAGCTCGGGGGTCGTGCTGCTCGCAGGCTCCCGCGCTCGCCCAGGTGTTTCCGACTCGCTCTCTCGGCTTCTAGAAGATGCGGCGACACCCCGCTAAGGGAGCTGTTGCTGGCGTATTTACCTGCCCTGCCTGGTGTGCAAACAGCTGCGGCTTCCCGGACTTTTCAGGGAGCCCCGCATCACCTCTGAGTACTTCTGACTTTAGGTCCCGCCATATTTAACGCCCACAGCGACCTCTTCTGGTTTTCTGTGTTTTTAACCCATCTTTTTGACCAGAGGCAACTCGCTTCACCTTCCTCGGGGGAGGGCTGGGTGTGCCGAGGATGGACCCTTCTGGCCGTGTCCGGGCGGGGCGGACCCCGGTCCTTCGGCGACACGAGTCACTGCGGGTCAACGTCTGAAGGAAGCCGGGCACACGCCGTGAGCCCCTCTCACCCCGCATCAATGCTGGCGTCTCCTTCTGCATCAGGACGGGGCTAGTACGGACATTCTTCTGTCGTCTTGAAAATCTCAATACTTTTATTTCATGGCATGTATCCTGGGCTGATTTTCAAAAATGCTCGTGCCCCGCACTCAGGCAGAGCCGACGAAGCTCTGCGGCCACGGAGCCTTGTGTGATGGCGGCTTCCTCCCGGGCTCAAGGACAGAGGGAGGAGTTTCCGGTGAAACGTGCAACTTCGCTCCCCCGGCGTCCACGTGTGGGCACAGATACTTCAAGACAACTGATGGGTTAGAAGGAAGCACGAGGGCATCAGGACAGACAGGTCCGTAGTGTCAAAAAAAGAACAGGGGGGGAAGGGGGAGGGGCGGGGGGGGCCTGGGGCAGCCCCTTCTCTGGTGTTCTCTGTGCCAGGCGTGGCGTAGGTCATGGTTTTGTGCACAGGGTAACGCTACAATTGCATTCACAAATAACTTAGTACTAAAAGAAGAGAAAAAATCTAGAAGCGAAGAATTTCACTCACCAGAAATTTGCCGTGAGGGTCGTTAGGAAGCAAAGCAGTCCATGAGCAAACAAGTCCTTAGGGTGTGTGAGAGAGACAGAGCGAGCTCGCGAGCTCTGGGAGGGTTGGGGGGGACACACAGCAGCTACTTTGAGTTTGAGAACCGGGGAGAGGGGTTCTGGGAAGATTCTTGATATTTTCTGACCCTGCACCGTCCTTTCTCTCGATCTGCCTGCCGTTTGCTGGAACAGGGCCTTACGTGACTTCCGAGCGAAGGGGCGCTGTGACATCTGTTCCGGGTCCTCGCTGCCGTCTGTCCTGACACGCGATTGAAAAGAGGTCGTCAAACCCGTTATGGAGGGTCACGGTGGGCGTCTCAGGGGAAACGGCCTCACCTTCGCTCTGCTGTCTGCAGAGCGCCCTGTGGCTCCAGAAGTCAGAGGCTGCCCGGCAGAGCCCAGGAAGTCGCCACAACCCTGGGGAGGCAGCCGGGAGAGGGAGAAAACCCCTGCCCCGGGGACCCCGCCTCTCGGAACCCACCCCTGCAGGAGGGAGCCGGCCTGGGCTTGGAGAGGCGCCTCCACCGACTGGCATTTCTGTGTGTGCCCCCCACACCTAAATGGGTGCACCGACGTGATGGCGGTGCCCTGCCCCTTTACCCTGGGGGCAAACTACAGTTACTTGTGGGCAGATAGAGAAGAGCCCGTGGACTAATTAGCTTGTTTTCTAGTGGCCTCTAGTGGCCTCTGTCAGAATTGCAGCCTGGTCCGCCGGTTGGAGACCCCATGACTGTCGAGGGAGGCAGGACACTTGCCCAGCTCCGCTGCCCTCGGAGGGGCTTCCGGCTCCCCCGAAGGACCCTACGCCCCTGCACAGCTAACCTTGTGGGGTAAGACTGCCTTCTCGCCCCCATCAGAATCAAAGCTGCGCACCTGTCTTCCTGCTGCCCCCGTGAGGCTGAGACCCCAAACTTGTGAGGGGAAATTCACGGTTTGCAGAGAGGGACGCACATTGTCAGTCCAGCAAATGCCTCGGTTTTCTGGTACTGTGTCCTGCACGAGCCGGTGAGCTGGCCACACGCCTGCCTGGTTTTGTTTCCAGCGAACGTGAGGGGAAAACCGTCACCGCTCACAGGGAAAGGAACTTTGAAGACCGACCTTTTGCAAGGTTCTTGGTCACGGTTATTTTTGATGAGCACATCTGGGGAGTAAAGACCAGATTGTTTACACTGCCCCGTCCTGCCGAGTTTCCCCCCAGGCTGCTGGGTTTTCTTCAGACAAGTGAGCATCACAGACCTTCGAGAATGGGCTTGGCTCCTGCCTGCACCTGCTGGAACCACCTCGTTTTCTGCCCGACCCTGACCCCTCCAGTGGTGGGGGGATCGCAGACTGCCCCCCCGGCATGTGTCACCCAACAAATCTAATGATCTCACCTCGGGTCAGCTGGGGGAGTGCCTTGTGTGATTTCTGCGGCCCATTTGGTCACACTGCATGTTTGCAGGCGGGACAGAACGTGGTCCCCACATGCTGTCTGGGGTGACCGCATTAATGGTCATAGACCCAAAGCAGGGCTTCCCGCTAAGCACTCTCGTTTCCTTCCACATATCGGGTTTCTGGGCTTTGCCGTTTCAGCAAAAAAAAAAATGTCCCCAGGTATAATCAGGTTAATGAAACTCACGAAGAGAAAAAATGACAGGAGTACGCGTATTTCTAGGACCAGAGGATCGACCTGGTCTTTGCAGATCGCTACACACCATGGCGTTTCTCCTCCGCGAGTGAAATCCGCACTGAGGGCTACTCGCGGTGACTAGAAAGGTAGCCTTACTGGGTGATAACTAAAGCTCCAGCAACATTTACCTGCGAGAGAAGAAAAAGCAGAGCTCTCCCGGCCAGACAGGGGTCTTGCGAATGGAGCCTCCAGGATCCCGAGACCCCTCTGCCCGCTCCAGAGCCAGGTCCGGGGAGCCGGGACCACAGAACAGCTACTCTATCACAGGAGCCTATGAGCTCAGCACATGTGAAAAAGCAACAATTCTGACAATTGCAAAAAAGTAAAAAAAAAAAAAATGCAGAAACTTTTCATGCTCCCATTCTGTTCCTGCTTCTCTACCTTGGGTCTCCTTGACCTGTGCTTTTGCAACAGCTTGAGAAAGTCGGACGGTGGAGGCCAGGTCAGGGCACGCCCTCACCGCCTCCTCCCTCTGGCCTGGGTCAGAGCAGCCGAGGGGAAGGCAGGCGTCCGGGAGGCTGGCCTGGGGGCGGTGGACAGGCAGTGGCTGGGCAGGCGGACGAGGGATGGGCTGCACTACTACCTCCTGGGAGGATGGGGAAAGGGGCGCACGGTGGGGTGGTCTCAGGAGACGAGCCAGAAAGACAGGCTCCTAACCTTTCTGCACCACAGACAGACCCCTTTGCACCTGGGTCCATTTTAATGCAGAAAATGGCATATTCCAAACGTACTGAAAATATCTACATTGAAATTATAAAGCGTTTCTCAAAACCGCACAGGGGGTGGGGGGATACATGTGTTCCCGTATTCACTCGGTAACAGGATTTTGCAGCCGGCCTGCTGATGGGAGTAATCTTGGAGGAGTCGTGAGCGGAACCAAGCACTGGGGCACCAGCCACGCCGCAGGGTTCCGGAGAATACGCGATTTCCACCAGCGGCCCAGCGGCCCAGCGGCCAGCCGTGCGTGCCACCAACGCTTCTCCTCGGGTTTTCCCTACGTTTATTGGAAGAGGAAACGCTACATTTCACTCAGAGGTGAGTGAAAATAAACATGTGGTTTCCCCACCATGTTCACAGGCAGGGCTGAGGGGCCCGGGGCCCCGCATGAGGGCCCTGCCACTGTGTCCCAAGTGGAGTGCTGGGGTCTCTCGATCAAGAGGAGCCTCCACAGAGAGACCCCAGGAAACTAGAGTCTTCACGGGCCCCGGAAGACCATACCTACCCGCCAGCGCGCTCACTGTGGAAGGGGAGGTGTCCGTCCTTCCTCGCTTGCAAATGCAGGACCCGGTCCCGTGACACCCGAGGGACCCTGGCCCGTTGCCCCAGCTCAGTTCTGCCTAAGGCCTCACCCGTGGCAGGGACTGTCCCCCAGGAAGACTGGGGAGTGACGCACCATCCGCAGGACTTGCCCTGCACCTTCGACCCCTTCTGTCCTCTAAGTGATGCTTTCTTTTAACATTCTTGGGAGCGGATGGCTCTCATTAAAGCCCAGAAAAACAAAACAAACTGATAATGACGAGGGGCTCCTGGGTGGCTCAGTGGGTTAAAGCCTCTGCCTTCGGCTCAGGTCATGATCTCCGGGTCCTGGGATCGAGTCCCGCATCGGGCTCTCTGCTCAGCAGGGAGCCTGCTTCCCCCACTTTCTCTGCCTGCCTCTCTGCCTAACTGTGTCCTCTGTCTGTCAAATAAATAAATAAAATCTTTAAAAAAAAAAACCTGATAATGACGAAGGCTGGTGAAGAGGCGTTGAAAGTTTAGTCCTCGGTCATTGCTGGTGGGAGGTACAATAGTGCAGCTTCTTTGGAGAAGAGTTTGGGAAATTTCTTAGAACGATCACTGACCTACCATACGGCCCAGCAGTTCCGCTCCTAGGAGGCTGAGAGCAACGAAAACCTCCGTCCGCGTGTGAACATGCGCAAATGTTCTTGGCAGTGTTCTTCAAAATATTCAAAACCTGGAAAAACCCAAGTGTGCGCAGACAACGAAGGAGTCGATGTGGTACCTCCGTCAGGGAACCCTGCGCCGCAAGAAAATGAGCTTCCGACGGCAGCACAGCACGGAGGAACCTCAAACGCATTGTGTTGGGTGAGAGAAGTCAGAAGCAAAATGCTCCATATTATATAATCCCGTTTACATAAAATGTCCAGAAAAGGCAAATCCATTAGGACAGAAAACAGAGCAGATAGCCCAAGGCTGACAAGCACGAAGGGTCTCCGTGAGGGGACAGAAACGCTCTAAAATCAGGTTAGGGCAAAGGCCGCCCACTCTGCAGACAGATTAAAAATCACCGAGTTGGGCTCTCAGAGCGGCTGGATTTCACAGGCGTGAATCACGGCACCAGGACGCTGTCAGAAAAAAGGAGTGAGTGTTGGTCCGGTGGAGACTGAGGGAGCCTCGGGGTCTCAGCCTGGAGGAAAAGAAATCCCTTTTCTGGAGCCCAGAACGACGTCGCTGTTACAAAAGGCGGTGGGTTTCCGGGGTGAGGAGTGTGAAGACGGAGGCTGGAAACGAGGTAAAACCAGGCGCGGCGGGTCCGTGGCGCCCTCTGGCCGCCCGTCTGCGGCTGGGCCTGCCGGGCCAGACCCCGCCTGGGAAAGTCGCGCCGAGGCCGACTTGTGTCTACCTTGACGCCGCGGCCAGAGCCGCCTGCTACTTACGGGACAGGCTCCGTCCAGCACACTGGGAAGGAAACAGGCAGCGGCACGGTCCGGACACAAAAACCGTCTTGAGGGCAACGTGCACGTTAGTTTCCTCGTGCCCTCCCCGGGCTCCTGCGGCCTCATCTGCGCATCTCAGTGACGGCGAACCGGCTCACAAACCCTGTGCTCACACGTCCTGATCACCAGCGAGACGGCGGCCCCCGGCGAGGGGGCTTTCGTGAGACACCACAGTGCGGGGAGGAAACACAACAAAACATAAAGTGTCACTAAACCGACCACCACCAAGAAGGCGGCAGTTAAAGCTCTAGGAAGGAAAGACGGCGCCAAACAGGGGGGAAGAGGAAAATGCCCAGAGACGCAGCGCTGGGGATGAAGTCGGTCAAGTGTGGGTGCCGCTCCCGTCGGATGCGTCGGAGGGGAACGTTCAGCCGCGGCTGATGGGAACGGGGCAGCAGAACCCCACCGGCCTCTCCGCACCTGCCTGCGCACCCTCCCCCAGGAGGGTCAGGAACGCGGGTCGGACTTTGCCCCGTGGTGGACACGGCTGTGAAGTGCACCGGCGCCTCTTGCCCGAAGCCCAGCGAGCGCCGTTTCCCACCTGGGCTGGCAGGGATCCCCAGTCGCCTTCTGGAGTTTGGTCATTTCGTCCATCCCCTGCCTGGGACCTGCATAGGCCCTAAGGCCGTCCAGCCCCCAAGGGATGGTTTCAATCTGCCCCTCTGCCTCTGGGTAAGTGTTCACCAAGGCCTCGGCCCTCCAGACGGGGAAAGAAAGCAGACGGGACACACGCGGGAAAACCTTACCAGGAAGTTAAAAATGTGAACTTCTCCTGTCTTTTAAAAACATGCGCCACAGCCAGGGTCCCCAGACCCCTCCTGTGCACCTGCCCGCATGGAGCCATCGCTGGCGGCAGGGCCCCGGCGAGGGAGCCACTACAGTGACACCTGCCACCGTCACGTGGAGCCCTCCCCCACCAGCAGGGACACTGCAAGGGACTCCTCTGGCGGTCCGGCTGAAGGGCAGAGAGCCCCCAGACACATCGTTAGCATGAAAAAAAGCAAGACAGGAAACCACCTGGGAAGAAGACAACCCCTTCTAGATTGAAATAAAGGGATACGTAGGAGAACATGTAGGCGCGTTGACCCACGTGCGCTTAAGAAACTGGGAGGACCCATCGGAACCCAATGATGTCGTTCACCTGCAGGAAGACGGTGGAGGGGAACAGGGCAGACAGAGGCGGGGGCAGGATCTTCGCCGTCCCCACGTGTGTCTCTGACCTACAGGTGGGAGCAGGATGGGCCTTGAAATCCCCCAAACCTAACCCGCTCCCGCGTGGCAAGAAACCCTGCAGATGCCTCCGCAGGACCCCCGGCGGGGGCACGGCGCTGCCGGCGACCTGAGCCGCGGGTGCATGTCCGGGCGGTAAGCGGACATCTTCCTCTCACGGGGCAACCCAACGGTTAAACCGTCAGCCGCACCCGAGAGAGAAGACGAAGTTCCTCCTTCGATCAGTGGAAACGACAAGTGGCTCCGTCGGACCCTGAGCTCTTCCACTCCGCGGTGTGGACCACACCGGCCAGGGGCGGGGCTCGGGAGGGGTGCCCTGCACCGCCCCCGTCACGCTGCTTCCTCTGCCAAGCCCAGAAGAGCCCCCCGGGTTCAGGAAACGCATTGAGACAAGGGAGTTCCCACGGTCTACGCGACGCTTGCGCGGGCAGCTTCACAGCCGAAGCCGGGGGGAGGGGTACATGGGCAGCCCTGAGCCTGAGGTTCCACACGACCTGAGGTCCTACAAGGTCAGGATCCTCAGTTCTGGGCTTGGGTGGCTTGCCCAGGGCTGTGGACACTGGCACCTCCCAGCCCCCCTCCCCCACCTGCCTGGGAGCAGAGCGGACGGGGTCCTGCTGCCTGCGCACCCGATGCAAATTCCCAGGGAGCTCGCCCCAGGGCCAGCCCTCAGCCCTCGCCGTCCCCTGCCGTCTTGAGGAACTCCGGCTGCCGGACGCCCTCACCCCCCTTAGAGCCGGCTGGAAGTCGTGTTTCACTTTATTGGATACACCAGGTATGGGGGTTACAAGTGGGGTGTACAGGTGTGCGGCCTGTGAGCCTTCTCTCCCGCCTGAAATGAACGGACCTTGCCTGCATCGGGGACAAACACAGGCAGACAAAATACAGTCGGGAGGCGTCCCAGAGTGGGTCACGTCAGCACTTAAATCACTGAGCTCACAATACTTCAGTGAAAATGGCGGATGCAACCATATAAATTACACTTCAGGTCTGTACACAAGTCTACGAAACAGAATCCCCATGCTGTGCTCTGTACAACAGTGCCCCTAACACTCCGAACCCAAGACACACCTCCCCCTGATCCCAGAGAAGGGCCCAGATACACATACAGGATAATCACAATCATTTCCCCAAAATACAAAATCGCGCTGGCTTTTTTCTTTTTAAGGCACATTTTCATGGAAAGCACAGAGAGCCCCTGCCTCGGAAGCCCGGTGCTCTTGGGACCCTGGCAGGCAGCAGCCACCCACTCCCGTGAGTCCTGGGCGGCGATGGTGGTGGGAGACAGTCGCCGGCGGGGGCGGCGGGAGGAACAGGCCAGCCGCCCAGAAGCCCAAAGGGGCACATCTCCAGGGCACACGCAGGGGGAGGGAAGACGGCGGCTACTCTCCCGCACGGCACAGGCCGGCCTCCCTGCCCGTCTCCCTCAGGGACTGCTGGCCGCATAGGTGTCACCGTGTGTCCTGCCGGGCCACTACCCCCACCCGGTCAGGTGTCCCCAGCTCGAAGGCCCTCTGGCCGCCGGGGCGGGAGCGGCTGCTCTGTGCACAAGAGGACGGCAGGGGAGCAGAGGTCGCGCCGTGAGACTGCAAACCGGCGCCCCCGACCCCGCGCCTGGGGCTCAAGCCTCCCCCAGGGTGCCTGGTGGCCCCGTGCCCCTCAGGCTGCCCGGGGGAACCTCGGCCTCGTCCACCTGCAGAGTGTCATTGTCCCCCAACAGCTCGGTCTCTGGGACGGAGCCGTCGTCCTCCTCCTCCGCTTCCTGCCCGGGGGTCTGGGCCGCATCTCCGGGGGCGTTCGGCGTGTCCTCCGTGGCCTCTGCAAGCAGGGCCGCCCTGTCTGCCATGGACGTGTTGGAGGGCGCCGTGGTCACGTAGCCCGTGCTGGTGGAGCCGCTGCCGCTGTGGTGGGAGCCGGGCTTCGGGACCACCTGGGTGGGCACATGCGGCGGCGCCATCGGCATGGGGATCTGGACCGGGTAGAAGTTGGGCAGGTAGGCCCCGTAGGCCGGCACCGGCTGGTACCCATTGACGGGGATGTAGAGCTGGGGAGGGGGCACCATGGGCCTGATCTGGCCTTTCATGGGCATGAACGGCGGCTGCGGGAAGGCCTGGGCCTTCTGCTTGGGGCCCCCATAGCGGGTGTTGCTGACGTTGCTGACGGGGCTGGTGCTCAGGGAGCTGGTCTGCGTGGCGTTGCTGGCCCCCGAGGTCTGTGCCGAGCTGTTGTAGGCGGACAGGCTGCCCCAGGCGCGGAGCCTGCTGTGGATGTCCTTGAAGCGGGGCCGCCGGCTGGGGGCCTCGTGCCAGCACTCGACCATCAGGGCGTACACCCAGGCCGGGCAGTCGTCGGGGCAAGGCAGCACCTGCCGGCCGCGCACCATGTCCACCACGTCCTGGTTGGAGTGGCCGCAGTAGGGCTGCAGGCCGTAGCTGAAGACCTCCCACAGCAGCACGCCGTAGGACCAGATGTCCGAGTCCACGGAGAACTTGCCGTGCGTGAGGGCCTCGGGGGACATCCAGCGCACGGGCAGCAGCGCGCCGCCCGTCAGCCGGCAGTAGTCGGCCGAGTACACCTCGCGGAACAGCCCCAGGTCTGAGACCTTCACGCTCAGCTTGTCGTACACGAGGACATTGCGGGTGGCCAGGTCCTTGTGCACCACGTGGTGGCTGGACAGGTACTCCATGCCCGAGGCGATCTGCGCCACGACGTGCACGAAGTCGGGGGGCTCCAGGGCAGACCTCACCGTGCGGTCGTCGTCCGTGCTGCCCACGTCCGAGTGCGGCGAGCGCATGACCAGGAACTCGTGCAGGTCGCCGTGCGAGCAGTAGCTGAACACCATGCTGAGGGGCTGGTCCTTGGTCACCACCCCCAGCAGGCAGACGATGTTGGCGTGCTGCAGCCGGGCCCGCAGCATGGCCTCATGCCGGAACTCCTCCCGCAGCGGGCCCTCTGCCTTGTCCTTCAGCGTCTTGATGGCCACAGCCTGGCTCTGCTCCCCCGGGGCCGGGCCGAACAGGTGGCCCTTGTAGACCTTCCCAAACCGGTCCTCCCCGAGCTCCTCCATGAACCTCACCGACGACAAGCTGATCTCCTTGAGCTTGGCCTGCCAACAAGAAAAGCGCCGTGAACCACTTCTGTTCCCACGGCAGGAAGGACAAGCCGGGCAGCGGGGGCGGGGGGAGCCCAGCAGAGGACCCCACCCGCCCGCCCCGGGCCGCGCCCGCCCCGAGCCCGCCCCGCGCCTGCCCCGCCCCCATTCTCTGCTCTTCAACACACAGCACCGTGAGGCTGCGGGAAACACGTCAGCGGTCCCTGCCAGGATGCAAAGTCCGGCCTCCCCCAAACTCCAGAGATACCGCTGCAGGGCATGTGTGCGCGCCTGCTCACACCACACTCACACGTGCATGCACACAGCCAAGCTGGGTGCCACCGTCCCAGAGGCGCCAAGGGACTCTCCCAGCTGTGCCCCCCACCCGGGGCCCCTCCCACAGCTCCCTGATGCGTGGCCGCCGCCAAGGCCCAGGCCCCTCTGCTCGTCACAGCGACACCCAGCCTGTCTCCCTGGAACCCTGCCGTGCACTTCCCACGATTTCTGTCACTCTTGGAGTCTAGGCCAGCTGTTTTCCGGCTGTCCCTCCGTGGGCCCATCTCCCTGCTTCTTCTTGGTTAGATACGTTATGACCGCAGCCCCACGGGCGGGGCGGGGGGGTGCTGTCCTGCGTCTCCTCACCCCCCGCCCCTCCAGCCCCAGCAAACACACAGCGACTGCTGGCTTCCGAGCCAAGTGCACGCTCCCCCGACCGCCCTGACAATCCCCTTCAGAGCCCGGACGGGAGTGACGTCCCCCCAAAGCGTACAAGTAACGTGGAGGCCCAGGCAGGCCGGGACAGGCTCTCGCCTGTGCTGTATCTCGGGGTGGTCTCACTGTCCTAAGAGCTCTCGGGGTGGGGGGACGGGGGTGTCCTACCTCCACTCTAGATGTGCAGTCCCACCCTTCCCCGAAAATCAAAGCAAAACAAAACCAACCCAACTCCGAACGGACCAGAAAACAGGCCCCCATCCCTTGTCAGAGCCAGTTGGGCCCCCATGCGGTGGACCGGTCAGAGCCCTTTCCCTTTGGTTCTCCTGTGGGGAGAGCGGCAAGCCCTGCAGACAGATGCAGGATGGCGCCTTCTGGCTAATGCACCCGTCTGAGCGGAGGGAGAAGCCTAGACTCCGGGATGGCGGGATTCCAACACGCCTACCACTTCCTTCCTAAGGACACAAGTGTCCTGACATGTCTTAGAGGAGATGCAGGGAAATACAGGGCAATTCAGGATGGTGGTGGGTCGTGTATCGAGTAAGCCAAGAACCCGAACATCAGAGGCGAGCCATCTCCAGGCAGAGGCTGGGCCAGGAGGCGTAGGAGACCTGCTTGTGCTGGGTGATGAGAGGCATCTCCACATCTTGGCTGGGCGAGGCCATCAGCTGTCGCCGCTGTGGTGTAGATGCGGAAGCCTTCTGCTTATTCCGGCACACACAGACCAGGAAGAAGAGGCACGCGATGACCAAGGGAATGGCGATGCTCGGGACCAGGATGTACAGAATCCCCATCCTGCTGCCGTCCTGGGGACCTGCGAACAGCCGGGGTCACGGGTTCTTAGAAACCATTCCCCGCCCAACTCTGAGTTCCCGCCAGCCCACTCCCTCCCCCAGCTGCAAGATTCAAGCACAAGGGGACGGTGCCATGAGTTGCATGAAGGGGAAGGGGCACACCAAGCCCAAGAATGGGTAACGTACCCCTGCACGTCAGGAGACGCTATCCAAAGCTGCCCCCAAGGACTGAAGCGGGAGTACATGGCTCAGAAAACCCGTGAATGCCAGGGCTCTTGCAGTAGTAACAAGCAAGGTCCTGGGATGAGAAATGACCCCACCGGCGGCATTTTAGGATTTTCCACATTTTGTGTATAATGAAAACATATCGTTGAAGATACTAATCCAAAGTGCATTTGATTTGAAAGTGCACCAGTCGCCACTGAGCCTGACCCAAGGCAGGACGCTGCAGGGCCCCAAGCGTGCTCGGAAACGCGGCGGTCAAAAGTCCAGCAAGGCTTCCGGTGAGCTCCATGGTTTTCAGAGCGAGACGCGATGCTCTGTCTCCCTCTACGGGATTCCAGACAGGCACAGGGGTACACTGGGCTGCAGCTCTGTCCCAAACCCAGAGTCTGTCTGTCCGTCCCATCAGCCCCCCCACCCCCACCCCACACCCCGCTGCAGAGAGAACCAAATAAAACCCCAGAACTCCCCCGCCCCCTCCTGGAGGCAGACGTTCCAGAAGCCCCAGGGGGCGTGGAGGCCCCGAGTCATCTCTCTGGGGAGACTCCATGACCCGCCCCCACCGTCCCAGGTCAGAGATGGGAGCGCCGTCCAAGCATCCGTGCGACCATTTACTTCATCGCCATCTTTTCAAACTCACCAGCAGACACCACGCTTGTTAACCGCGGTACCCCAGGACAGGCTGCGTCCTTGCAGCCCCCGGGCCAAAGACTACACCCATGTTAATGGGGGCGTTTGCCCGATTTCCCACGTCCCGCTTAAGGTGAGCAGGAGTATGCGGCGTTTGGCTGTTCTGACATACAGAAGCAGCAGTGTCGCAGAGTTCTTTAAAATAGAATTTTAAATCGAGTTCTTTTTAAAGGCGATCGTATCCTCCCTATTCCCCAGCTGCTGGTTTTGTGGCAGAACACTGCATCTGAGACATGGTCCCACGAGGACCAGACAGCTCCAGGCATCAGCCGGGGGCCACGCACCATTCCCCGTACGGGGGTTCCTCGGGCATCACCCGAACCCCGCTGGGAAGTGATTAGCCTGCTTCTCACTTAGCTGCTAAAAGCCTTCCTACAGTATGTATACTTCGCATTTCTGCCCTCGGAATACAAAGTTTTCTGCAATATCCAACGTACCTAGATCGGCCAGATCAAACAGCATACATATTTTTAATGTTTTGATTAATTTTAATTACAAAAGTAATACCGGCTCATTGTGAAAACGTATTCTGTTTTAACATTTCTTTAGGGCACGGGAAATCTCTGTGAAAAGTTTGGCGTGTATCGCTCCAAAACTTCACGCATAACATGCAGGTGCCCGTGGGTGCTCACACATACACGGACACACGCATGCACACGCACACGTCTTTCCTTCACAAAGAAAGACAGAGAAGGGGGTTGGGGGAGAAAAAGGCAGCAGGAGAAACCAGCTATCGTCCTACAGCTTCTTTTTTTCTTTCTTTCCCCAGCAGGTCATCATGGACACCCTTCCTTGCAGGAATTTTTTTTTAGAAACCGTAGCAATCCACAAAACAGCTTTATGATACTGTCGATATTCTCATTCTTAAAAATTAGTCCTGCAGTGGACGCACGTTCTTGAAGATCCATGGTACGATCTGTGCTGAGTTAAGAGGAGTGGCAAATTTGGAACTGGCCCATTCTACTCCCAGGAGGGAAGCGATGCCAGTTTCCAT
Organism: Eira barbara; assembly: GCA_020311275.1. NCBI lineage: Eukaryota > Metazoa > Chordata > Mammalia > Carnivora > Mustelidae > Eira > Eira barbara. The sequence goes on along the minus strand of JAHRIG010000081.1, from coordinate 217,109 downwards.
GGCCAGCATCTGTAGGGGGAGGCGCGCCGGGCCCGGGGCCGCCAGTCGGAGGCTGGCGCGGGGATGGCGAGCCCGGCTCTGCTTCACCCCTTCCTCTCTCCTCATCCGTCGCTTCTCGGTAATGTCCCAGCAACCCACTGGCTCCAGGAACCAGAACGTAAGACTCAGAAGGCGGCCAACCTTCTCCCGGGGACCCAGGCCGGTGGGAGTTGGCGAAACGTAAATGGCCTCAAGACAGAAATCGGGAGGCCTGTGAAGTGTGCGACCCTCAATCGCACTCTCTTGTCCCGTTTGTACTTTAACAAGGACGTGGCAGGGAGACCCGTCACAAGACTGAAGTTCTGTTGTTCCTCGCTCTGCCAGCTCTGCCTGTGGGAGCCGGGGCAGCGGGAGGCAAGGGAGGGCGGGAGGTGCCGTGTCCCCAAGGCCAGGTGCCAGGCCAAGGGCTGTGGCCGCAGCAGGAAGCCGGTCCACCAATACTGGGAAACAGCACGTGACGACATTGATGGAGAAACCAGGCACCGAACTGACCATCCCAGGGCCACCCGCAAGGAAAGGGCTGGCGAGGGGCCCCCAGACCTAACTGGCCGTGTCCCCCACATGGTGGAATCTGGGGTGAGAGGCACACGACTCCAGAAAATGTCCCATAACGACCAGGTACTACTTCCAGAACCGGCAACGGCTTTATTTAAAGCCGGTCATCAGGGTGCCGTGTGGGGGAGGCGCCCTGGGACCCCAAGCCATCCCCAGGTGCCCTCAACAGTTAACGCTTTAAAAAAAAAAGAGAGAGAGAGAATACATACTACAAGAGGGAACGTCACACAGTTCCATGCGTACGTTTTTATTCTGCGTGAAGCACCAGGGGGCCTCCATCTGCCCTCCGGGGTTGCGGCAGTAGGCGTGCCCCCCTCCGAGCTCGGGGAAGTCTGTGCTGCTCAGCTGGTGGCTGTGGGGGAGCTGCAGGGCCCAGGGCTGGCACTGGTGGCCCGACTTGGTGGTGCTGGCCGTGCCTCTGTAATCCGTGCCCGAGCCGTTGTAGCACTGATGGTCTGCGGGAGAGAGACGCGTGAGGACGCCCGGCTGGCGAGCGGCGGCAGCCCTTCCGGAAAGGACCAGCACCACCACTTTGCCCACACGTACCGGAACTGGCACTTCCGGAAGACCAAACGACCCGACTTCCAAAAACAGCAGCATTAAAGCCGCAGGCCCACCAGGTAAGTCGGGGGATGGGGGGGGCATCCGGGGACACAAGTGAGGAAGGACGCCCATTCGAAGTCATCCCATGAGTGTGGAAGCTCCCGGGGACCCGCCAGGCACCTCCGTTGCAGGAGGACATCGACCCCAACCTCATGCTCGCTTTGCCGCCCGGGAAGGACACCCGGGCAACCCCGTGTCCAGGGCGGAGACACGGAGCCCTCTTGGAGCCATTCCACTGCCTTAGTTCTGTAGCCGTTCTCAGCGCCTCCTGAAGACGGACTCGCCAACCTACGTTCCGTCTTCTGCAGCTATTATCACGCGCAGACTGAGGAGCGAGCCCTGCCGCCTGGATCTGGACAGCCCCGGGAGCCCAGAGATCGGGCTCTGACTGTCCCCCAAGGAGCTCTGCGGGGCTCTGAGAACCCCCAGCCTCATCAAAGACGTGGCCAGAGTCTAGGGCCTGGGACGAGGGTGGGCTCTTCCCCACTCCCACCCCTGCAAGGGGCAGCAACCCTGACCCGGTCAGAGAGGAGAGCTGCTCAGGGATCGCAGGACAGTCTGGAGGCCAGCCGTGCCTCTGCTCAGGCTGCTAACGGGCACGGAGATGACGCCCTCTGCTCCCCAACCCCCGGGAGCAGAGTCTGAAGCCCAATGACGTAGTGACTCTCGCCAGTGCCAAGACGGCAGGGGCACAGTGCCGTGCGCCCACCACAAGAGGACCCCAGAGCCCTCGCGGGAAGCCCCACAGCACGCTGGAGGGGCCCCGGGGCTGGAGCGGACGCGGCCGCGGCCAGGGCGCGCGCGGAACTCACAGCGGCCCAGCCTCTCCGCGGGGATGCCGATGCGCATGCAGTTGGCGGCGTCCGGGCTCTCGGGCAGGGGCAGCGCCTCGCACTTGGGCAGCTGCAGCCGCATGAGGATGAGCGGGTTGGAGCGCGCGATGGTGTACTCCTGGCGGCAGAGGTCGCTCTCCAGTACCTCGCACTCGTCCCGGCACAGCTCGCGGGGCTTGGGCGCCCGGGAGCGCGCGTCGCACAGCGGGAACACGAAGTGGCAGAAGGACGGGATGGCAAACTGCGAGCACTGGTCCGACAGGTGCGTGGAGGTGCCAATCATGGTGAAGGCCGCTGCGGGGGCGATGAGACGGGCGTTAGGCTGGGTGGGCACCTGCTCCTGGGCCCCTGAACTCCGCCGGAGCCTCCCCGTCCCCACGTCCCACCACACCTGGTGCATCTGGCCCCCCTCCCAGTCCTGTCCCCCCTTCCCCTCCCAGCAGGGCCCCCCAACCCTCTGCCCTGTCCTCTGCACACCCAGAAAGGCTCTCACCAAGGCAGGCCGCCAGAGAGCAGGAGCTGCCCGGATGTGCTGGGAACACAGAAAGCCCCAGTCCCAGGGCTTCAGTTACAAACATGGAATAGGAGAGAAGGGGAAACCGGGCCAGGATCTCACCCGGCTGGATGCTTCTTCCAGCACGGAAAGATTCGGGGGTCAGACCCAAAGCCACTTCCCGAGGCCCTGCTAGGAACTGGGCTCTGTAAGCAACGGGCGGTAGCCAGAGCAACGGGCCTGGGTGACGTCTAGAAGCAGAGACCGGAAAGGGCACAGGGACGGAGCCCGGTGTCCTGCAGGACTGTGGCCGACCCGGCGGCCTGGGGAGGCTGCAGCGGGGAGGGGTGGAAGGGTGGCCCCGAGGAGGACGGCAGCAGGGCAGACACACAGGGGACCGGAGCTACGACCAGGCAGCAGCAGGAGAGACCGGGGAGAGAGGGGAGCCACCAGACACCAGCCACCAGAGGGCATTCGGAGGGGCAGAGGGAGGTGCTCTGAGATAAGGTAGCAGAGAAGCAGGTGGAGCCGGGGTCTGAGCCACGGTGGGCTGGCTGTCCTCCGAGGCAGGACACGGGATGTAGCGGAGAGGAACAAACGTGGCGTGTGACCTGGAGAGAGCACGCAGTGGCACTGCGGGCCGAGCGGGAACACATGAGGGGGCGGGAGGGCGCGGTCCCCCTCTCCCCGTCAAGGCTCAAAGGGAGGCCGCAGCGGCATGCCGGCCGCCCGGAGGCCCACCCGCTGTGGCCGGCGAAGGCTCTGCTCCTGAGGATGTGACCCGGGCAGCTGAAGAGAGAGGCTCCTGCCCACGCACCCTGCACAGCAGGCAAGAAAACAGGCGGGCTCTCGCCCCGGGACACCGGCTGGTGACTCGTGCTGTGGCGCCCCGTGCAGTCAGCAGGCGGTGCTGCGGGCGCCCACTCTCCGCCGAGGGGCCCGGCCCAGGGCAGCCCCCAGAACAGATGAGCCGGAGGGAGCCCAGCTCCGGCGCTGCCCGTTACCCACCACAGACGGCGGGTCCCTCGTCCCGTCTGGTCCTGTGCGGTGACCTGTCGAGGCCACACCCTGGGGGACGGAAGCCCACACAGAGCGTCTGAGGGATTTTGGGAGAGGAACACGGGGTCCCTGCTCCTTCCGGTCCCTCCCGGCCAAGACTGACGCTGAGGGAGGGGCAGGAGGTCCCCGGGTAGGGTCTCTCGGAGATGGCTCGGGAGCCTGGGGCGAGGCCCGGTCAGGCCCGCTGCGGCGGAGCTGGGGGCCGGCAGGAGGGCGGGCGTGGTGTGGCGGGGACCCCAGGTATGGAAGGACGGTCGAAGCCAGACGGACCTGGCGCTGCTCTGCGGCCATCAGCAGCAAAGCGTGACCCTGTCAGGGTCTCTGTTCTTCCCTTGCCCCTTCAGACGCGTCCCGCGAGGGCTCACTTCTCAACGTCCGGCTCTAGGTACCCAGAACGTCCAGCAGCTCATGTCCCCTCCTCTGTCCACTCCCCACGTCACCTTGAAGGTGTCTTGGGGCCCTTTCCCCGGGAAGCTCCCAGAGTCCTGCGGGTTCTGACAAGCCTGCCCCAGACAGGACACCGCAGAGCCAACGGCCTCGGAACCACAAGCCCGTCAGCCCAGGTCAACTTCGATCCTCCTCTCACGTCCACACACCTAGAGATGCTCGTTTTAGACTTTTGTCTAAACGCTGTCGTGCGGTCCGCCTGCTCGGACAGCAGACGTGCTCAGCGTTTCCAGCCGTTCCCGGAGACGTGACTCGGGGACAGTCTCGTGCCTGGGATCCGGGTTCGTCACTGAGTGGGACGCCCGGGCTGAGGTCCGCGGCTAGCGCTTCCCAGGTCGGTTAGGACGGAGGATGTCAGAGTGCATGGCTCCTACTAAGGCCATAATGGACTCTTCCCTTAATGAAAGAGAAGCAACGAGAAAAATCCAAGAGCCCTGCTTCTGTCGAGGGTGATTTCTGTTCCCTGGAACCTGCGCCACGTCTCTGAGGCACGGGTACGGCCGCACCAAACCCTAATGTAAACCACGGAATGTTGTGGCCCAAAAGGTATGAGCAGTTCTGCTTTAGAGAGCATGGAAAGCTTTTCCAAAAATAGCAAAGTTCTCAAACGGGCTCTTCTTGGACGACCACCGTCCTCCTACTTCTCAATGGACACCTGGCCCTGTCCTCAGGAGGCTCGGGAACCACGGGCCGGGCTGACCCTTGCACGGCCATCGCCCTAGACCCTCCAGCTTGAGGTGAAAGCGAAGGGAGGGGTGACCCAGATTTGGAAGGACAAGTCGACGCCATCTGGAGTCTGGAGAGGAAACGTGTGTGCGTGTGGGGGGAGAGCAGAGAGGGGCTTAGGTTGAATTCATTTTCTTACTTTTCAAAGCTTTTCCCCCAAGATGACCTTCACATCACCACGTAAAAGCCAGCGCACGGAACGGGAACCCTGCAGAGACAGAGAGCAGGCCGCTGCCTGCCGAGTGAGCCGCCCCCTTTCCCACGCTGTGAAGCAGGTCCCTGAACACCGACTGTCCGCGGGACCTGAACACTGGCCGGCGGCGGCCCCGGGTGCCGCCACGGGCTGCAAACCCTCCCCCCGGCGCCGAAGTCGGACCGGTGAAGCTCTTCACCGGGCTCAGATCTGCGGAGGGGCAGGGGTCATGGAAAGCGGAACAGAGAAGTGCAGTGACTAAGTGCAGTGGGCGCCGGCCTCCCTGCAGTGCGGCCAGCCCAGGGACAGGAGGCCCTGGCGACGCAGTGAGCGCAGGACGTCTCAGGACTCTGGAGCCACGCGGTGGGCCTGGGTAAGTGTGCTTGCCCCGCTGCTTCCAACAGGGCTGTCTGACTCTGTCGCACGACGCATGGAACAGGAACTCCGTGTCCGAGATCGGAAGTAAACGCACGAGGAGGGCGGAGACGGGCGGCGCGCGCTCACGGTCTGACAACAGTGGCGCGGGGCTCCTACCTGTGATGCGGTTTTCAATCTCTCCCTGCATCTGGAGGGAGTCCACGTAAATGGTCCGGTTCCCGATGAAGCGTGCGCACGCGATCCCGCGGTATGGCTGGCAGAAGCCGTCCTCATGGTAGTCGTCTCTGGGGAAGACACAGCCGTGAGCACACTGGCTTGTTTTCCTCCTCAAATCCAACCTCTTTTTTTTTTTCTTTTTAAGATCTTAAAATTTCACTGGGTTGATTTTTAGTAACATACACATCAAGTAATACGCCCAGCTAGATCTTTTTTTGAAAAGGATTATTATTTTTCATTATGTTATGTCAGTCACCCTACGGAATGTCATTATGATCTCGTCGTCTCGCTCCTTGGTACCGACGCACGTGAGCCGGAAACTCCGGACCACCCGAAAACCTGCCCAAACTTGGGAGCGACCAAGCTGTCCTCGAGCAGGTGACGGGTAAAGAAACCGTGGCCCGTCCAGATGGAAGAGCTTTTAGTACCAAACACAAAGGAGCCATGAAAAGACACGGAGGAAGCTCACATGTGTGGGACTAAGTGGAACACGATCCAGAGAGGCCGCGTGCTATGGGAGTCCAGCTGCCAGACCTTCCGGAAAAGGCAGAACTATGGAGACGGGGGAAGGTCAGTGGCGGCCAGGGGCTGGGGGAGGGGTGGTGCAGGGACTTCGGGGCCAGGAACCGACGCTGTATGATACTGTGACGGCGGGTGCGTCTTTCTAGATCTGACGCTGGAGCAGCACAGGTTTGAACCTCGTGAGTCCACTTACGGGCAATGTGTTTTCAGTGAACACGACAGAGTATGACAAAGGTGCTTTGTGTCCCTTATGATTTTCTTAAGAGCATTTTCTTTTCTGTAGCTGACTTTATTGCAAGAATTCAATCCATAACGCATACAACACGCAAAATACGCGTGAATTGACTAAGTGATTGGTAAGGTGCTAGGAGTTAAGTTTTGGGGGAGCCAAAAGTTACACACAGAGTTCCAGCCACACAGGGGATTGGCGTCCCATTCCCCCTGTTGTCCAAGAGTCTGCTGCCCAAAGTCCCAGCAGGGACAGCAGCCAGAGTGAAAGCTCGCGGGTACGGACTTCAGCTAATCCTAAGTACTGGCACTGGCTCATCCGTTCTAACCAACGCGCCACACTAAGGGGGAAACCGCAGGTGTGGATGCTGGGGAGTAGTCGGTGAGAACTCTCCGGACTTCTGTTCAATTTTTCTGGAAATCCCAAATGGCTCTAAAATATAAAATCTATTAACTTTAAAAAATCCAGCATCGTTAAGGGGCGTGGCGCCATGGAGTGTGACAGATGGATCATAAACGTGAAGCATACACACGGGTGGGCACACGTCCACGTCTGTGAGCAAATGCACAGAGAACGCTGGCCACAAACGTCTCATCCCACCCATGAGCCATGGCAGAAACATCACAGCGCACCCCGCGAGCATCGGTTGACTGCAAGCCAGACTCGTGAAAGTGATGACAGTCCAGGAACCGCATTCCTGCGTCACGGGAGAGAAATCTTTGAAATGGAGGGAAACAATGGGGATCCCTGAAAGTGTGGCCCTCGAATAAGCTGTACAAGGAGATGTTCTTATTCCACGGCAGAGAAGTAGACGGCACGGACCACGCTTCGAAACACAGGGGCTGGGTGGAGAGCCTCACCGAAGCATGGCCCTCTCACTAGGACCCCCAGTTCGACTCCCTCCCCAGGGCCTTTGCACGGCACGCACAGGGCCCGCTGGAGTCTGCGCCACATTCTATTGTGTGAACCTGTTAGTTGTGCCTTCAGCTGATGAGATCAGGCGTTCTGAATACCTGCTTTTCAGAGAGTCCTCAGGATGCTCCAAGGAGACAGGGGAAGGGGCCACAGCAGATATATGAGAGCTGGCAGTGGCTGGAGCAAAGGAGAGGTGCTTGGGGCCCCCGGGGCAGGTTACTGACAAGTGCGTTAGGACTGTAATTAAGTCACTTGTTTTCTAGCAAATCTGTAACCAGCCCCTAAGCCTGACAGCACTCATCAGTCCGCCCTACAGTGGTCCCCAGGAAAACCTGTGTCGTGTCCAGCTCCACCAAATGACGTGAAAACCCGTATTCCGGCTCCCTCACAAACGTAAAATCCGGACACTCGTAAGGGCAGAGACAAGGGATCCGGCAGAACACCCTTTCGGCCACTCAGTTCTCTCCCTCCTGGGCACCCGCAGGAGCTCTCTTTCTCAAAGAAAGGAGCCTGGAGCCATAAATAACCAAAACAAAGAGACTGTGGTGTCGACAAGAGCTGGATGCCCTTTCTCGCAAGCTCACTTAGCCATTATGTCCTTGGGTCAAGGATTCCTTAAATATAGTTTAACTAGACAAGCACACATGCTAACAATACAGCCCGACCCCCTCCCTTCTCACTCTTTGTGAGCTGGAGTCAGCTGCTGATTAAACGAAAACCGGTGCCTACCAAATGCACCAAAAGCACACATCGGCTCTGCCCCAGTGCGTGTGCCACACATCACCATTTGTGGGCGGCTCGGGGCTCTTGCCCACTGCGCCTGGAAAATCAGAGACACCCACGTTCCTTGTAATGTCACCTGCACACGGGAGAGGAGATCTGATGCAGTCAGTCCTTTAGGGTGAAGAAAATAGTTGGGAAAATAATGTCAAATTAAACCTGAAATAACTAGAAAATACTCATGATGAGAACAGAAATCAATACAAAAGAAACAGAAAAATCAATAAAGCCAAAAGTAAGTTCTTCAAAAAAAAAAAAAAGAACAAAATTGCTTATACCTAGAAAAACTGAAAAAGAAAAACAGAAGAAAGAGAAACACACATAACCAATATCACAAATGCAAAAGGGACATCGCTAAAAACTCTATAGATGTTAAAAGATAATAGGAAACGTTATGCGCAAATATCTGAACACAGATCCAATAACTTAGAAAATCGGGCAAATGCCTTGAAAAACAATACACTAAAATTAGTGGAACCAGAAATAAAAACTCAGAAGAGCCTTAAGTGTCTTAAGGAATTTGAAGTTGTAATAAAAAACCCTCCCATGATTAAAACCCCAACCCTAGATAATAGAAACTGGTGAATTCTGTCAAACATTTAAGGAAGAAACAGTAATTTTACATAAACTCTTCCAGAACATAAAGGAATAAGAGATACCACCCAGATCATCTATGAGACACAGTGACACAAGTGACTCACAAGCACGTCCAAGGACATCACAGAAAAACGTGCCCGGGACCGAACGGGCACCACGGTTCACAAAACACGAGTGGACAGACTGGATCCAACAAAACAAAAAGAAAAAGAACTTCTCAAACTCAACACACACAAAACAGATAATCATATCAAAAAAATGGGCATTAGACATGAACAGACACTTCTCCAAAGAAGACATACAAATGCTAACAGACACATGAAAAAATGTTCATCATCACTAGCCATCAGGGAGATTCAAATCAAAACCGCACTGAGATACCACCTTACACCAGTTAGAATGGCCAAAATTAGCAAGACAGGAAACAACGTGTGTTGGAGAGGATGTGGAGAAAGGGGAACCCTCTTACACTGTTGGTGGGAATGCAAGCTGGTGCAGCCACTTTGGAAAACAGTGTGGAGATTCCTCAAGAAATTAAAAATAGAGCTTCCCTATGACCCTGCAATTGCACCACTGGGTATTTACCCCAAAGATACAGATGGAGTGAAAAGAAGGGCCATCTGTACCCCAATGTTCATAGCAGCAATGGCCACGGTCGCCAAACTGTGGAAAGAACCAAGATGCCCTTCAACAGACGAATGGATAAGGAAGATGTGGTCCATATACACCATGGAGTATGATGCCTCCATCAGAAAGGACGAATACCCAACTTCTGTAGCAACACGGACGGGACTGGAAGAGGTTATGCTGAGTGAAATAAGTCAAGCAGAGAGAGTCAAGTATCATATGGTTTCACTTATTTGTGGAGCATAACAAACAATATGGAGGACAAGGGGAGATGGAGAGGAGAAGGGAGTTGAGGGAAATTGGAAGGGGAGGTGAACCATGAGAGACTATGGACTCTGAAAAACAACCTGAGGGTTTCGAAGGGGCGGGGGGGTGGGAGGTTGGGGGAACCCGGTGGTGGGTATTAGGGAGGGCACGGATTGCACGGAGCACTGGGTGTGGTGAAAAAACAATGAATACTGTTACAGTGAAAAGAAAAAAAAAAAAAAGACACTAGAGATGGGCAGTGAGCCCCCTGGGCTAACCTAGAACACAAGGTATTTCAACATTTAAAAACCGGTCACTGAAAACAGAGACAAGGAGGGAAACCGTGTAATCATCTCAGTTGAGAAGGAAAAAAGGTCAACACAATTCAACACTCATTCATGATCAAAACTCTCAACAAACAGAGAATCTCTCCTACTCTACTAAAAAGGGCATCTATCAGACGCCTACAGTGAACACGTTACTTAATGGTGAAATAAGGGACATTTCCCCATAGACATTTAAGAAGACAAACCTGTCTGCCCTTACCAGTTCTAGCTGACCTTGGCATGGAGGGCTCAGCCGTACGATCAGGAGACGGCGTGATCAACCGATCAGCGGCCCGGCAGACGGCACAGACCAGGAAGGAAGAAGTAAGACCTGATGCCGTAATTTACATGGAAAATCTCAAGGAATATATTTTTAACCTGCTGAAACTACTACAGATCTAGTACGGCCCCAGGAGGTCAATACGGTCAATTGTATTTCTACATGTAACAATTAGCAAACAGAATGTTTAAAAAATATCATTTCCGGGGAGAATGTTTAAAAAATAT
>JAHRIG010000081.1:168292-206808 GCA_020311275.1 Eira barbara | reverse complement strand
AGAATGTTTAAAAAATATCATTTCCGGGGAGAATGTTTAAAAAATATCATTTCCGGGGTGCTCCGGTGGTGCTGGTGGTTGAACATCTGACTCCTGTTTCTGCTCGCCGTGATGTCACGGGATCAGCCCCGTGCGGGGCTCAAGCATCTGAGGGTCCGCTTGAGATTCCCTCCCTCTCCCACTGCTTCTCCCCACTCTTTGCACTCTCTCTCAAATAAATAAATAGATCTTTAAAAGAAAGTCATTTACGGTAATGTTGAAAGTACGCAAGAGCAGTCAAATTCATAGAGACAAAGTAGAATCGTGGTTGCTAAGGGTCGGGGTGAAGGGGAAACGGAGAGCCATAGTCTAACAGACACGGGGTTTCAGGCTGGAAAGATGGAAAGCTCTGGACGGCATGTGGCGATGACTGCACGCCAAGGAGAAGGTACTTAATACCCCTGAGTTTCTCAATTAAAAATGGCTGAAATACTTTGGACAAAACCTAGTAAAAATGTGCAAGACCGGGGCGCCTGGGTGGCTCAGTGGGTTAAGCCTCTGCCTTCGGCTCAGGTCATGGTCTCAGGGTCCTGGGATCGAGCCCCACATCGGCCTCTCTGCTGAGCGGGGAGCCTGCTTCCCCCTCTCTCTCTGCCTGCCTCTCTGCCTACCTGTGATCTCTGTCTGTCAAATAAATAAAACCTTTTAAAAAAAATGTACAAGACCTCCCCACTTAAAAACTTCAAAACACTGTAGAGAAAAAGGCAAAAGAAGCTACACCAATAGAAATACATACCATATTCACAGGACGGACCATTCAATGGTTTGAAGGAGTCAATTCTCCCAAAGCACATCGCCTGTCAAATCCTAGCACAATTTCCACACAAATTACTTTAAATCACGGGGCGAAAAAAAAAAAAAAAGCCAAAAAACAAAAAACTATGTAACGAGAAAATGACTAAGTGAAATCAACAGCACCAGTAAGGGGCAGACTGACATCACGTGTCTCCAGACGTACAACCCTGAGAAGGACACGTCACTTATAATACCTTCAAGTATAAAATTCATACGCAGCCTCTCATCGTGAACATCGTAAACATCAGCCAAATTCAACTTCGGAGACACGCTGTACCATAACTGCCTACGGTGACTAGAAATTCCAGCGTCACGAAAGGCTGAGGACCTGTTCCGGATTAAAGACACTAAAGCAACGTGGAGAGGATCCCGTCCCCGAAGAAGGGGTCCACACAGCGCTCCTGGGACAAGTGGAGAAACCGGAAAGCGAAGGACACGTGTCGTAGGACACCCTGAATCTGAAGCTGTGGTTCGGTGAGGAAACAGGTTGACCTTGGGGACTAACACGGAAGTATAAAGGGAAAAGGGGCATAAGGAACACAGCCAGTTCTCAGGTGGCTCAGGAAAGGGAAAAATTACAAACATGTATGGGAAAATGACAAATCAAATAGGACAGGATCGCAGTTGGCAAGCCCGCGTAAAGAGATAAGAGATTACTCCTAATTGCTTTTCTCGTCACTTTTCTGTACATTTGGAGTTATTTCAAAAAGGAAAGTTAAAAATGTCCCAGTACGGACTTTGGTAGAAACTGACAAACTCTGGAATTTACATGTAAATGCAAACCAGAACAGCAGGACAGTCATGAACGAGTAGGAAGGAGGGTGAACAGGAACCACCCGATTCCGAGACTTACCGCATTACAACGTCAAAGACCATGTGCTGCTGGGATACGAGGACGTGATGGAGAACCTCAAAGCAGACCCTGACCAATGGCCGAGTGATTTTCACTACAGACACGAGGCATCTGAGGAGGACCCGACGATGGTTCCAAAAACGGTGCTGGAAGGACTGGATATTCGGAGGCTTTTTGTTTTTGTTTTGTTTTAAGGATTTTATTTATTTATTTGAGAGAGAGAGAGTGTGCACAGAGGGAGAAGCAGACCCCCCCATGAGCAGGGAGCCCAATGTGGGGCTCGATCCCAGGACCCTGAGACCATGACCCGACCCGAAGACAGACACGTAACTGACTGAGCGACCCAGGCGCCCCAGAACTGGATATTCGTATGGAAAAAATAAACTCAAACCCATAGCTCCTACCGTGCACAAAAACTGATTTTGAGATGGACCACAGACCTAACCATAAAAGCTAAAATTATGGCACTTATGGAAGAAAACACCGGAGAATGTCCTTATTCTACTGAGATAAGCAAAGGCAAAGATTTCTCAGACACGGTACTTAAGAGAAAAAAAAAAGATGAACTAACTTACTAAAATTAAATTTTCCTGGGGCGTCTGGGTGGCGTAAAGGTTAAGCAGCCAGCTCTTGGTTTCAGCGCGGGTCCGATCTCAGGGTCCTGGGATCGAGCCCCATGTCGGGCTCCGTGCTCGTCGGGGAGTCGGCTTCCCCCTCCTTCTCTCTGCCCCTCCTGCTCCTGCTCCCTCCTTCTCTCTCAAATAAATAAATAGATCTTTAAATAAATTTAAATTCTGCTGCTCACCGAAAGACAGCATTACCACACTAAAAAGGCAAACCACAGTTACTTTTTCTTTGGCAAAGGAATTGTGTACAGAATATATAAGAAGTCCTATAACCCTGCAGGAAGACACACCGCAGGAAAACTGGGCAAAGGCCTGAGACACTTCACGAAAGTGCAGTCTGAAAACACGGTCCCACTCTCGGTGAGGAGAAACTATAAATCAAACCACCACAAATCATCACAACACAAGTGCTGGAAGGCTAAAGTCGGACGACCCCGCACGTTGGCGTGGACGTGGGACGGCCAGACTCTCACACCGCGGGCGGCAGCAGGAAACGGAAAGACCGCTCCGGGGAAGAGTTGGGCATTTCTTCGGCGTGTGCACGCACCGACCGCCGGACCCGGTCACCCCGCGGCCGGGATGCAGTCCAGAGCCATGAAAACACGCTCACAGAAATACTCAAACACAAACGTTCCCAGCGGCCGTATCTGTAACTGCCCCAAACTGGAAACCCAAATGCCCGTCAGCACGCAAGGACACACTGTCGCGTCTTCCTAAAACAGCGGTCAGTAAGCGGGGAAACCCCGGGAAGAATCTTTCAGGTATTACATCGCATGAAAGAAGCCGGACACGAGAGGCTTCACGAGGACGTAGCACCCACGCGGGAACTCCTGTTTCTGTCTCGTGCACTGTGGTACTCACCGCACTCCGAGCAGCGCCTGGCCCACAGCTGACCCTCAACACACATCTGTTACGTGAGTGAACGCTTTCTTCAACAATGAGACACACACTTCATATTTCTAATTCAAGATAAAATACTCCCAGTATCCGGTTACGCGGACGTCGTGTTTGACGTGGCAAAAAGTGTCAACGGGGTCCATGGGAGCACACCCGACACCAGCATTCATGACCCCAAAACCCAAGTCAGCAGAACCTCTCAGAAACCATCTCCAAGGCCAGGGTCATACGCAGCGGCCGGAGGCAGAGAAAAGGTGGCTTGGGGTTCACAGTTCACCAGGAGGGAAGTGTGGTTCTCCTCTGCGGAGCACAGCGGGGCTCGTCCCTCCCGGGCAAACCTTGGAAGGTGAGTATCTCCTTGGGTGACTTTGGCGGTCTGTGCGTAAAAAGCTCTCATCCCTAACTACTAGGTAGGGCATAACAGCTAGTGCGTGGGCGCAGGTGAAAACAAAAGGACCAAGCGGAGGCATCGGATGTGTCACCACACGTCCCGCGCGGATACCGTCACCCCTGCTAACGCGCAGACACGTCCGTGTGTCACTGTGTGGTGAACGAAGGAGGCTGTGGGTGTTCCCCGACACTCCCCATAAGGATCTCTTTGCCACTTCCTGCCTGCATCACGTAATCTTAAAAACCCGGGGTTGGCTCCTCCCTCTCTCCAGCTCTGCTCGATCAGGTGGGGCATTCGTGGCTTAAACATCAAATGCTCAGTGTCAGCCTTTGCCCGGGACGGTTCACTCTCCTATGGTGAGGCAGCTTGGTTTCTCCTGAAGTCATTTTTAATCACTGGCTTGTGGGCAGTTTCAGTGTGTTTTTTTTTTAATAGTGCTATTTTCCTGTAATTAGGATAAAGCTTGAACTCGGTTATGACAGTTCCCCAAAAACGGCAGTGGAAGGAGCTGGAGGGAGCAGATCGCCGAGTTCTGTTTAGACACGCCGGCTGTGGGGCACCTCTGAGTCATCCGCCCGGGGGTGCCCCAGTGCCGTGGAGTCCGGGGGCCTGGAGACAGGGAGACAGTCAGACTGGGAAACGGGGCTTCCAGGGCCGCGAGCGCACGGGTGGTGAGCGGCCAAAGTCCTGGAGTCACACACGCCTTGCGAAGTAAGAAAAGGGCTTGGGACGTGGCCCCCATCTGTCGATTTCCTGGAAGGCGATCCTGAACCTAACTCACAACCATCCAAAAGAGCGGTGCACTCCCCGTAAGCAGCATCTGTCGAAGCACCTGGGGGTGCTCACACGTGGGGACCGTGGCGTTGACCCAGCACAGCCGTGCAGGAACCAGGGCAGGTTTCAGGGGTCAGCCCGCCTGCCTCGCCCCACCCCACCGCATGCCCAAGCCACCAGGCTACGCCACGGTGGACGCACGGGTCTGTCATCGTGAAATCGAACCACGTTTTAAAGGGCAGATGAAAATGGAGCCCATATATGAAACACGGGACGCGCGACCTCCCGTTAATCCCCTCACATCATCCAAGCTGCCGCCTGAGTAAGCAGCGGTAATGCCGTCTCTGAACCACGTCTGCGGAGGCACGGCTGCTCTTACAGCCTGTTCCCCACGTACACACCCTCCTCTCCCTCCCTTCAAAAGCATGAAAAGAAAAGCAGTAAATCCCTTCACCTCGCTCAACACCCACATACTGGCATCCGACGCTCTGCCCCTGGGTGCAGGTGTGGCCGTATGAGGGCAGCCGCCAGGGCAGGGAGCCTGGAGGGCAGTCGCCACAGCCGTTTCCACTCGCAGCGCTGACCCATGGCACTCGGGGGTCAGCCGAGGCTCCGCTGGTGCTCACAGGCCAGCTCCCCGTGTGCAGGCACAGGCCCACGGCTGGTCCAACAAGGAGCCACCTAAGGAGATGTCCCAAAAGAGGAGTCACAGGTGAGACGAACTGGGGACACTCCAGGACAAAAATGGAGAACGCGTGGAGAAATCTGTTTTTGGCCCACTGATTTCCCCTCTTTCTGTCTTGGTTTTGGTTAATTTCCAGAGATGCCACAAGGAGGGGAGGTCCGTCTATGGAGACACAATCAGCATCCAGCTCGGGCACGTCAGACCACAAGGTAACCCGATTACGGAAGGTCGTCCACCAGCACAAAGTGGCAGATGGTTCGGGAGCTCGCTAGAGCAGAACTCACCCTGGTCGAGCGCACTTCAGGCCGGAGCCATAAAGTCACACAACGCTGGGAGCGCTACTCTGTAACATAACATTAATATTCTCAAAGGAGAAAAACTACAGAATCACCGTTGTATCTGAGAAAAGTGACGGCAAAAATCGGACTTCTACTCCGCAGTTCCAAGAAAAATACAAACGGACAAAAATCCAGATGGAGAGTAAAACACGATGGCCAAGACATCTGAAAGCAATGGTGGAGTGATAAGGGGTATGTAGGAGTCAGCCCAGCCTGCGTTAACAAATAGCCCTGACGGGTCGACCTGACTCTGCATAGTTCTAGAGGCTGAGAGGCTCAGCATCAAAGTGCCAGTCTGTTCAGCTCTGGCGTACAGACGGCCACCTTCTTGCTGTGTCCTCACACTGTGGACAGAAAGCTCTCGTGGGTCTTCCTCTTCTCGTAAGGACATGAGTCCTACAGGATCAAGGTCCCACCCTTATGACCCCATTTAACTGTAATCTCCTCCTTAAAGACCGTACCTCTAATACTGTCACTTGGCCCTGGGGGTGAAGGCTTCAATGTGTGAAGGGGGGGTGGGGTGGGGGGAGACATAATTCAGTGCACAGCAGCAGAGTGAGAAAGTCTCTCTACATATACCAAGACATATTGCAAAGCTTTGCTGTCGGAACAATGTGATGATATTCCAGAGACAGACGCTGCAGGAACACACTGGAGAGCTCAGAGCAGACACACATGTGCAGGAATCTCACGTGTGACAGAGGTGACGTCACACTTAATGATTACCGATGGCGCCATTCATTAGATGGTGCCAACGACTAGGCCGTTGATAGAGAAAACGCGACAGGAGAGCCCCGGCCTGTACCGGCACGGAGGTCAGTCCAGATGGAGTAAGAGCTACGGAAAAGTTCTATCTAGAATATAGGTTAAAACTCTTGCAAACCAGTAAGAAAAACACAAATCATCCAATGAAAAATGGGTAAAATACAGTCTATTCTGGTTATTTGCAGTAATTATTTCCTATGAGGGCGTCGCAAATGCTGAATAAGCAAATACGGAGCCATGGCCCCCAGGGGAAAGGCAGAGAAGGTTTTCTGCGCGTCCGCGGTCATGACATGTTCATCATCCAGTCAATACGCAACCTTGTTCCACGCGTGGTTCTGTTCGAAGACGTCCTCCGTAATGTGTGTTGACGATTCATTAACGTCGAGTTGAGGGCCGACAGCACCGTAACTCACGCCTGAAGGAAGCTTATCTAACACACGTGTTTTCTCCGTGGGGCCTGTCACAGCCTTCTGGTGCTCGGGAAGTCTCGAGAGCACCTCAGCGCGGAGCTCAGGGCCGCCCCGCACAGCGAAATCACCCACAAGCAGCCCCAAATGAGAACAGACTGAAAACACCGTGTTTACCAAGGGGCAGCTGAAGTAAGATCGCAGACCTCGGGTGGGACATGTGCACAGGCAACACACGTTTCACTGCTCTGCCTACGTCCATGAGTGACAACGAAACCGCCTGAGTACTGACTTCGGAGTTACGACGAGATTTTAGCAAGTAAGAAAATGTGAAGCCAGAGAATCTGCAGATAAAGAGGACAGACTGCACCGACGGGCAATTCAATGGTCACTAAACAAACAAAATATGTTCAACTCCCTCTGTCTCTGCCACTCCCCTTTCTCATGCCTTCTCTCTCTACCAAATACATAAGTAAAATCTTTAAATAAATAAATATGTAAAATAAAAAGGAGGTAGGAGCAGCCGTATTATTGTCAGGCAGCACTGAATTCAAAGCAAAAAGCACTAAAAGGGACTGAAAACAAAATAAAAGCTGTACAGCCTCAAACCTATAGGCATTTAGGAAAAAAAAAGGAAGGAAGGAAGGAAGGAAGTAGGGAAACTGATATAAACTGACAAATCCAGAATAGGTATAGATGACTTCTACATATTTTCAGAGATCTGTAACCTACGTGGACAAAAACCACAAAGACACCTTCAATAACACACTGAACACGTGTGATGGAGTATACGAAGCAACCTACGTGTGACCACCACCGGAACATGCTTATCTCTTGAAACGACAGGAAAGACTCACAAGAACTGACCACATCTCACTGGCCCCAGAGGAAATCGCAGCAAATCACCAAAGTAAAATACGTCCCCAAATCCCTGATGACAATGCGACAAGAATCAAAATCACAAGAAAAGCCTATGTGCCTGGAGGGAAGGGGAGAAATGCAGCCAAAGCATTATTCAGAGGACATGTTATAGTCTTAAATGCATTTGTTTGAAAAATTAAAATGCTTAACAGGAATGACTTTTTCAAGAAATTAGACGGACATAAAGATCGGCGGAACTACTACACACACACCAGAATGGCTCAACTTAATTAAAAACACCATCCAGACCAAACACTAGTGAACTCATGCAGCAGCCAGAACTCTCCTCTCTGCCGGTGGCAGTGCAAGGTGGCGCAACCACCTTAGGAAAGTCTGGTATTTTCTGGTGTTTCTGACAAAACTCGGCACACACACCCTGTGAGCCAACGATATCACTCCTAGTATTTACTGAACAGAAATGAAAGGATATGCCCACGAAAATGTGCTTGAGAATATCCACAGCGCCTTATTCCTAAGAATCAATGGGGCAAATTACCTGGGCGTCCATCATCAACAGGACAGTGGATGGACCAACAGGTGTAGACATACAGTGCCTGTATGGACAACCTCCAGCAATAAGGAAGTGACCTGCTAACACAGGTGCAACACAGGTGCACCTCAAACACTTCACATGAAGTGAGAGAAGCCAGTCTTGTGTGGCTACGTGCTGTAGAATTTCATTTCCAGAAAGTTCTAAAATACATAAAACGAGTCCATGGCGGAAAAGAAATGAGAACCGTGGTTGCCCGAGAAGCTGTCTGATGGAACTTTCTAGAAGGACAAGAATGTTGTGTGCCTGGGCAGGGGTTTGCATGGCAGAGGTTTTTGCACTTGCTGGACCTTATTAAGGCGATACGTCAGATCTGTGCACTTCGCTGTGTGGTGTTTTAACTCCAAAGAAGCAGCAAGGCTAGTACACAGATACCAAACTCTTGTCCACACCGCAGCATTTAAGTTCAGGGGCACAAATACTTGTAACTAGTTGTGGGATAAAACAGATGGACCGATGGGTGGACAGAGAGGCCGTAAGGCCAGCAGCGGGAACCAAAGTGGCAGGGGGCATATGGATTGGATATTCACTGTCATTCTTTCTACTTTTCCATATGCTTGTAATTTTTCATAATAAAATGTTAGGAGGGGCACCTGGGTGGCTCAGTCGGTGAAGTGTCTGCCTTCGGCTCAGGTCATGATTTCGGGGTCCTGGGATTCAGTCCCGCCATCGGGCTCTCTGCTCAGCGGGGAGCCTGCTTCTCCCTCTGCCCTCTCTCTTGCTCACAGGCATGCTGTCTCTCTCTCAAATAAATAAATTAAAAAACATATATATTGGAGGAAAAAAGAGTACCTTAAAGTTTGAAGAAAGTGGTCTTTGACAGGACAATTCAATTTAGATGTTAATTTTCACCAGCTTTACCTTAAAATTCATTATCATTCCAATCGAAATACCACCAGAATTCTTCAAGGAAATGAGAGTGTTCTTTAACAAGACACAGCACGAACACCATAAAATTATCGGTGACTACTGCTAGGCGATCAAAAAATTTTAATTTCTGTATTATCGACAGAGATAAATAATTACTAAAACCCAGCAATGCACAACGTTAGGGCGGTGGGCAAAGACTGCGAAGACACAGTTGACCAAGAGGAACGACGAGTGTCAAGGAACGTCTGTCGCGAACAAGCAAGCCAGCCAACGTGGCCGCTACAGGTTTTCCTCCTTCAGAGCAGCAAACACGAACAGACTCGGCAGTCAGCTTGCAAGTTTAGGACAATCGGGACCTTGTATGGCATGGAAGCAACCCGTGCATGCCTCCGGGGCCGGATCGCTTGTAAGAAGAAGCATCTCGGGGTGCCTGGGTGGCTCAGTGGGTTAAGCCTCTGCCTTCGGCTCAGGTCATGATCTCAGGGTCGTGGGATCAAGCCCCACATCGGGCTCTCTGCTCAGTGCGGAGCCTGCTTCCTCCTCTCTCTCTGCCTGTCTCTCTGCCTACTTGCGATCTCTGTCAAATAAATAAATTTTTTAAAAAAGGAGCATCTTCAGAACGTCCCCTAGATAAACGAATACCTGTCTCGGGACACACACAGGGCGACCACAACGGATGTGGGATGGGAGATTCTTATCACCATGGGAACATCACACGCTCCACCAGGAACAGAGATGGGGAGAAAGTGAGGGAAATTTAAAATAGGCTGACAGCCCGCTCATCAGTCCAGTACGGCTTTTAGGTAAGAAAGTAAATGGCAGTGGGATGGGGTATACCTCCAGGTAGGGGTAAATCCCGAGACAGTTCCCCCCCTACCACCCCCATGAGACTGTGGTGGCAATCCTGGGGCCCAGGCTAGGGGGACAAGATGGGGAAACATTCACGTCCCTGGGACGGCCTGAAGAATGGACAGCAACGTGCTGCTTTAATCCTTCATTAAAAACCAGAAGAAAATAAATGCAAAAATATTGCTGAGTTTTTATATGAAATTTAAATATGCAAATAGAATTGATATTTGCCTATCTAATAAACTACATTGTCCTTATATGTCTATGTTATGTAATGTTCATATACACAAGATGTCCAAGTATGGAAAAGTGAGGCAGGGCCACTTCTGAAGTCACGGACGCCTTCTCCAAAGCCGCCCGGCTGTGGCTCCGACGTCGCTTCTCCTTGCCTCACTCGCCGCACAACTGATGTTGACGCGACCGCTCGGCACAGGATGGTCTCCAAAATCTACTTTCTGCAGATGGCACCCGGCGTACGCTACCAGGGGCCCCTGTCCCCGCACCCACCTCAGGGGCCAGTGTTGCCGAGAAGCTGGGGGACCACGGAGGAGCCCACGTTAACCCATACGTAGCATCCGTGTCACTGTTTGCAACATTTGGGGGTGAAGCAACGGCTCTCTGATCTGTCGGGACAAGAAGGGGGAGCCCAGGAGCCCCTACTAACCTCAAACACAACCCCAAAGAGAGTGGTTCTCGTGTCCAGGGTGACAGAACGTGGAGGGTCCGGAAGAGAACGTCCCCAAACAGACAGGTATGCGGAGAGATGAGACACCAGGGAAAGACGCCTGAGTTCCCAGCATCCAGCCACAGGTCGGTAAAGACGCACGAGCCAGCCTCTGAGCCTCAATGTCCTCACCTCTGAAGGGGAGCTGACATCCTCCTGTGCCGGGGGACACCCTGAGGCGCATGGCCACACCTGTCATCGACCCACGGCTGGCGGTGTGCTTGTGAGCGGGGCCGGGATTTCCGTGAGAAGCGCCTCCCTGTCTCCAGGACCCGGGTGTCCCCAGCCATCCGGCCCGTAGGCCCACACCCCTTCCAGCTGCCTCGTGAGGTCACGATCCCGCAGCCACTGGCCTCGCGACGTTTCTCCCCGATGCGAGGCCGTGGAAACTCCAACGGGGTTCCAGCCCCGAGCCACATCCTTGTGTGACGTCCAGCCAACATCCAGCCAACTCGGCCAAGACATGTCGTTGCCGCATTTCAATCCCGGATCCTTACATAACGGAAACCCTCGGGGAATGAGAAAATGGTTTGAGGGAAATAGATACTTACTGAAAGTTATGATTTGGGCTGTGTGTTGGACCTAAAAAGGAAAAAAAAAAAAAAAGGCAGGTTATTAATCCTTCACGATTTGGAATCAAACCTTCCAGTCCCGCCAATGGTGAAGCAGCCGCAGCCCAGTGTGCTCGTTTGTGGTGAGCTGACCTCGGGCCCGGGCTCTGCTGCTGCCCGAGATTACACGCCCGGGATGGAGAAAACCGTGGAATGTGGACGGGGCCCGCTCTCTGTTTATGCAGAAACGTTTGGAGGTATTTTTGGAGTTTTTGCTGCCTTTTCTCACTCTCTCCTCATCTAACCTTGACTCACCAGGTCTGTTTCCTAGCCAGGGCCCGAGCTGTCTGGAGTCCGTGTGCTGGGGCTGGGGCAGTGCGGGGACCATCCCCCCACAGGGGTCGGAGAGGACGCATCCTGCCCCATCGCCCCCTGTGACGAGCACGCAAGTGGGGGACCGTCACCGTGCTCTGCTGCTGGCCCTTCCACTCGGCCGGGCCCCGTTTTCTGTGGACAGCAGGCGCCTGTCCCCCTGAGCGTGGCCGGCCTGGCCGTGGGTCCCCCTCCACCTCGAAGCTCCCCTTTGCATCTGGGGTGATTTTCTGCCTGCCGGGTTTCCAGACCCCTGCGTCGGTGTCTACTTTCTGTTACGACTCGTAAATGGGGATCAGGTCAAGCCCAGATCTTGTGCACAGCGAGAGGCCTCGGGGAACGGTCTGACTTCCTTTCTGTCGCCCTGTGCGTAGTCAGTGTCCAACGGCATGTTCACCTTGGGGCAGGGCCAGGAGTGGGGCTCCCTGCCGGCCGCCGGCCCGGGCCCCGACTCACCGAGCCGCACGAACAGCACGCCTGTGGCGGCGATGGTCTTCACGCCGTTGGTGGCCACGCACTGGTAGTAGCCCGTGTCCGTCGTGTCCAGGTCTTGGATCCGCAGCCGGGAACCATACTCCGTCTTGCGGACGATGACCCGCCGGGGCTCCTGCACCACGGGTGCGTCGTTCTTCAGCCACCGCACCGTGGGGGCGGGGTTCCCGGCCACCTTGCAGTGCAGAATGGCCGTCTGACCTTGGACTACGGTGATGTTGTTCACCGGCTCCAGGAAGTTCAGAAAGTAGCCTGCGGAGGAGAGCAGTCACAGAGCAACGCTGGGTGAGGGCCGCAGGACGGCGCCGCTCCTGTGACCTCTCCATAAACACGCTCCATTCCCGTCCCTGGCGGTACTCCTGTTCTAGAATGTTCTGAGAACACTGAATGAGCCAACTGCCGCTCCCGGGGAAGGGCGGACAGGATTTTCGTCAGTCAAGGCGCAACCTCATTTTAACCGTGTTTCTGTTTGAAGACCCCTCATTAATAAGTATAGTTGATTCGCTGACACTGAGGTCACCGCCAACACCGCGGCCTGAAGGAAGCTTATCTGATGCGTGTCTTCTCCGTAAGACATGTCACAGTGTTCTGGCGCTTAGAACGCGAGACACTTCGGCACCATCGCTGCAGGGGGTTTAAAAAAGCGAAATCACCAACAAAAAGCCAAAAAATGCAAAAAACCTGAGACTATATAGAGACCACAGAAAGGACACCTGTTTACAGTATGAGCTGGAGCCACCAGCGGGAGTCACCTGGTTGGGCCTCCGTGAGTGATGCGTGCATCAGACGCATTCGCAGCTCCAGGCACGTCCTCGAGTGACCACGCGAGGGCACCGTGAGGCCTGATTTGGGGGCTGCGGGTACACTTTGGACGGCAGAAACTTGGAAATGTGGAACCCCGAAGTGAGGATCAACTGGGCTGCTCCCTGCAAACACCTACCTCATCTGATCTCACTGACTCATGACGCAATTCACGCTCAGAAGAGCCCTCCTCCCTCCCGTCGCACCGCCAAGTACGAGCCTCAAGAAGGAAAAATTTGTCACCAGACACATCCTCAAAAATGAGCTAATCCTTGGCCTGCACAGAACAAGGACGTCAAGGCTGAGTGCTGCTGAAGGCTGCACATGGGGCAGGAGCGGGAAGAAGCTGCGCGGGGCTCCCCACGGGGCAGGGAAGAGCAGGGCCGGCAAGGACCCGGAACACAGAGCCAGCAGGGCTGGACTGTGGGGCTCAATCCAACCAGGGCTGGGGACTCTCCGCAGGTGACACGGGCCATGGAGGACAAGAGGAAGTGAAACAGATGGTAGAGGAGAGGGGCGTGTTTGTGTGTGTGTTTGTGTGCGTGTACATATGTGGTGTGTGATGTGGCGTGTGTATTGTGTGTGTGTTGAGTGTATGTGTTTGTGTGGTGTGTGTGTGGTGTAGTGGGTGTGTATGCATGTGTGTGGCATGTGATATGTGGGTATGACATGGAATGTGTATTTGTGGTGTGGCGTATGTGTGTGTATGCTGTGTGTGCATCTGTAGTGTGTGTGATGCGTGTGTGAATGTGCGTACATGTATGTCAGGAGCTGGGAGGTTATGCTGTCAAGATAAACACGCATGCCAAACTTCCCTAGCACACACAAACCCTACGGTTAGATAAGACCATCAGCCACGAGGAGATGAACTCACCTCAGACAAAACTAAGGTAAGAGAGCAGTCTGAAAAGGACCATCAAATATAGTCACGCTCTGAATCTTCTGGCTTGATTTCTGGTAGGTTCCTATCCTTTTTTAAAGAAATGAAGTGAAAGACGGCGCGTATCTGCTAGCTGGCCTTCACTGGGTGGGAAACTACAGCGTTTCCAGGGGACCCTTGAGGTACGTTTCACAGGCTGGGTGATGGGCCCAGATGTTGGGTGACGAGAAGTGGCAGAGGGGATGGGAGGCTGTGGATTTTATGAGGGAAGGATGGTTCTTCTTGAGAAGGGAGAGTGGAGAGATAGCTGTCTGAGAAGTGTCTCTACTTAGCACTAATCATTATTACCCACATCATTAGATTCGACCCTGATTCTCTCCTAGCCAACCTTTTCTCAGTGCACTGGATTCACTTGTGGACGAGAACTCTCGTGGAGGACACAAAGCTGTCATGTGAGGGACACGTCGATGACATCCCCCTGGAAGAAAGTAGGTGACGTGCTGCCCGTGCCCTCTTCATGAACTCAACTGCTCACTGAACTTAGGGGGACCTGGTTCCTGCAGCTCCCAACCTAGACACTCAGACCCTGAACACAAACCCAGTCTGACTTGACCGTTTGAAGTGGGTCCTCTGATATAATCCCCGTCACAGATGAGGGGACACTCACCCCTTCACTGTGTTCTAGCCAGAGCCCAACTGAATCAGAGGGTTTCACAGGAAGCACTTTCAAGTTGTTTAATATTCAAATGCTTCATCAAGATTTGCATCACGGGAAGGCAGAGTAGGGCTTATAAAATAGTCATCAAACTGTAATGTAAAATAGCAAATGACGCATTACAATAGCAATGCTCTCTTCTTGGCCCAAGGTGAATTATAATTCTCATCTCCACGCTAATGACAGTTCCTCCAAAGACCAGTGACAAGACTCGCCTCTGTCTCCATCACCAGGCCTCCAGCTAGTGACTCTGACTCTTCTGCCTCCCTCTTGTAAGGACCTCTGTGATGACACTAGGCCCACTTGGATCATCCAGGATCATTTCCCATCTCAAAATCGTTAACTTACTCCCATCTGCAAAGTCCCTGCACCATGAAAGGTGACATGTTCCCAGGTTCCTGTGACATCTTCGGAAGGGCAATATTCTGTCCACCATGTATAATTTTCTTTTATCTTGCCACTTTACTGAACTATCATTAATTATAATAGCTTCTGAGCTGACTGTCTTGGATTTTCTATGCAGATATCTTCTTCAAATAGCCAACAGTGTGACCGTTGGCTATTTGCTTTAAAAGTTCATACTGCTCGAATATCCTTTTACCTAATTATTTTGCTCAGTGTTGGTTCTTCCCAACTCAATTTTAAATACCGAAATGGTACAAACACACAACAAATGCAAATAGAAATATCATAGATACCAGTGCACACAACATCGATATTTTATGCTAACATTTACCATATTTGACTTAGAACACTTTTTTAAAAAATTAAACATTCTAAGATTCAACGAAAATCCACACTTTCCTATCTCTTCCTCCCTCTCCTGAGAACAGGTATGCACCATTCTGATGCACATTTCTATTGTTCTACATTTTTAGAAATTTTCCCTGAAAGATCTTCTTTGCTAGTTTTTTTCTTTTTTTCACTCGAAGTCAGCTTGGGATTTATCTTTGTTGATGTTCATTTATCTTAATGACTGCATGTTTCACAGTACAAACCAACCATGATTTCTTAACCTTTTCCCCAACTGAGGGGCAGTCAGCTATACCCACATTTTTGCTCGTGTTCCATGACCCCCTCTATACATGTGTCATCTCACACGCGTACAAAAATATCTGGAAAGGATCCACCTGGGTACAGAAGTGATGTCACGGGGCCAGTGACATTTTATTGGTAAGAATGTGTTTTCTTGGGCCGCCTGGGTTGCTCAGTCGGTTAAGCATCTGCCTTTGGCATAGGTCATGATCTCCGGGTCATGGGATTGAGCCCCACTTTGGGCTCCCTGCTCAGGGGGGCGTCTGCTTCTCCAAGCTAGTGCTCTCTCACTCTCTCCGATGAATTAATAAATATAAATCTTTTAAAAAATGTATTTCTCCAACTGCTGAGGGCAGGGATTTACATATGCCCATTAGATTAAGCTTGTCAAATTTTTCAGATTTTTAAGGTTTATCTCTTACTCTCAATGGCACCTGTGTTCACTGATGGTGTGTTTGTCAGATGACTATTAGTAATTTTGTCAAGTTCTGTCTACATATTGGAAACTATGTTGCTGGGTGTCTAAACTTCCCTCTTTAGACCACTGTGTAAGGCTTCTGTGTAAAAGAGAACTTGTCTGACATTAAGGTAGCTACCTCAGGGTACTTTGGTCTTACACTATTTTTAATTTTTAAAATCATTTTTATGATTAAATTTTAGAGATGAATCTACTAAACACCATGTTTAACATGTTAGTTGATATGTCTGTATGTGTGAACTATGAGTTTTTTAACTGGCAGGTTTTATTTTTAATGTTTTCATTTTGCATTTTATTCTTCATTTCATTTTAATCCTCCTTTCCTATTTTCTACTGGATTTCCTTATTCTCCATTTACCCCTTACTGATTTATCAGCCTGTAAACGTTTCCCTTAGGGACAAGCAGGTTACTTAGGGGTTTTCTCATCCTGATTCATATTTGCTCTTTAGGTAAAGGATTGAGGCTGTAAACACCCTCAGTCTTGGTCCAAGGGTGACCTCTGACTTCCCACTTGCGTAACAGTTTAGCTGGGTATGGAATTCTAGACGAGATTACACCGCCATCTCTGGGCTTCTGTGTTGACTGCTGCAAGTCAGGCTAGTTCTTATTCCTTTGTGGGTTATCCGACCTTTCCCCTCGTAGCCTACTTTTCCATAGTTCCCCTCTGTCTTTGCCATTCCCATGTATCCCTAGCTGTGGACTTATTTGCATGTAGCCTTAATGGGTCTCAGTACCATTCCCAGTTCCATCAATTCTGTAAAATTCCCCTCCAGTCCCTCATTGTTTCTACAGCCCCTTTATCTCTCCTCTGGAATCTTCCAGACAGATGCCGAACTTCCTCCTGTCTGGGGTTCGTCAGTGCACTTCACTGCTTTTAAGTCCCTGTCTTTTTTAACCTCCGGCTGTGCACCCTCCGCTCCTTGACCTGCCCATCAATTTTCTCAGTTCTCTGACTACAACTTTTTATTTCTAGAAGGTCTGTTTGGTTTTCAAACCCACCACTGCCTTTTCTTCCTTTATCTTTAATCCTTCTGGCTTCCTTGTTTACTAGCTCACCACTCATCCCAAGCCTCTCCAACTGTGCTTTGTAATTTTCCACTGTAGAGCTGGTTTTCCTGCGGGAACCCCTTCAGGACTGGGTTCCTACGACAGGCAGTGACAACTTTTCATGTTTCATGTTTTCCAGGGCCTGGGATTCCCGAGAACTTTCCCATCACATAAACTGGGTTTCCTGAGGTGTGGGTCCTAGTGTGACTCCTCATGGTAGTGGCTTCTGTGCTTGCCCCTTTGGCCCAAGGTTTGGGCGAGGGCTGTAGTCCCTGGGTCTCCTAGCTTGTTGCCAAAGGCTCACCTACCACACTCAGCTCTCTGCACCTCCCGGATTCCCTCCAGTTTGACCCTGAAACCCAAGGCTCCTGCTGCAGCTGAGCTTTCCAGAATAGCCTCTGTAGCAGAATGATCATTCAGAGGCCTTATTGAGGGAGTAAGAAGTGTAAATTCTTTCATTTTCCTAAAGGCAAATTTGATTTTTGTTGCGATTCCTATTTCTTCTGATTAAAGGAAATGTAATACCCCCGATTCCAAGTGAAATCATAACACGAAGGGATTTATTTATTCATGTGATCTCAGCCAGCATTTTCCCCCTCCTGGGTATTCTCTCTAATGAGCATTTACGCTCAGGGCCGGGGGAACGGGTGGGGGGTCTTCCAGCATCACTGCTCTGGAGAATCTGATGCACCTGCAAAAGCCCATTGCCCATCCCCAGCTTTTGTCAAGGTGCCCATGACTTCCTGGTGTTCCTTCTACTCTGAAGTCCTTGGATACACCCAAAGCCCCATGGGGACGCCATCTTTCATGGCTGGGTAGCCCATGTCATGAGCAGTGACACCTGCAGTAGACAATTCTTTGTCTCAGATAAACGAAACCACAGGACGTTCTCCAAGGCTGCAGAGAGAGCAGGACCACCTCAAGGGGATCCTGCCCAAGGCTGTGACAATTCTGCCTTCTGCCTCTTCTTGGCTCCTGCATTCCTCCTTCTTGCTCTCTCTCTGCAAGCTCATCTAAGCAGTGACCTCTTTTACTAATGCTTATATGGAACATTTGTATGTAATTTTAAGTGGGAGGGTGGCCACGTTAGTTTGGTCCACCGCTGTAGCCACCGTTAATTCTCTGGGGCCGTAATGAGAGCCAGAAAGAAAGTTCTCTCAAGGTGAAGTTCGGTGCTGCCTCGGCCCTCGGCTTCATCACAGGCACCTGTTTAAACTCCCGGCTTCATTTCTCTTTTGTGCAAAATACGGGGTTTGTACTAACTTTTGCTAAGCTCTCTTCTAGCTCACGAGGCTCCCTCTGGGTGCGCCCCCAAACTTCTCCAGACACGACTGAACAGCCCAAGTGGGGTGAACCCAGACAACTGAGGACCTGGCTGACAGGTCAGCTGGTGCCCCACAGAGGGAGAGGGAGGACAGAAGTCTTCCCGTGTCATCACCAAGAGCATTTCTCCTGCTGCACAGCACGGTGACTTTTAACACGATGCTAATGAACTCCGTGGCCTTGCTGCCCGGGCGAGCTCTCTGCTCACCCCTAACTCCGGACAGCAGCGCCAGGTCCAGGCATGAAAACACACTGAAGGCAGAGGTAACGGGAGAACCCATCACTGTGGGACGCCACGCCTGCCTCGCAGACAGATCAGTGATCACTGTGTGTGTTTGTTTTCTTAAAGTCCCTGCTGACTGCCCACATGTCCGCGGACTTGGTCGGATTACCTAGGTGTCTGAGGAGTCGCTTGTTTCCCAGGCCACGCTGACGGGTCTGGGAAGGAGACAAGGAAAGCTGTGCGCGCGAGGGGTCACAAGGCCACAGGGCTTTGACTGGGGGGAGATAAAACAGACGACCTGCCTGGCCGGGCAGGTGAGGAGGAGACCCAGAGAGCCCCCCAGAGCACATAAAGGGTTCTTTTCTGGGGAAAGCATTTATGGGCCAATAAATCAGCCGGGGGCAGGGGCAATGGGTCACTCCGGCTCAGATGTCCCCGCTGAGCTGTCTAGTGGTCTGTGCAGAACCGGCGGCAGATGGGGGCAGCAGGGTGGGGTAGACGAGCAGAGGAGCCACAGGGACAGGAGAGAAGCGTGCGAGAGTAGCAACGACGGGCACCGGAGAACGTGGGAAAACAGGAGCAAAGGAAATGTGAGGTCCCGAGAAAAGTGCATGCAAATGGTTGCACGTTCGGAGGAGGGTGTCCGTCCTGTCATGCGGTGAACTGTGGCCCCAGTGACGTGTTGGAACCTGAGAATGTGCCCTTATTTGGAAATAGGGTCGGGGCAGATGTAATCACATTAAGATGAGGTTCACGTGGGTGGGTCCTCGTCCAAGGGCTCACGTCCCTATCAGAAGAGGGACATCTAAGCGTAGACGCGCAGAGAAGACCATGTGACGACAGAGGCAGAGATGCCAGGGATGTGGCCACGAGCCCAGGAAGTCCACGCCTGGTGGACATCTGGCCTCCAGAACGAGGAGACAGATTTCTGTGGCTCAAGACACCCTGTCTGAGGTTCCTGGGTACGAGAGCCTCGGAAGCTACGGCAGAGGGGTAGGGACAGAGGAAGGAAGGAGCCGATGTGATAGGCCAACACCTCCACGCGGTTCTCTCCCAACGCTGTGCAGTCTGACCACGTCCTGGACGGTCCACCTGGCTCTGTGGACTCCTGGTGGCAGGAAAGAGCGAGGCAGATCCGTAAGTGCCCCCCCCCACCCCTGGGAGCGGTACTGAACTCAGAGCCCTTGACCCTGTGTCTGCAACAGGGGTGAGCTCTCAACCTCACCCGTCAGCTTGGAGCCCTCATGCCTGCAGCAAACTCCAGGAGACCATCACACGCACACATCGGAAGTTCCAGAAACGGACCCAGCACACACGCTCATCAATCCCTGCGTCCTACAGGAGTCGGGAACCCAAGGCTCGGGCAGCAGAGCAAGGGGCCTCGTCGCCATGCCAACGCAGGGCTCTGCTGATTTTTCTGTTCCCTCTGCCCAAGGGGACCTGAGGTCAGCGCGCAGCGCCACATGTTGCAAAAGGTAGGGGCGGCCTGGTGAGTAAGGCACGGATGTCTGCTCCGTGATTTAGGGTGCCCCTGGGGACAGGAGCACACCGGGTGTGCTGGGGGAGGCCCCAGCTGCGCCAGCCCAGCAGCACTGCCCTCGGGCTCTCAGAAGCGATCCACTTCCCACAAACATTCCAAAGTACTGATTTTACAAAACCCAAGACACGTCACAGATGCACTTAAAATACAGCCTTGGAGCGCAAGAGCAAACGGCCGCCAGGCCGAAGGGACGCTTTGGTGAGTGTCATGCCAGCAACAGCGAGTGACAGAACACCACCCACCATCTTACCAGTGTGTCTACGCAGCACGGAAGACAGGCTCCTGGCCAACACCCACCCGGCGCTGAGGCGGCACTTTCCCTGGAGCCCGCGGGCCGGCGTCAGGCCTGTGGGGACGGGACCCTGGCATGCGGGAATTTCAGGCAAACTTTTCAGCTGTAAGTCACCGTGTCTGTCGTGTTTATTCTCTTTTAGCTCGGGGATCTGTCTCTCTCAGGACCAGCCACCGACCCTACCTACGTGAAGCGCTCTCTGTGGCGCAGGGGATCCGAGGACAGACGCCGTCTATACTCAGACCTCACGCCCAGATCCGAGTCTGCTCGGAGGACGCACCACAGTTCTCTCTCCAAGGGACCGGCCCAGCGGCCGTCTTCACCCGCTGAAGGTTCTATAGAGATGGTGGGGGGAGGCCCTCACAAACGCCGACAGGAGTAAGGAAGTGGCTCCTACGGTCCGTCCAGCTGTTCTTGCCCTTTTGTACGATTTCCGAAAGGGCCAAGCAGGGACGCTCCCCGGAGTGGCACAGAAAAGCACGGGGATTAACGAGTCTGGCATGGCCAGGCCGACTCCTTCCGTCACTGGGCGTAGAAGGAGGCCGGGGGAGCAGAGAGGAAGGGCAGAGTGAGTGTCCTTTTGTGCAAAAGCCATAACCCAAAAAGAAATAACATCACATGAAGGAGCCAGAGAACAGGGCCATAAGGGAACGACTGGGGTCCCCGAGGCTCCCCACAGCCATTCTCGGGGCTCCCGTCCCCAAGGGGTTGCTGAGGTCCGGTCACCTGGAACAGGGGTTCATGCTGATGGTCACACCTGCCACACAGCATATGCCTCCTGCCACTGCTTCCTGGGTGGGTACCGCACACTGAGACCCCGTCCCTCCAACTTGGGCATGCTGTCCTGTCACAGTGTGCACACACACACACGCATGGGCACACACACAGACACGTGCATGCACACATGTGCACACAGACGCATGCAAACATTCAAGCACACAGACACACATGCACACAGAGACACACACGCATGCACACATATGTGTGCAAGAACACATACAGAGACATGCACACAGACACACATGCAGGCACAGACACACAGAGACACACACACACATGCATGCACACATGTGTGCAGAGAGACGCATGCACACACATGCAGACACACATGCAGGCACACAGACACAGAGAGACACACGCACATATTCAAGCACACAGACACACACATGCACACGCACACACCTACGCATACACCTGCTTGACCAGGGAACCCGTGCAGATGGTGTTTCTGTGCTCTGGAGAAGGGAAGGCAAGCTTCCAAATGCCTCAGAGCCACAGACAGGAAGCAGCCCCGGTTTTCACACAATCACATGTGGGTTAACAAAAACAGACCGGAGGCAATCGAATCCCAACTAAGCAGACGGCGTTACAAAGTATGCAGTTGTGGGCTTGAGAAATTGCTCGAATACCGAACAGGAGGACCAAGAACACCACCCGAGGCGCAGAATCTGACTTCTCCATATCCGGAGCCGGCGGCCGGGTGGGGGTAAGTCCTGTGAACGCTCCCCCACAGGCACCTCCGCGCCTCGGTCAGCGAGGGCGTCTTCCCTCCAGGGGACCTGCGGGGCCTCCCACCCCACAGCCGCCTCTGCCCCCCACGCTGCTGGAAGCACAGCTGTGCCTGGGCAGTGCTCCCCCTCCCAGTCCCCCTGCCCCTGCAGACCCAGGCCGGGCCCCCTGGAGGCCTGCGCTCTGCACCTGGGTGGTGTGGGGGGGCTGCTGTAAACACGGTTCCCCAAGGAGTACTGCAGTCTGCAGCTGAGTTCACACTGGACACGGGCTCGCACGGGGTGTGTCCACGCCTCCTCAGCCAGTCCCACCTCCGTCCCACCGGCCCCCCACCTCCCTCCTACCTTCCCCCTCACTCTCTCCGGCTGCCCCTTCCACAGTCCCCTCCATCACTCTCCAGGCCACCAGGGCGATCGTCTCAGAGTGCGATCTGGCGACACGGCGCCCCAGGCCAGAACCTTGCACGGTGGAGAACGTCGCTCCCCAGAATAAAACAGAACATTCTTCTGCCACCTGGAGAGCTGTGTGTGTCCTACCCAGGGCTGCCCAACACAACCTTCTGTGGTGAGGGAATGTGCTAGATCTGTGCCATGACGGCTTTAGCCACATGTGGCCACTGAGCACTTGAAATGTAGCTCAGAGGACTGAGGAGCTGAAATCTTCATTCTATTTAATTTTAATTGATTTAAATTTAAAGACCCGCACACAGCTGATGGCCTTGGTACTGGGCCGTGTTGGCTCAGCCCCTGCTGACCCTTCTGACCTCAGCTACCCCAGCCCTTCCTCTCAGCTGCCCCAAGGCACCAAGTTGTCTTGACCTCAGGGCCTTTGCACGGGCGCTGCCAAGGCCCAGGACACCCCCCTCCTTGCCCGTCAGCTCTTCAGCTCTCAGAGTAACATCCTGTCCTTTGCCAGGACGCCCTCCCCTTCCTTCCGGCTGACCACATCCCTGTCTCTTCCTCCAAGCCGCTCTGTCAAGGACTCAGGATGCTGACTCCCCAGTATGGAAACCTCAGGAGGCAGAGACCACACACAATGCTGCTGGGTTTCTGGGGTCCCCGGCGTGCGCCTGGGCCTCACGCAGCAGCGGGTACAGAGGGCCCGACATGGAATTTGTGTGGGCTGTCGGGACTGTGGGCTAAGTCAGCCTTTTGAGAAATGATTTCAGAATTGAAACCACCAAAAACTATCTTCCTTCTTAAATGTTTCCCGAGACCCAGCATCCAGAACACAGGCCCTGTTCCCCAGGGATGCATCCCTGTCCTGATGGAGGCCTGCCCCTATGAGAACCCTGGGTCCCCGTGAGGTCACAGCGAGGTCTACACACCATCACCATCAACAAAGCAGGGAGCCCTGCGCCCTGGGTTCAGCCAAGTGACCCCTCAGCTCACCACATACGCTGGTGAGGGTTCCGGAGCCAGGAGGGAGCTGAGCACCCCGTGTGACCCCAGAAGCCCCTCAGGATCTGCGGGGACGCACCAGCCCCTGGACTGAGGCCAGCAGACATGAGTCCTAGGTGCTCGACGCCCAGAAGTCCCCGCCGTGGACACGTGGAAGAAAACACCTTCCTACGGGGTCATGAGACCCTCGAATGTGCAGGCCCTAAGAAATTATGATGGGTTTCTGGTCTTCGAACGATTAGAGGGTTAGCAGAACTAAACCAAATGTTTTAATAGACAGTCGTTAGGCTTTGAACCGAGTCTCCCCAAACTGCGTATCTGAGGGCCTAGAGCCCCCTGGGGGATGGTCTTTGACGGTGGACCTTTGGGGGCATTAGGTCACCAGGGGTCCCCACAAGGGGGATCAGCGCCCTGATAGGGAGAGCAGCCAGAGCACTCTGTCCGCCGCGTGGACAGCAGGAGAGCGCCCATCACAGGCCCGGCAGAGGGGCCTCCCCAGAACCGACCCTGCTGGGCTCCCCACCCTGGACTCCCGTTGCCGGGACTCTGGGGAATGAGTTCCCGTTGAGGCGTCTGCCCATGCGTGGGGTCTTGTTACAGCAGCTGCGCTGAGACGGTGATCTCGGAAGACTCGGGGACGGAGGGTGGAGCGGGAAGGGGGCCGGCTCCCCGAGGAAGCGGGCTGTGTCGGGAGAAACGTGTCCTATCGACTCTGCCACCCAGAGAGGCTGACAAGGTGTGCCCTGTGCCCACGGAGACCCAGACTGCGACCCATGGGAAAGGCGCAGCACGAGACAGAAATTTGCCACTAGTGAGCTGCCCGCCCACCTGCCACCCGCCCCATCTGGGTGATGAGTGACCCCAGGAGGACCACCTGTCAGCAGGCGGCAGTGGCCAGGCCA
This sequence comes from Eira barbara, assembly GCA_020311275.1. Lineage (NCBI taxonomy): Eukaryota > Metazoa > Chordata > Mammalia > Carnivora > Mustelidae > Eira > Eira barbara. Next base: position 182,763 of record JAHRIG010000081.1, on the reverse strand, counting down.
CGAGTCCAGCTCCTCAGGCTCTGCTCGGGCCCACGGAGCTCCCCACAAGGCCCCTGCCTCCCTCCAGCGGCCACCTGCCCCCTCTATGCCCTGTCACCTGCCACCGTCACCTTCCAGCTGGCTCTAACGGCAGTGCAGCGGCAGGCAGGCCACCACGCCCGCCCACAGGCCAGCACCGGCTCCCAGGTGCCCCGCCCCGGGTCCGCAGCCACCCCTCCAGGACAGATGCCCGCCGCGGGGGGCCTCTCTCGTGGGACCCCGAGGACGCTCTCGAACACCTGCCCCCCCAGAGCTCCTTGCGCTTTACCTTTCAGAGTTGGAAGGGGGCCGTCCAGTCCATCTAGTTGTCCCAAAGGGTCGCTCGGGTCAGGAGCCTCCAGGTCCCCTGGGCAAAAGAGCACAGCACGACGTCAGTGAGAGCTCACAGCGAGGCCTTTCCTCGGCTTCCCGTGCAGAGACAACAGTGTTCTAGCCCAACTGCCCACTGTTTCCAGAGCACGTGGAGGCACGGGGCCCTGCGGTAACTTCCAGAAGGCTCCTGCAGCATCGGATGTGGGAAGGAAGCACCAGGGATCCCCAGTGTGGCAGAGCACGGACGCTTGGCAGCCCGCACCGATGAAGCACGGGGGACCGACGCCGAGCGCCATTCAGGGCAGGGGGAGGTTCGAGCACTGGTGGACAAGAGAAAGCCCCGCTGTAGCCTGTGTGCAGGCCGCCTCCCGGACCTCGGCCCCGCAGCTCCGAATCCAGCCCAAGCCGCAGAGGCTCCCAAGCCGCTCATCCCACTCCCAGCTCCCGGGGTTGCTCACGGCCGGCAGCCACGGATAGATGGAGCCATGGCTGAGAGGACAGAAGTGTCTCATCCTGCAGCACCAGTAGCCCACTCCGTAGAGATGGGATCCCAGGAGCGACGCCCCCAAACTCACCCACACCCTCCACAAGTGCGGATCTGGTCTGCTGAACCGGCTGCACCGCACAAGGAGGTGGGCGCCCATCCCAGGTCTTGGGGAAAGGAAGGGTGGGCACGACGCACGCCCCAGCCCCATATCCCAGTGTGGCCCCTGTCCCCTTCACTCTCAGACTGTCACCTGGCAGCCTGGCCTCGACCCGCTCCCTCCGGTCGGGGGCGGGGGAGGGTGGGGGAGAGCCGGTGACGTCAGGGGTGGCTGTGACAACACAGCCCGACGGACCCGGGTTTGTGGCGTCAAAGCCGACCAAAGAGGGAACGTCCACGTTGAGCATCACGTGGTTTAGAAAACAGGAGATCCTGCCCTGGAACACACAGACGAAGCTGACGGAAACAGCCAGATGAGGGAAGACCGACCCATGGCTGACAAGGTCCCCAGAGTCATCAAGTTCACAGGCAGAAAGCAGATGGTGCGCCCCAGGGCTGAGGGGTGGGGTGGGAGCTACTGTTGAACGGGGACGGTTTCATACGGGGGAGACAGACGAAGCAGCTCTCGGAGTGGACAGCGACGGTCACAGAAGTGGGTGGGATGGGAACCCTTGGGTCATGTGCATCTACCACCGTGGTTTTAAAAAAGTCCACAGGAGACAGTTTATGATTCGATACAGATGGGGCCGCCCCACTGTGTCTCTTAAGTGAGAAACGAGAGCTGACGGAGCGCCAGACCCCCCAGGCCGCTCTCAGGGTGAAGCCATACTCCAGGCAGAGCTCTGAAAGTGGGTTCAAGTGGTCCGCAGAGAGAACCAGGTGCACAAGGGCCCTCTAACTGCTGAGCCGCGTGAGCGCGAGCCAGCGGATCCGTGAGGGCACCAGCGTCGCTGTGCCAATCCGTCCATCCCCCAGTGACTGCATCACAGGACGGGCCGGCGATCACGGGCCTGCGCCCTTGGGCACCAGCCCTGGCTCCCAGACGGCCGGTGAGAGGCTGTTTCTGCCCTGGCCCGGGCTTCCTGCGGCCACTGAAGGACAGTTCCCTCTTTCTATCACTTCCGAACGCCGCCAGCAGTCCGAAGCCAGCTCCCGTCACATGTCCCCGACCAACCCCTCGGAAGTACCACCTGATTCTCTGAGACGACCCCCGAAACGGCACGTCCCTCCCGGAGCAGCCCTAGCGTTCTCCCCCGACTCATGACCCGGCCCAGGGAACCGTAAACAGCGGTCGGACATCGGGAGCTGCGTCCCGGGGATGGGCAGGAGCTACACGAAGCAGTGGACGCGTCCATGCTCACTTGGCACTCCAGCTGGGTCCGCAACGGCAAACCGGCACCTTACATGTACTGTCCCTCAGCACCGTGTAAGGGCAGAGAGGCCGCACGAAATCACACACACTTGCACTGTGCACACACCACTGGGAGAGGCGTGAACGTTATTCACTGCCTAGAAACTGACCAGTGGTGTGAAGCAGTCAAGTAAACACACAGCCCGAAGAGAAGTGAGCACGACTTGCCCGGCCCCACCGTGCAGCGGGCGCCGGCTGCCCCAGGCGACTCCCAGGCCCGAAGCGCGTACTTCGCCCGCACCCGAGGCGGTGCCCACGGGGCGGTGCCCAAGACGATCACAGCGCTCTGCCGCCCCGGAGAAACGGGAAGGTTCTATCGGAAAAGGTCGTGCCGGTCAGCACGGAAACAGGGTTTGATTTCTTGTTTCTTCCAGCCTCCAGCTTTGCCCTAAACAGTTCTGTTAAGATTCAGTAAAATTCAGCGCGGGCACTTCGGCAGCAGAGCGCCAAGTGCGTGTTGGAAACACGGCTGAAGTTTCAAGGCGCCCACCAGGCAGACACCGGAGGCCCCTGAGACAAGTCACGTACGTGAATAAATGCGGAACGGCCCACGGCCGTGGTCCTTCGTGCGGACGCCTGAAGTCTGAACACAACCGGGCCCTGTTGCTGCTTCCCACTGAGGAGTAAGGAACCCACTGAGAGTCGGATGTTAGAAACCGCCGTTCTCCTGCACAGCAGTAAGTCGGACGCCACACCTCCCAAAATGTGTAAGTCAGATGTAACTGGGCCAAACATGAGCTTGGGGACAAGTGACAGGTGACAGCATGGGCCTGCATTTCCACAGATTCCAAAGGGTCTCTCCTGCCCCCCAGAAGGCTTGCAAACACAACCAAAAATAAACACGAGCCAAAACCAACTAAATGGCCACAAAAACTCTCCCCCAGCCCGTCAAAATGTCACTATTATGTATGTGGCCAAGCCACAGGAGCACCGAAACAATCGCTGGTGTCAGGTCGGCGTGATTATTAGCCCCTTATTCATTTTTTTTTAAAACGTTTAGAGAAAGGAGACCATTTAATATGAGTCAAATTTCAACGTGGCTGGTTTAATACGACGATACGTGACATGCATAGTTTGGTTCCTGTCAAAATTACCCTTTAATGCCTGGAAGCAGAGACCCGATACAGAGACCCAATACAGAGTCCAAGGAGACAGGAACTGGACGGATTTGAGGTGAGAACAATGAGCCGACCCGGGCAGGCCTGGGACGGACGGACCACACCCGCAATGGAAGCTTTAACACGAGGGGAGACGGGAATGCCTGACACGGGACCTTGTGGCACCCCCACGGCCCCCTACAAACCTAACGCTACCCTCCGCGGAGAGCTCAGTGGAAACAAGCCCGCGTCCCACCGCAGCCCCAGCCCGCCACCAAGGCCCACAGGTAAAGAAGGGCGGGGCGAGCCGACCTCCAACGTCCTCACATTCCTGACGCCTGACTCTGCCCGAAGACAGGCAGGAGCGCGGGACGCGCCGGAACGCGGGGCCGCAGACTCGCTGGGTTGGATCTAAGCCGCGCAAAGATGCAGCGGCGGCCAGCGGCGGCTCGGGCTGAAGTCACTTGGGAGAAGCTGGGTTTTGAGCTGGATCCAGCCTTAGTCGCCAGGCATGGGGATATCGGCTCCGAATCGGGAACTCGGGGCGTACCGGGCTGAACTGGCCGCCGTCTGCAGGGTGACCCGACGCCAGGATTCACCGCCGGTGTCTGGTGACGCTTGGTAAGTCCTCAGGGTTCCCGGGCAGAGGGCGGAGCGCAGCCTGCCCCGAGGCAGGGAAATGCGTGGAAACCACAAACCGGCCCGGGTCACACGGAATATCCCCTGGGCCAGCTCGCAGCATGGGCCTCTGATGGGCCGTCGAGACTCGTGCTGTCGGAGGAGGAATTTCTCTCCGCAGAGCTGGCACACGGGCGTGTTCCGGTCCACGGGCTCTTCTCCAGGAAGACGCGGGCGCACTCATTAGCGGCGGAGACACCATTAGGCAAGAATTTACTAACGAAGCTCAACCCACGCTCTCGGACTGGAGGCCAGGCCGCCTTTCTGTTTGGATCCGTGTCTCTCAGAATGTTCTGTTACTCATATTCTCCACCCACTAATCTCTACCTGTTGATCGGAATCAGGAACACTTGTTGTGATTTAATTGGATGTACTCCCCGGCATACCTAGACAACTTCAAAGCAGGGCTGCTGTTTAATTAGTGGGGCGCCTTATTCACCAAAGCTTGGTGCTCTTGGATGTGGCCATCCTCGTGAGAAGGTGTAATTTCCAGGATCTGAGAAGAACAGCAGTCAGGGCCCAGAAAACCCCCAGCCCGGAGGGCCGACTGTGCAGCAGGCCAGGGGCCTCCGCAAGGGCAGACACGATCTCCCAGTGAAACTCAGACGGCCCGTCCGCTTGCAATGGGAAACGCCGGCCACGCGTTCCAGAACCATCCTCGGCTCAGCCAACACGTGCAGCGAAAAGCAGCGTGATGCTGGAGATGCCAGGGCCGCAGGAAAGAAATTAATTACTGGGAAGGAGCCGAGGGGAGAAAGCCCCCAGAGGGGCGTCCATCCGTCCGGGCGCCAGGCCAGACAAGGCACGTCACTAGGAAAGAGACCCCGTAATGTCAGCGTCAGGAAGGACGGCGGTTAAAACGCCACGTCGTGCCTCTTCACGGAGCTAGAACACCACCGGGCAGTGAGGTGGGCCAGGGCCTCGACGCTAGGGGTCCTATCGGTCTCTAATGTTTGACTTTCACCTGTGCTAACCCCGGGTGGAGTAGATGCCGGCCCGTGCCTCCCTCGAGGGCTGGCCCGGCCCTGCTTTGGGGACACGAAGTCAACTCCAGCCACCTGACACACAGTCACCACGGACTGTCCCCAACTTTACTCTGCTTTGATTCCGCTTGGACAGCAAACACGTCAAAGCCCCCAATGAGCCAAGTGTAGACGTGCCTCCCTCTTCCCGGGCACCGCCTGAAGCGAGAGCTTGCTCCCCTTGGGGTCTCTGATGGCCCCCAGGGCCACCGACAAAGGCCCCACTGTCAGGGCCTGGTGAGCCTGTGGCTGAATTGGGGTCTTTCATGCAGCTTCTCCCTCCCAGACACCTAGAGCCTCCGGCCAGGCAAGGTGAGACCAGCCCCTCCCACCCGTCCACTGTGAGGCCATGCCTGGCCCCGCTTCCCCGCTGGGCCGCTTGTCACTCGCCCAACGTGGCCAAGAAAGGGCAAACAGAAACGCGGGGTGTGCACCGCTCGCGCACTCGGTCTCCACTGCACTTGAATTACTAGCTGTTCCCACACCAAGGTTTTTAGCTCAAATCACTAGATTTATTTAAAGGTAAAGGAGGAAAAGATACTTTTTTTTTTAAGAATGACCCTTATCGGGAAGAGAACTGAGTCGGGTGTGATCCCACGGCAGCAGGAGATGTTACCCTCTCGGTGCCTGAGGGTGGGGTTGAGAGGCCCAGCCCTCCCCACGCTGCAGCCGGGACCCAGTGCTGCGAGACCCCTGGGGCTGACGGGAAGGCGACCAGGGACAACGCGTCCGCTTGCACTGGCTCCGTCCAGTGTCTCTGTGTCCCCACGGCCTCGTCCTGCTGCCCTTTTGCAAGCAGGCCATTCACCAGCAGGGATGGCCTCAAGCTCATGGAAACAAACAGCAAACAGGGGTGAATGTTTGCTCTGATCAAGATGGTGGCATGGATTTTTTTTTTTTTCTTTTTAAGTCGCTTCTGGATGAGTTTGCTAGTGAGGACGCACCACAGCCTGGTGGCTTAAGTCTGGGGACGCCGGCGTGAGCGGGGCTGGTTTCTCCGGCGGGCTGCCCCCCCACCCGGCCCCGGTGCAGCCAGCCGTCCTCCCTCGGGCGGCCCTCCCCGCCGTTGTCCCTCCCTGCGCACATCTACGTCCTGATCTCTTCTTCTAAGAGCCCAGGCGCACCGGATCAGGGCCCGCCATAAGGACCTCGTCTACACTTGATGACTCCTGTAGAGACACTCCGTCCAAACAAGGTCACACTCGGAGATGCTCGCAGCTAGCACTCAGGTGGGCCTGTTTCTGGGGAGCCGATTCAGCCCGCAACAGGGGTGTTATTTGTCGGCAGGGCTGCCTTAGAAGCAATGCTGACTTGAAAGCGGCGTTTGCAAGTGCGCGGTGCAGACGGACAGACAGACCTCCACGAGACAGACGAAGCCGGGGTTTGGACCCACACAGAGGCGCGCCCGAGGGAACCGCGCACAGCCCACGAGGAATTCGAGCACCCTGACTCCGTCCTTTGGATGCCCTCTTTGTTGTACAGAAGATGTCCCTTGGCTGCGTCTAACGGACATCACGGAGCTGTCCTCCGAGCTCTATGTCCCCGAGGTTTCCAGCAGAGGACGGGACACCTTCGGAGCCTGCGCCACCCAGGTCCCGCTCTCACGCTGCTTATTTCCATCAGCACCACTGTCCCCGTGGGGCAGCAGGCAGGCCCGGAGGGAGCGTGCGCGAGCCTGCTGCCCCAGTTTCCACACGTCCGTCCTCACGGCCCCTTCACGGGAGCGCCATGTCCGGACCCTCGCCTGCACCCGTCTCCCGCGCCAGTGTCTCCTCCTCCCCGGTCCTCCGCATGCTATAGCCCTCGGAGCTGGGCCTGCAAAGCTCCCCTCTTCTTTCCACCTCTGTCCCTTTGAGGGCCCGGCAAAATGCAGAGAATCCCCAAATGTACCTTTGTGGCTCAGACCACCCTCGGAAAGTCAGCGCCAGAGGCCCGAGGACCCCCTGACCACTGATACACGCATCGCTCGGCTTGTCCGATCACGAGTCCAGCTTCCCTCCACAGTCTGCTCCCCTGCGGCCACCCCCCTCCCAGATTCTGACGCCATCCTGGCCGTGGACCTGGTTGTCCTGACTTCCTGTCCAACCACCTTCTGCATCCAACCCGTCACGAAGGGTCATTCGCTCTGTCTGCAGCAGGCATTGGGATCCGATGCTCCCAGCCCCTCAGGGCTCATGCCCAGTCCCGGCAGCCCTCGGCTCTGCGGGGTCAGGCGACAGCCCCTGGACAGGCTCCACGGGCCCCTCTCCCCACAGCGGTCACATGGGCCTCTAGTAGGAGCGTCCCACACCGTCCGCTGGGGCAGGAGAGGTGGAGTTCAAAAGTGTGAGGCCGAGTGGAAGAAGCCAGACACAGGAGCCCGGCTTGTAGGATCCGCCCCCACCCCCGCCAAGTTCAGCACGAGACAGAGGCACCTGTGCTGACGGGGGTCAGCATTACCTTTGGGGGTGACAGCCAAGGGGGAGCAGGACACAGGTTTCTGAGAGGTCGCTGGTGTGGCCTGTGATGTGGGACCTTAATCCACGCGTATTACCCGCAGAGCTCACCGCGGTTCTCCCGGCAGAATCTCTCCTGTGACGCTCCCACCTTGAGCGGGGCCCACGCTGACCTCCTCCCCCGTGCCCGACACACTTCTGCACGTGACACACACAATCCTGCCGTCCAGCCTGCTTCCCGTGGTCCACATACTCATCCGTCTGCCTTTTCTCCGTCCGTCCGTCTGTCTGCTCTGTTCTACCCCCAGCAGCTGTCCATCTGGTGAATGAGTGAATGTTCTGTGCTCGACACCTTCCATCACGTTCCACCTCCTGGGCGCAGCAGCCCACCCCCTTCATCCGGCCCCTCCACACACACGCACACGCGCACGCGCGCACGCATGCAGCCTCCTGAACTCGCCTGGGCTCCTCCGCCCTTCACGGCCTCGACGACAGTTCCGGCCCCTTCTCCATGTGGGGTCGGCGTCTGTTCTGCCCCCGCCCGTCACTCACCCCTTCCTCCTTCCGCCCCAGCGATGACTCCCTGCGCACCTCACTGAAAACGTCTGCGCCCACACGCCGCCTGCCCGGCCCTGGCTGCATCTCTCTCCGGAGCGGCGTGTCTGTCCCAGGTCAGCAGAAGCGGGTCCCCGATGGCAGGCTCCGGGTGACGGATGCATGCGGGACCTCGAACCCGGGCACGAAGGAAGCCCTCCGCGACCGTGTGAGGAGAACCCAGACGTTGGCAGTGCCGCGGGCCTGTCGTGCTCGTGTTCTGGCGTCCCCGAGTTTCGGCCCCAGCGTGGAGGCTGGTCGCACCTGCTCCAGTTGTGCTCGGGGCTCTACGCCGGCGCAAGCTCTTGGCCTCCTCTCAGGCAGGTAATGGGGTCATAGTCTGGGCCCGGCCCCTGCTCCTCCACACTGCATGTGAGCACGTCCCTGCACAGCTGTCCTCAGACCAAACAGTCCTCCACGTGCCCCCGGGAGCTCTGCTGGGCTCCACGATCCTCTCTCCCCAACACGCCCTTCTGAGTGTGCATGTGCACCTTTACATGGCCACGTGCCAGTCCACCACAAGCCGCCGGCTGCCGGCACCACTCCCTGCAGCAGGTGCACCCAAGGTGCACTCTAAGTGAGGGACCCCAGGCCCCCGGCAACACACCGTAGAACCGGCTTGCAGAACGGCAGCCTGAGGATCTAGATGAACTCACTCTGCCTCCAACACAGCCAACACCAAGCAGCTCGGGGCTCAGAGACATTGCCAAAGCCACAGAACGAACTGAAAGTTCATCCGAGAGAAAGGACCGAGCCTCAGAAAGACAGTGGGCTGTGCTCGTTTGCTGTGCTCTTTGACGGTCGGGAGAGCTGATGCTCTGAAGCACCACGGAGGCCACTGGACAGCAACGGCGGTTTGGACGTGAGGCACCCGAGGGAGGCTCTAGGTCTGTCTCCGCTGGGTTGGGGCAGGGGTCCTAGGGAGGCAGGAGGGCGTGGCACCGCTGGGACATGACCGGACACCAGCAAACTGCCTCCTGCTGACTCGGATGGCAGTAAAGACGAGCACGGCCCCGAATATACGAGGAAATGCAGACCCGGAGGACCACAGGGAACGTGAAAAGGTCTGATGTGTTTCTAAGGTCAACAGTGCTACGCACACATGGAAGGCCAGGCGCTCACCCCAGGAAGACCAGGAAGGAGGAGACGCTGGCCCCTCGCCGCGGGCACCGCCAAGAACAGGCAGTGAAGGCTGAGGCTGGATCGATGTCCATTCACAAGACCCTCTTGGCACAAGGTTCAAGACGCACAGCGAGGTACACAAGAAAATCTGACGAGTGACTGGCTAACTGCACAACGGTCCTGACCGACACGTGACTCTGAGGAACCCAGGCTTGAAAATTAAGGGACCTTAGTTTGTGTTCTTATCACACAAACAAAAACAAAAACGATAGTAACAGCAATAAGTACAGTAAGAGGAGACTTCTGGAGGTGATGAGTATGTGTATGGCACAGACAGTGGCGAAGGTTTCATGAGTATATACTTACCTCCGAGCTTATCACGTGGTGTACATTTCATCTGTAAGGCTTTCCAAATGCCAACCATACCTCGATTTAGCGGTTTAGAAAGAAAAGAAGAAGAACTCAAAAAGAATGACGGACAACTCAGCGGTCACCCATCACAGGAAACAGAGAACCCATAGAATTAGTAAAGCAAAGCCACTAAACAAACAAACAGCAAGAAGAAATACACCACCAAAAACTGAAACAAAAAACAAAAATAAAACCACAGCAGCAAAAACAAACCCCGATGGGTAGAGGGGTCTGCAACTAGAGTCGCTAAATATTATCTAAAATGTCCAGTTTTTAACAAAGAATCATGAAGACACACAACAAATAAAATCAGAAAGTGTGCGGCGCGCACAGGAAGAAACACCCCACCGAGAACGTCCCTGAGGGGACCAAAACATTATAAATACGTTAGAAAACTAGAGAAAACCACATCTAAAGAATCGAAGGGTATTGTAACAAAATTTTCTCACCAAATAGGGAATATCAATTAAATAATAGATGAAAAGAATCCTAATCCTAAATCCTACAGTGGAAAGAACAACTGAAGGTTACCAGGTAGGCTCCATAGCAGATCTGGGCTGCAGAGGAAGGACTGCGTGAACTGGAAGACAGTTCACTACCTGTTCAGATGACCTACCCGGAAGAGGAGAAAACGGAAAGAATAAAGAAAAATAACAGAATCTAAGAGAGAAGGAAAAGGCAGAAAAAAACATCTGAAGAAATGATGACCGAATGCTTAGCAAACTTGATAAAAAGTAGGGAGTGATGCACTGAAGAAAATCACGGAACTCTACGTGGGACGACCTCCGAGACATGGACTAGACACAGCACAGACAACCGTGAAAAGCAAACACAGAGTCTTAAAAGCAGCAGAAGAAGTGACGCGTCATGTATGACAGGTGGGACGACATATTAACAGTACTGGAGGAAGAAAGAGACCGTCAGCCAAGAATTCTGTATCCAGCTAACCTCTTCTTCAAAAATGCATAATTTAGGCCACGACCAGATGAGCAAAATATGGGGGAAATTTGTCATTAGCGGAATGCTCTATAAGAAATAGAAAGGGAGTTATTTGAGACGAAATGAGAGGACACTGGAAGGAATCCTAATTCACACAGAGAAACAAAACAGTACCAGTAAGGGAGCTACACAGGGGCTATGAAAGTTAGTATAAATGTATTTTTCTCAATAACACTTTACTTCTGCCATTCATTTTACAAGGCTACTGCATAAAACTGTAATTATCAGATTGTGTTGATGGACTTGAAATATATGAGATATAATTTGTGCAGCACGAAGAGTTAAGAGAGAAGAAGAAGGAATAGAAACATATCGGAGCAAAGTATTTGTTATCAGTATTAAGTTAGCATTAATCTGAGTTAGGTTTCTTTAAAGATTTTATTTATTTATTGACAGAGAGAGAGAGATCACAAGCAGGCAGAGAGACAGGCAGAGAGAAAGGGGAAGCAGACTCCCCGCCAAGCAGAGAGCCCGATGCGGGGCTCGATCCCAGAACCCTGGGATCATGACCTGAGCCGAAGGCAGCGGCTTTAACCCACTGAGCCACCCAGGCGCCCCTGAGTTAGGTTTCTTTAAAGTGAGGTAATAATAATAAACTTCACACAACCATTAAGAAAATAATTTTTTAAAATTACATATATGAAAGACAAAATAAATTTTGAAATCACACCAGGAACTATCTATTTAACCAAAAAAAGGGCAGGAATCAAGGAACAGAGGAACAAAAAGGAAGTGACACATAGAAAACAAATAGCAAAATCACAGAAGTAAAACCTGTCTTATCGTTAACTAATTAAAGCCGAGTGGGTTAAAAGGACAAATCAAAAGCAACGGAGACTGGCAGAAAGGATTAAAAATTTATCCATATTCATGTTGTCTATAAAAGACACTTTGTTTTCAAGAACACAAACAGCTGAAAAGAAATATGAAACACTCAGCAATCCTGAGAAAGCTGTAAAGGCTTATGTAAGTCTCAAACAAAATAAACTTAAGATACGAATCATTACTAGAAACAAAGGACATTTTACAGTGATAAGAAGGTCAAGCCGATCTATTTTAAATGTATATGCACCTAACAACACAGCCCCAAAAACACAAAGCAGAAACTTACAGAAATGGAAAAAAAAAAAAGTAGCTAAGTCAGTAACAGTAACTGGAGATTTCAATAACCCACTTCAGTAATGGATGTAAGAACTGGGCAGGTCAGCAGGGGAACAGAAAACTTAAACGGCGCCGTCCGCTGACCGTAACGAGCACATTTGAACATCCCACCCCTCCAGCAACAGACACATTCTTCTCAGGCTTACAGACAATGTGTTCCTGGACAGACCATACTCTAGGTAGTAAAATAAGATTTAATAAACCTAAAGGGAATCAAGCCATGCAAACGACAGAATATAATTAGAAATCAGTAACAGAAGGAAATTTGAGAATTCACAAATATGCAGAAATTAAACAAAACATTTCCAAATAACCAATGAGTCACAGAAAATATCACAGGGAGGTTATAAAATACTTTGACAGGCATGAAGGGATGCACATTTAACAAAACTTAATCATACAATTAAGGTAGTGCTTAGAGGGATTATATTTAAAAAGATCTCGGGCGCCTGGACAGCTCGGTTGGTTAAGTGTCTGTCTTCAGGTCAGGTCATGATCGCCAGGTCCTGGAATTGAACCCCGTGCCGGGCTCCCTGCTCAGCGGGAGTCTGCTTCTCCCTCTCCCCCAACCCCTGCTTGTGTTCGCTCTCTTTCAAACGAATAAATAAAATCTTAAAAAAAAAAATCTCAAATCTATAACATAACCTTACACCTTAAGGACTTATAAAAAGAAAGGCAAACTTTTATAAACTTAAAAAAGAGCAAACATAAAAAAAAAAAGAGCAAACCGAAGACAGCAGAATAGAAGAAAGAATAAAGATAGGGCAGAGACAAATAAAACACAGAAATGACAGAGAAAATCAATGATACAAAAAGTTGGCTCTTTGAAAAGATCCCCCAAACTGAGAAAGCTGTAGCTAGGGCGACCAAGAGAAAAGGAGAGGAGACTCAAATTATTGAAGTCAGAAATGAAAGAGGGGGCATTGCCATTGAATGAAAAGAAACAGAAAGGACCGTAACAGCATGAGTAATCGCGTGCCAACACGTTAGTAACCCAGATGAGGCGGACACAGTCCTACAGAAACACGGCTACCGAGGCCGACTTCCGAAGAAACGGGAAGGTCCGGAACGGGTGTACCGCACGCGAAGGCACGGAGCGAGCAACCAGACTTCCCAGGAAGCAAAGCCCAGCACCAGATGGCCTCTCTGGTGGATTCTACCAAATATTTAGACAAGAATTAACACCAATAACTTCATAGACCCTTCAAAAAATACATAAATAAGAGAGAGGACACGTTCCAACACGTTCTAGGAGGCCAGCATTACCCAGACACCAATATACTTCCCGGCGCTTGCAGCACGGAACAAACGTGCGTGCGAGAGGCAGAAGGGCACAAAGCCAGACCCCGGAGTGAGCAGCGCACGGGCAGAGCCGACTGCGCCCGTGTCCTCCCAGGCCACGGCCGGGCACGCAGAGGCGTGGCGACCTAGAGTGGTGGGAGCTTGGCGGGAAACGCACCCGCGTGCAGACTCACGGAGGAAACAGCATGTCTGAATCATGTAGCAGATTCAGACACGTCCTTTTTAATTAAAAAACCAAAAAACAAAAAACTAGCTAAGGTTTTTAAGTAGCACAAAATAATTCACCTCGGAAATCTATAATTAATGAAAATCTCTAGTTTTTTAAGAACATTAACAGTTCGGGGCGCCTGGGGGGGGCTCAGTCGGTCAAATGTCCACCTTCGGCTCAGGTCGTGATCCCGGGGTCCTGGGATCGAGCTCCGCGTCGGGCTCCCTGCTCAGCGGGGAGCCTGCTTCTCCCTCTCCCCCTGCTTGTGCTTTCTCTCTTTCTCTCTCTGTCAAATAGATAAATAAAATCTTTAAAAAAAAATAACTGAACAACTTAATGAAACCACGTAACTTGAAGTGCCTGCTGCGCAGAAACATGTAGCCGTGTTCGGAGTCCCCTGCATGCTTCGCCCCTGCATTTTAAACAACCCGAAAACAGTCTTCATGTTCTACTTCCCAAACATCTTGCACCACCGTCTTTCCACAGTGAGTACCACGGCAGAGTGTCTCATTCGTTCAATACAAAGGGCAAGGACTGGCGACAGCGGCGCAAACATGTGCATTTCACAGCCGCGACGCTGGACGGTTCGTACCGACTATACTAAATCACTGTACGCCCGCCGTGGTGCCGATCATAAAAATGCATGGAGTTGTCAGTTATCTTGTTTTCTGTAAGTTCACATCTTTGTCTTTTCTGCGCTTCTCCTTTTAAATAATTTCCTGAAAGAATTAAGCTGGCAATCCTATCACCAGACGCTGCCTCCTTCTCCACGCTGCAGTAAAAAAGGACATTTTTCAGTTCATTGTTTTTACCTAAGTGAGACTCTTAAACTCATAAATCATGGTTGTTTCAAGGTTTTCTTTGAGGCTTTTTAATTTTCACAGCCAGAAGCCCTAAACTAATCCATCACGGAGCAATGTCATGGGTAATTACCGCGGGGCTGACTTGCCTGCTCTGTCCCTCCAGGCTGCAGGTGTGCTCTCCGCCTCGTGTCTGAAAGCACCTCTGCGGCAGCAGCCCCACAACTCCGGGAACCCCTCTCCGTCATTACCACGGAAACCCGCCGACCGTGTGATACGGGACACCCAGCCAGCGTGCACGCGTGTGTGCGCCTGGGACTCAGATGGTCCCTGAGACTTTGTCCTCAGCATTTGAGGCTTTTGGCAATTGCAAGCAGTTAGATTTGGAATAAAATG
>JAHRIG010000081.1:0-168282 GCA_020311275.1 Eira barbara | reverse complement strand
GGGGCTGGGCTCCCTGAGCACACGAGGGCTGGGATCCCTGGACACACAAGGGGCTGGCATCCCTGGACACACAGGGGGCTGGCATCCCTGGACACACAGGAGCTGGCATCCCTGGACACATGAGGGCTGGGATCCCTGGGCACATGGGGGCTGGCATCTCTGGACATATGGGGCCCTATCTCTATCCCCTGGTCCGATTCCCCTTCCAGCCTTCTAGGGGGACCCTTCCTTGCCCCACTGTCTCAATGGGCAGGGGGGATTCTGCACCCCACCCCGACATCCAGCAGTGCCGGAGACATCTGTGATAGTGAGACCAGGGTGGGGCACGGTGGGACCCGTCACACACGTTCAATGTGCAGGAAAGCCCCCATCAAGGGAAATTACTGGGCCCCAAATGTCAACACCATGAGGCCAAGAATCGGCTCCGCTCTAGGCCACCCTGTGCTTCCCTACGTGCTCCTAGTCCCGGTCAGCAAGCCCGAGCTGAATAAAGCTTAGATACAATCTCATGCGTCATCTGGGCTCCCGCCTCACCCTTCTCCAATTTCAGAAGTGCCGTCTCTGCCTCTTGGACTTCTTAGACGCCAAATGGGAGCGAGGGGCCCTTCCTCCCCGGGTCTCCGTGACCCTCTGAACCTCATGTGCTTTGCTTCACATTCAAGCGCGTCTTCCTTTTCTCCACCTGCCCCTTCTCTACGTGTCCCTCCCTTCTACCCGCGACGCCAATGAGGCCGAGGCCCACAATAACCTCCCTCCTGGCCAGGCACCTACAGGGACAGCGGCTGCAGCTGAGAGATGTGGGACCGGGAAGACCCGCGGCTGGGCCCGGCCCCCCACCCCCGCCACGGCAACCACGGCCACGTATGTGCGTGTTTCTGTGGCGTCCCGGCTGCTCCGACAGGGGCTTCGCTGCGGACGTCCCAGGCATGTGCCTGGGCACCTTTGGGACACCGCCCAGCTGGGGCCACAGAGGAGGTGGAGCCACCGTCGCTGGCCACGGACAGACTCGGGTCGCCCCGACGGCTGAACCGTTTGAGGAAACACGTGCCCTACACAACGGTGAGAAGGACTCGTGCTCTCGTCGGCCTGTGGCTTCTCGTCCTAATGCAAGTGCAACCAGGAAAGGGAAGGAAGGCGGCACCAGGGCTGGCTCGGGGAGGAGGGAGGGAACGGGGTCGGGGTTCCCAGCGCCCACGCGGCCACGCAGACACACAGCTCCAGACCTGCACGCCCTTCCCCGCTCGCTCCCACGTCTAGTCACTATGCCACAGTACAGTTCACAGCCATGTTTCCAAAGAGACCCGCTATTTATGCAAACAAGCCGTTTTCCACGTGCGCTGGCTTCCAGACAGCAAGGAGCTCACAGTGGGCCCCGGCCCTGCTTCAGTATTTACCAAAGCAGATGCCAAGTCTCACACCACAGGAAAGTCGAGGGACAGAAGGCCTGGAGGACCTCGACCCTGGAGGGTAGAGTTCTGCATAAACGGGATGTCAGACCGAGTGACTCCGGCAGTGGGGAGCACCTAGGAAGGCAGCGGACTGGCCCCCACACCACCTGGCTTTCCTTCGCACCATTATCTTTAGAGCACGGACTTTACGGACTTTACAAGCACAGACGCCGACGAGCCCGTGACAGGAGCCAAGCCGTCCTTTCTGCACAAGAACTGGCCAAGACCTACGATTTGCAGGGCGCAGGGCGTGGCGATTCTCTTCCGGAGTTCTGTTTGGACTTAACACACCCCCAGGCCTTGTGCCAAAAACAGAGAGTAAAAAGGGAAGACCCAACAACGCGGGGACGGCAGTTCTCGGGGGGACCTGCCGCGGGAGGACCTGCAGTGCGTGAGTTCTCGGCGGGAACAGAGCGGGAGTCTGTCCAGCGCGGCAAGAGGAGGCAGCCCCCACTCAAGAAAGCCCCCCGGAGGGGCAAACAGCCCCGCACCTGTGCAGCCTGTCAGCAGTTATGGTCCCCGAGGGCCCACGGCAGCAGCCGTGCATGGCAAGTGGGCTCGAGGGCTGCTGCCATCTGTCCAGCATCCCTGGGGCCATCTTACCCGCCGACAGGTAGGCTGTGGCCAGGGCCCAAGGAGAAGGCCTTGTAGCTGCTCTGCCACCAAGCCCTGAATGACAAGCACACACACGGAGCAAAACCGCCCCGGCACGCTGCCAGAGGCTCTTTCCGTTTAACGGGAAGCAGGTGAATCTCTCCATGGAAAACCATTCCGTGCGGGAGGCTCCAGTGACGTGGCTCTGGCCCGTGAGCCACCACGGGCCAAAATTCACCTGACGTTTCAAAACTGTGATGCTTTCCCCCACATCAGCTGGCAAAGGTCCCAGGCCAGGCCGAGGACGGTGCGGACACAGCAGTGGGTGTGTAGGTGCGGCAAAATCCGCGCGGACAGCCACCTACATCCATGCCCCACGGCCGTCCCCCAACTGTTCCGCCGCCAGGAAACGCATCCTGCAAAATAAAGTCATGTGTGTGAAACGGTGCGTACACAACCCGTCACCGAAGCACTGGGCTTGTTTCCGTTAGCATTTTCTCTCTCGGTGTACAGGCTTACGAATTTGAACACAGTAATAAATTCACATCTCCACAGCCGCAGCCGACAGAGAGAACAGTCTAACACCCAAACAACTCTTCCCGTCCTCTCTCTCCATTTATACATACACACGTGCACACGCTTTTTCTCCATCACTACCGTTTTGACTTCTTTGTGAAAAGCAGAATCACACAGGATACGATGGTAGGGATCAGAGCAGGCCACCCCAAAATAGCCCACTTCGGCATGAGGATTATCTCAAGCCGAAGACAAGGGGAGGGAGAGCAGAGACAGGAGGAGCCTCCGCCCTCCCCATCTGTCTACAAGCAGGACAGAAACGTCCCTCTGGGAGGGCGTCCCCCTCTTTTGTAGCATGAGGGAAGAACGACGCTTTTGCTGTGGGTAGAGGCAGCACCAGGATGAGTCTGACCACATAAATCCCAGAGAATAATCCTTACCGACCATTAGTCTCCCACACACACTTCCTAGTCCCTCTGTCGTGACCTACCACCCCTGGAAGCCCAAACGCTTTCCCTGTGCTTAATCTCCTCTCCACAATTTATTGCCCTTTGTTTATAGGGCACTAAGCACCCAAAGCTATCCAGTTCTTTGGGTTTTCACATTTTTCTGTGAAGCCTTCATGCACTTAACATAACAGCAGTGAAATCTGGGCGCCTTCGCTACCGGGAAGCTGCCCTTGTCCGTTCACTTCCCAAGCCTCAGTCACACAACCTAGGAGAGCAGAGGAAGTTTTTCTCCTCCCCTACATAAACTTCGAACCGTAGTGCCTATACGGGGACATCTAATTCGGTGTCTGTAGAAATAACTCACTCCTCTTTTCTGCAAGAGTATTCCACGGTGTCGATGGCCCAAGAATGGTGAGTCTCCACACTCTGGGCTGATCCCTCTGGACAAGGCCTTATACCTCAACAGGCACACAAGCTGCCCAAGAGCTCGTTATGTGTGGGTTCTGACTCTGCGGGGTGGCGCCTGGGATCCTGCATTCCCAACGGCTCCCGAGCCAAGCCCTGCTTCTGCTCCGTGGGCCACTGTGAACGGGGAGATCTTGGCTTCCAGGCAGACAGGCCATGCCCTAGTGCACCCTTTCAAGTTTGGGTGAATGGGGTTAAGACCGGCAGCCACTGGGTCCCTTGACTGGTCCGTGCAGCTCCCCACGAACAGAGCTTTCCCTAAATCGGAGGTTTTATGTGAAGCGTGCGCTTGGCGTCTGTATTCACCCACCGGAGCCCTGCGGGCGGTCGGGTCAGACCCTGCGGAGTCTCGTTCCCAGAGCACTGCTGTTCACAGACGCGGCAATAAGGACAGCGCGTCCTCCACACAGCGCAGGGTGTCTGAAGGCCACTAGAACAGGGGCGAGTCCACCTGTGGGGCTCAGCAAAGACAGAAAGAGAAGGAGCCATGCTGCTTGGGAGGGCAGGCTCTCAGAGCACCCATTAAAGACCCTGGAACACGTCCCCTATCATCCACGGGAAACGGACCGAATCCAGCCGGAGCAGGCCACGTGTGCCAGGAGAGCCAAGGTAGGAGGAATGTGAGGTTGTCCTGGTTCCCCAACCACTGGGGAGGTGCGGGAACCACCACACCATTACTCCCGGGAGACCGTGCAGGGCGTCGGAGGGCCATGCAGGGAGGAGGCCTTGTGAAGCCCCCCAAATGGGCAAAGGACCAACGCAGACGTTCCTCCGAAAAGGACACACAAATACCCAGCAAGCTTGTGGGAAGATCACCGATCACTGCAGAGATTATGAGAACGTCACCGATCATCTGCAGAACCAACGAGACACCACCTCACGTCCACTCACCGAAAAGAGGTGTTGGGGAAGGCGCGGCGAGACTGGAGCCCTGCGGCGCCGCTGGGGGGACGTCAAACGGCACTGCCAGGAAAACCGGACGGCAGCTCCCCCCAAAACTAAGAATAGGATCACCACATGACCCAGCAGCTCCACTTCCGAGCGCACACCCAGAAGGACTGAAGGCAAGGCCCTGACAAGCCGTCCACACGCTCACACGGCCGCTCAAACACGGAAGCGTCCCAAGTGTCCGCAGACAAATGGATGGAGAGGCCAAGTGTGCTACTGGCACACAAGGGAACCACGTTCGGTCTTACGGAAGAAATTCTGGGCCTCCTGGCTGGCTCGGTCGGTTGGGCATCTGACTCCCGGTTTGGGTTCAGGTCATGGGCTCAGGGTCCTGGGATCGAGTCCTGCGACCATCCTGCCCAGCAGGGAGCCCGCGTGTGGTTCTCTCTCCCCCTCTCCTTCTGCCTCTTCCCCGCTGCGCACATGCTCTCTCTCTCTCAAATAAATAAATCTTTCAAAAAAAAAAAAGTAATTCTAACACGTGCCACGACACGGATGAGGCCAGGGACATGATGCGAGTGAAATAAGCCAGTCACAAAAGACAAGAATTCTACGATTCCTGGGCAGGATCTCGAGCAGTCGACCCCCGGAAGCAGAAGGAAGACGGAGTGGCCGGAGCCAGGGCGGGGCGGACCCCAAACAGTAGCTGCTTAACGGGGATACATGTTCAGGTTTGCAAAATGAAAAAAGTTCTGACAATTGCAAAACACCGCAAACGTACATAATGTTGTTGAACTGCACACTCAGCAACGCTTAAGATGCTGAATTGTCTGTGTGTCTGTGTGTGTTACCACGACTGGAAAACAAACCCGTGCGTGCCGGGTGGAGACTCGGCGGCAGTCAGGACACCCGCGTCGGGTGCTCCAGGCAGAGAAGCGCCAGAGGTCCCACGCGAAGCTACAGTCACGCCCCGGGGGGACCACAGCCGCAAAAGCTCACCGAGTCAGGGCCTGGGCGTCAAGATCCCCAGCACGTGGGCTCCTGTCTTCTCCTCTTTGGATGAAAACATTTTACCTTTTATTTTAAAGTACTCTGACCCCAAGGAGGCCATCATCACTGGAAACACACTCACTTCCAAACGCCTGACATCACGGGAGCACCTCACGGCTCTGTGTCCCCACCTGGACGTGGGCACGACACAGCAGTGCCCACCGTGAGAGCCGGCCCACTCCAAGTGTCCGCAAACTCAGAGCTCACGGTGGAAGCGTTCCGCACCGTCTCGTCTCTCCCTGCTCTCTCCAGCAGCCCCTGATCTCAACCCCTGAGCCCACGTACACATCACCAGAGCCCGTGCCTGTCCCCACGGCCGCAAAGTCACCTGCCTGCCCCTGGAGGAGCCTGGCCTTGACAGCCTCTTACCCTGAAGCCCTGCCCAGCTGGGGCTCCCCAGGACGGGAGGCTCACTCCCTGCCGTCCTGGCCTGCAGCCTCCACATGCCCGGGAGGTAACTGGCACAGGGGACTAAGGCTCCTCCCGGCCTGGGCCTGGAGGAGAAGGAAAGGAGCCCACGTCTCGGGGTCAGGATTCGCAGGTTGGCAAGAGCCGACTCCCCGGCGCACACAATCCCAGCATGCCTTCCGCGCGTAGCTGCTCTGCACCGTGGCCAGCTCCTGCCCAGCACCGATTCCTGGAGACGCCAGCGACGTTCCCAGGAAGCCACCAGGAGCCGATCGTTAGGGATGGAACTACAGCAGGGGTCCTGAGCTCCGCAGACTGGAAGTACGAGCAAAGATCGCTGTGACATTCCTTCCGCACACTTCTGGGTCGTTTTCCTCTATTTTAATTAGCTCGATCATTTGAAATCTGTTTCCATTCGTATTTTCCCGCCAAGAAAATCCCTTTTCCTTTTTTGAGTGTGCGGTTTAAAAGCTTAAAGCAAGGTGCCGTGCAGGAATAAGGTACGTGCCTTTAACCCCTGACTTAGCTAAAGCACCTCACAGTTGAAGTATTCAATGACGGCGGCTGTATTAAACAGCTTCTGGCCTTCAAGAGCCACATGACTGTCCTCAGGTCTCCAATCTCCTGGGCATCCCCTCTGTGTGCCTCAGTATCCTTTGCGCACACACACACACAGAGCACAAAGAGTGCCCACATGGGCCTCTGGACACCCACGCTTGGCCAACAACGGTCACGGGATCACTTCCGGGCACTGAATTCAGGGACCAACTGCAAACCTGAGAGCCCCTCCTGGGGCCAAGTCACATAGCACGGACCCCAAGCCGGCCCGGAGCGGTCAGCGGCAGAACCAGAGTCGCCCCAGCGTCCTGTCTTCTCCCACCTGCCCTCCCGTCCATCAGGCATAGCTCCCCTCTCCCCTCCGTCCTGATGGACGCTGCACTCCTGCCTCAGGAAGAAGCCCAGAGACGCTGCACCTGCCGGTTTACCAGTCACACGCTCCGGCCTGAGAACGGAGAAGCCAAAATGCAGACCCTTCCGGAAACGGGGAGCGGCAGAGGAAGAAACGCCGGCGCTCTGAGCGTGTGTGTCGGGGAAAGCAGCACTCGTAGAGGCATGTGTACACCCGTGCACACACACACCTGTGCACACACACGTACAGATGCTCACTCCTGTGCACACACAGATGCACACACACACACACACACCTGCAGACACACACGTACAGGTGGTCACACACAGGCACATACATGTGCACTCACATGCACACACACACACACCAGCTGCCATGCACAGATGCACACAGGACCACGTTTCACAACACCTTGTCAGGAAGCACCCCGTGAGACCCCGGGGCTGAATGAAGACAGACCTCGTGTGGGACGGTGGGAGCCCATTCTAAGTTTCCACCACATCACAGTCCCTCATCATCACTGCTCCCAAAAGGACAAAGGGCCAGAGGACTCTCAGCTCGCATCCCCCGGGAGAGGCACGGCCCGTGAGCACGAAGGAGGGGCGCGTGTCCCCCCACGACCCGTGGACTGAATTCAGTGGGAAGTGCAGCTCTGACTGGGTGTGGAAAAGGTACAACGGCATCCGAGGTGCATTTCAGCCGTAAGACCAGCCGTCTGGGACTGCTGGGTGATTCACCGGGGAGAACGTGTACACGGTGGTTTGGAGAGGGGAAGAGACAGCCCACGTGGGGCCCGTGCGGGGAGGCCGATGAGCTAACTGCAGACTTTACGGGAACACGACAGACCATGGCCAGACCAGCCGGCTGCTCCCCTGGGACAGATGCAGGCCTGCCTTGACCCGGGGATCACAGGATCATGACCTGAGCCGCAGGCAGATGCTTCACAGAGGGAATGCCCCAGACGCCCCTTTCTTTGAGATGCCCGAAGGTGGGCGGGGAGAGCGGCTGAGACCGACAAGCTGGCGGCAGCCTCCCGAGCGCCAGTCCAGCAGTGCCCATTGCTGCTTCCTATGCCCCAGTGATGGTCCCCGTCATCCCCATTCTGCAGGGGAGGAGCCAAGGAGCCAGGAAGCTGGTGCTCACAGGGCCACTCAGGGGTGCGGCCGGCTCGTCTCTCCCCGCAGCCCGTGCCAAGTGGCGCGTCTGCATCAGGTCGTCATGATTACGGAAGCTTCCGTGGAAACACAACTGCCAGCGCGGAGGGTGCCCCGAGGACACACTAAGCACAGCGAGGGTCCCACGCCGCTCTCTTTCACACCCCGGACGGCACCCCTTGGGCCCAACCCGTGAACTTGGGCCACGGGAGTCCTCCCTGGTGGGGCCCTCCACCCGGGCAACGGGCTCGTGGCCAGGTGCGCCCCAAGCATGCATACATGTCCCCTAAAGGGGAGGGGACACAAGGATGGGGCGGGCCCAGCCTCGGAGCAGTGCTCAGGTCATGGCCGCAGCACCGGGGGGCGCGGGGGGATGCTCTCTACGGGGCTGGAAAACACGGTCCCCCATGAGACGGCTTACGCTTCCTCCCCTCAAAGACAAGCCGGTGGTTGTGAACAGCCTTTCGGGGCACCCAGGGACACGGCCGTCCGTGTCCCCACTCGGCCCTGCAGGCTGTGCCCGGACAGGGAGCCACCTTCTCCGCCCAGTGGATCGTAACCCCAAGCCAGCCTGGGAAGCCCCTGGGAGTGTGCGGGAAAGCGCCGGGGCCAGCGCACGTGTGTCGCCCGGCGGGTCTGGGGTGCGGCCCGAGAACCCGCATTTCCAGCAGGCGGCGGTGCTGATGCCGCCGGCCCGGGCTGCATCGTGATGGCGGCTGCTCTGGACGGTCGGGCCCCATCCCGTCATTTGAGCGTCACCAGACAGGATGGGAGACGGACGCTCACTGACCCGCCAGCAATAACAGAGGCCGGCCTTCCTCTGCTTCCCGGGATTTCGGCTTCTCTGCACAGCCGCAAGCCTTTTCAGTCACTCTCCGGGCAGAAGCTGCGCAGCTCTCTGTGCGCCCGCTGACTCCTGCCCCCGCACACGTACCTAAGAGGCAGGGAGAGGGAGACAGAGAAGGAAGACAGTTGGGGGAGGGAGGGGAGCGTGAGGGGAGAGGAAGGGGGGGGGAGCAGGAGTGGGGGAGGAGGGCAGGAGGGGACGGGCAGGGGAGGAGAGGAGGGGCAGGCCACAGGGGAGGGAGAAAGAGGAGGAGGAGGAGAAGAGGGGAGAAGGAACAGACCGGGAAGGGCAGCTGCCTCGCAGCCGTCCCGCAGCCGCCTCGCAGCGGTCCCGGCAGCCGTCACCGCAGCCGCCCCGCAGCCGTCCCGCAGCCATCCCCACAGCCGTCCCCCGCAGCCGTCCCCGCAGCCGCCCCGCAGCCGCCTCGCAGCCGTCCCGGCAGCCGTCCCCAGCTCCGGCTAACAGGGAAGATCGGGGCCAGAACCAGGCCGGGTCAGCAGCCCGCCAGCACCCCAGCCTGGTTCACGTGGAGCGACTCCCTGACACGTGGCAACACTGCAGGTTTCTAGGGACGGGTGGTACAAGGGAGGGCAAAGGCCATGGGCGCCCCCGCCCCACACCGCATGTCCCAAAGCACACGTGCGCCCAGACCAGGCCCAGGGGCTTGCGTGAGCTTCCGAGAACCCCAAGGGCGTCGGAAGGGCCCGTGTCGGCCTTGAAGAGACGAGCGTGACCCCTCAGGGGATGGCTTTAACACGTTCCTGAACCAGGAACCGTCCCTGAAGGACGGTCAGCGGCAGTCGGGCACCCCTCCAGACACGGGGTTTGTGACACTTCAGCAAGCCTGACAACAGGCACCCAGAGGAAAACCACAGGCCACAATGTGCTGCTCAGCCCTAGCGACAACCAGCCAGAAGGCGGCAGGTTCCACCCTCTGAAAGGACCACGTAGGAGATGGTGGCAAGAGGCGACCTCCCCATTCAGCACCAAGGGCGCCAGCACCCACATGCTGGGCTGCAACCCGTCCCACCGTGCCTGGGGCTGCCGCAGCCCTGGAATCTGGAGCGGGCCACCGCGACTTCCCCACATAAAGAGGCATTTGGGCAGCTGTCCCTGCTCTCTGGGGAGCCCTGACGGCCATCCTAGGTCACGGTGAACACTGAGCTCGCCCTACGCATCCCAAACCAGGGTGAGACCCCAGACAGGCAGCGAGCAAGTGCTTTCCCAACGGCCTGCCAGACTGACAGGTGTGGTTTTGCAGGACGTGTAAGCAGATGTTTTCACAGGAATTACCGACCTGCGATACGCGCTCCCAGGGGTCTACAGGAGGAGACAGAAGGCGGCAGCCCCACAGGGGCCCTCCTCCCTGCCTCCGTGCTGCTTGCGAGCCAGGGCAGGTCCCAGTCCCTGCGGCTGGTTCTGCGCTGTTAGCTGTGGCGAGCTCACTTGGGGAGTGGGGGGCCGTGAGGCCGCGCCAGAAGGAGGACGCCTGACCTGTCACCTGCAGCACCCGTGCATCTGACTCCAGGGTCCACAGACCTCCTCCGGGTACTGCGGGCGGGAGCCGAGGGCTCGGGAAGAAAGGCCATCTGGTGGCTGACTGTCTCTGCCCACCATGCTGGCGTGGGACGTGACACGGGGCACAGCAGGGCAGGGGATATCCCAGAAGGCTGGGAGCCAGCTAACCGGGTATGGCTGGCTGTTTGGGTCCCAGACAGAACGCAGCCCCTGGGGGACGGGTCCTGGTGGGGACCCCGGGCTCCTCCAAGGACAAGGCCTGCCATGGGGGAAAACGTGGTGTTCAAGGTGCACTGGGACCAGGCAGAGCTACTCCGGCCTACAGGGCCCGGCCACGTCGCACGGGGAGGAGGGTGGCCCCCCACACTGCCCAGAGCCCTCCCCAGGATGGAACAGGAGATGTGGGTTTATAACGAGCTTCCCCTGCCCGCTTCCTCTGGCCGGCACCTGCGATGGGCTGGAGACGCCCCCGCAGTCCGTGTGTTGGGGTCCCCACCCCAGCACCTCCGCACGGCACCGTCTTCGGAGGCGAAACATTTAAGGAGACGGTCGAAGTACCAGGAGGTCACCAGGGCAGGTCCTGATCCTGCTGGAGTCCTTAGGAGAAGAGGAGACCAGGGCACACACAGGCCCAGAGGGAGGAGCCGTGAGGACGCCGGGTGCCCCGCCGGACCTCGGACTGCCGGCCCCAGGCCCGACAGGTGTGCTGTGCAAGCCGCCGGGGCTATGGCTCGTTATGACTGCAGCCCCAGCAAACGAGCACAGCATCGGGAGTGGCCGCTTGGTGGTAAGAGGGTAGAGGTGCAGACAGAGGCCACCGCCGCTGTAGGGGGCAGGAGAGGGGTGCGCGTGTCCCTCCAGGGAGCCAAGAGCAGCCGGCCTTCTCCTCCCCAGGGCTCTCGCACCTGCAAACACTCGTCCTCTGTTTCTGGTCATCCCTCCAGATACAGACGGGGGACTTCCAGTAGAGGAAGATTGCCAGTGGGGTCCCCACCCGCCAGCCGCAGGACATCGGAGCTGGACCTCCACACACCTGCTGGCGGGGCTGTGGCCACCTGCGCGGACACAGCGGCCCCCACGCTTGGGAGGGAAACTCCCACAAGCCTCCAAGGACAGGGGGCAAGCTGTCACCCGAGCCCCCTGGCAGGGGACAGGGGCTGAGGTTTGGTGGGGTCCGAGGATGCCCGCCAGGACCCCAGGAGCAGCAAGACGAGGGGGGAGCCAGGAAGGCGAGGTGGCCGGCTGTGGGTGGGCAGGAGGCTGGCAGGGAGGCTGGGGTCACCCCTGCATGGACAGGGCAAGAGTGCACAGTGGAGACAGAAGGCGGACTGCGTGGGTGCTGGCTCCCGGCCCCAGCAGCCACCGAGAGTGACTCACCGAAGTCAACAAGCCCCAGCTTGCTAGCGCCTATCAGCTCCTTCTCCACGGTACGAGGGGGGGATCCTGTGGGCGAACCCCGAGGCCCACCGGGGAGTAAATTTCTGAGGTCATTAGAATCCGTACCTAACCTTGCAAGAACAGGTAAGAGCAGAAATCAAGGGTCTTTAACAACAACAGATTCCAAAGTGTGTGTGCAGCGGGACGTGAATCACGAAGCATGTGCCCACACAGGACCTCACCCTCGGGTCTGACCGGCCCGGGAGACGCAGAAGCGCAAGCCCCTTGGAGCCAGCGGCGAAGCAGGAACAGGCCCCCGGGTGGTGCCTTGGGCCCACCTTCGGACGGCGCCGGGTGCCAGCGCACGGAAACGTGAGACCATCGCGCCTCGAGGTCGAGACAAAAGAACAAGCACACCCGGGAGAGCTGTTTTTCCAGAACCACGTGCATGTCAAAGGTTACATGCTGCGAGCACAGTGGGGAATAAGCAGGAAGGAGCCACCGCGATCCCGGGACGGGCGGGACCGACTCTCTGCCTGCTCGGGTCGAGCCAGGCACCCCCAGTCAAGGGTGACGCTGGCATCTTGTAGCCTGAGACTCTCCTCCGGGCCTTTCCTCAGAAGGATTTAGCTTTCTCTCTCTCTCTTTTGTAAAGATTTTATTTATTTATTTGACAGAGAGAGATCACAAGCAGGACAGCAGCAGAGAGAGGGAGAGGAGAGAGGGAGTCCGTTACGGGACGCGACCCCAGAACCCTGAGATCACGACCCGAGTCGAAGGCAGACACCCAACCAACCGAGCCCCCAGGTGTCTAGCTTGCTTCTTCTTCACGTAAACATCATAGGTTTGTAAAGTAAGTGAACAGATGCCCAGGGAGGTAATACATTCTGTGACCCATTGCAGTAAGCTGACAAATTCAACACAGAAACACAAAAAATCCAAATATAATGAATCCCCACAACATACACACATACACTGTGTGTGTGTATTTTATAGTCTAAGGGAAATCCTAAGGGAGTCTGAGACTACGTCCCTCTGCACATATCCCCTTGCCTGGTCCCTGCCCCACATTTCCGTCCCAAATAACCCGGTGAGCATCCTTCCACACCTGTCCCCGAAGGACGTGCCGACGCTGCTGGGCCTGTGCCCTGGCCCGGTCCTACGGGCCGCGGGACGGTGCACAGACGCTCAGGGGTGCCGATCAGCTTTGCCCCTGGACCCACACACTCACTTTGCTCCCCCGCTGGGACTCGGCCACCACAAACAGGACAATCATGGGACAGATGTCCCTTTGACTTGGCGACGGACGACTGGAGAGGCTGTAAAGGGAAGGGCTCTCTTATGACCCAGGAGCCCTTCTAGAACAAACACCCCCAGTGCTCTCCGGGAGCTTCTGAGGAAAGGCGAGGAGCCGAGGGGGGGACTCGGGGGCTGCTGTCCTTCCGGGTGGCACTAGCGAGGATGGGCTGCGCTCGCCCGCATGGGTCCCCCGCATCCCAGGGCCTTTAGCTCCGCAGCCAGACCTCCGGCTAGCTTGTGGGACCGGGGAAATGCTGGCCCCAGGACACCCCTGCAGGGACTCGGGGACACCCTGCTCCCTGCTCCAGAATGTGGCTGGGGCCTCCCGGGGCGGGGGGGTTCGTTCTCCTTTGCATTTTCTGTGGTTCTGATGTTTTCACATGGTGGGGGCAGGGGGCTTGCTGACCCTGGAGAGACGGAGCCCCCCCACCAGGGCTGGTCTCCATGGGGTTCTCAGACCATCGTCCCCGCCCTCATCACCCCAGGGTCAGGTGCCACACAACGGGGGCACCCCCACGCCCCCTCCCCCGCTTGGGCGGCTCAGCCTGCCTCACCCTTTCTCCCGGTGAAAAGCACCCTCGGGACTCCCGCCCGCGTCCCCTCCCCGTCACCTGTCCCCCTCGGGACCGACCCTGGAGCCTCGGCCTCGTGGCCCCGCAAGCCCGCCTGCTGCTTCCGCGGATCCTGGAGGATACGGCTTCTGTCTTCATGACAGTCATGTCCATGTCTGTGCGTCTACCGCGTCTGATTAAAACACACCCCAGCCCGCTGGAAAACGGGGCCTTGCTGTCCAGCAGCTCCCCACGCGCCTCCCGCACCCGTCTCCCTCGCTCCGGCCCCCGGCTCGCCTGCCCCGGGGCTTGGTTCGCCTGATGCTTCCTCTGCGCTAGACGGCAGCCGATCCCTTCAGCAACGTGTGCGTGAGCGCGCGTGTGTGTGCATGTGTGTGACACCAGGACTTCGTGTCTCCCGGACGCAGACACACGGAAGAAAACAAGCAGAGACTCGTGATGACTGATCCATACACTTTTCCAAGTAAATGACTTTAAAGTAAACACGTCCTCAAACCCCCGCGCTGGGCTGGGCGTCCGGGGACGAGGGGCGTCAGGGAAACCGCAGAGGCCGAGCCACGAGCTGGCAGTGACTGTGAAAAGCGACCCAGACGTTACGCACACGTAAGGCAGGATCAGCGGCTCGAGGGTCAGGCACGCCCTCGTGTGTGGCCGCTGGCTCCCCGGGAGCCTCTCGAACAGGCCTTGGACCGGAGCCGGGTACCATGAACCCTGCCGTCGTTGGGGGAAGACCCAGCCCTCCCTCCCTCCCTCCCTCCCCCACCACCCCCGGGGCCTCCCTGCCTCCCCCCCGTGTCTCCTTGTAAAGAAAACTACTTAACTTTATAGGACTTCAAGTACTTGCCACCTTGGCCAAAGAATAAAAGAGGAGCCTCCCCTCTCCCCTCTCGCGGAGAGTGACCGCCAAGACCGCTGACCGAGGGAGCCCCCCACGCCCCGGGCTGGGAAGGCAGGGAGGCCCGGGACCCGAGGCTATGCCGTTCCATCGGCTGAGTGTTGAATTCACCGTAATCACGGCTTTGAGGGCTGCCGGCCCTTAGCTTCCAGGATCAGGACAAGAGCAGGTGAGTAGCGGCAGTGTGGCCCCGAGCTCACCGTCACGGCCAAGCCAGCCTCGCCGAGGCCTTGTGAACACCGCCGCCTCGACCGCTGGACTTTTGGCCCCAAAAGTAAATAAATAAATATTTCTGGCAGGTGCTGCCCCCTCGTGATTAATTCCCCACGAGGAAACAGAACAGCGTTGGGCTGCTGGCAGGATGACAAAACACAGGGAGGCGAACGGCGGGCTTTCCCCAGCTTCCATCACGCACACCGCTCAGCCCGCACAGACGACAGCTGCGGGGGCTTTCGCATCATCCAACCCGCAAGTGTATTTATGCTCTGGGTAACAGAGGGGCTCGTGATTTACACCGGCGGTTTAGACGGTTACCAGACTGGGGCTGGGGCTCTGGGGCCGGGAGGGTCTGCCGTCTGGGGACCGCCCCTCGGAGCCCACGGGCCGAAAGGAGCCAAAGAAGCGGGCGGCCGGGAGATGAGGACACGGGGCCTGGTCGGGTGGAGACGGGCATATGCTCCCAGGCCTGCTTTCTGGATCCTAGATGAACCACAGAGCGAAAAACATGCAAGCATAGAAAGGCGGCCGGTGCTTGTCCCGGAGCCCAGCGCAGCCTTCTAGAAGATTCCATCGTGCCCTGTGCCCTTGGCTGCATGTGTCACTCGGCGTGAAGTCAGGACCCACTCTAGGGAGTTCCCCGATTAGGCCTTTCCGACTCTCCCTTCGCAGACGTCCCATCATGCAAGTCAACGGGAGGCCCCTGGGCACTGGAAATGAGCCCAGTCCACGGGGAAAACGTAAAGATGGCGGCCAAGAGAGCTGAGGGCCCGCGGGGCACCACGACCGCTCACAAGGGTCCCGAATCGTACCACATTTTCTCTCTCAGAGGAGAAGAAATGGCAAAGGAAGGTCTTCTCTCAAGAAAGGGGGCAGAAACCGAAGTGGGAGAGAACCTTGGAAGGCATCGTCATCTCCGGAGGGCAAGGGCCCGGCTTCGTCAGCGACCCCAGGTGGGCGACACGGCCTGTGCCAATCCTCCCCTTGCCTCGGTCACGGGGCGAAGGTGGGAAATGACCTGTTCCCACCAAGGGCCTGGTCAAGCGTCTGCCGTCCCACAAAGCTCGCCCCCACACGGATTATGCTTCGAGAAGGAAATCCAATCACGTCAAGCACCTCTTCCATAACGAGTGACACGCATTACGTTTCTAAGTGGTCTGCGGGTCCCAGCGGGCCACCTTCCGGGTGCGTGGCACGTCCGCAGTGACTCTGCTCCACCAGGACTCAGGACAGAGCAGGACCGCTCCGTCTCAGGAGCGAAGAAGCCACCGGCATTTTCATCCATAACAAAAGTTATCCGACGGCTTGAACAAGAACCCTTGGGGCAGTTAGAGTACGCGGGTCGGAAAAGGTGCTTCACAGAGAACGTGACGAATTTGGAGGTAACTGACGGCACGCCGCTCAGACTGCGGCGTTGTCAAGCTCCTCTCGCTTCCGACAGGCTCCTGGAGAATTACAGGATTGTCACTAATCCTCAGATCAACCGTGTAAACACGGCTCCTAGCTCGGAAGTCGCCCGCTGGCTATCGAGGGGGGTTCTTGAAGGAAATGTGACGGCACCGTGACTGTCAGCCTTCGAGAAACGACGGGTTTCCTGTGAACTCCCTGCACCCCAGAACTATTTGATGGGGTGCCAAGGAAAGCAAAGAGGACCACCTCGCAGTGCCCGGTAGCTCTGCGGGACCGTTTAAACCGAGGAGGAGGAGATCAGCACATCCCTAGGCCACGCCCAGATGCCTGGAGGGCGCCCCGCTGCCTCCAACACCCAAGGAGGAAAAACACAAAAGCAACGACCGCCCAGGGGGAGGGACGGCCCTTGAGTCTGCTTTCTGTGGCTGCTCTCCAGGTACGCTCCTGGTCACGGGGGCGCCCGAGAACAGCCCTGCAGAACTCCCAGAGCCCGTGGCTTGCCCCTCTCAGATCACTCTTCCCAATGGTTAACAGGGGGTGCCTGGGTGGCTCAGTGGGTTAAAGCCTCTGTCTTCGGCTCAGGTCATGGTCTCAGGGTCCTGGGATCGAGCCCTGCCTCGGGCTCTCTACTCGGTGGGGAGTCTGCTTCCCCCTCTCTCTCTGCCTACTTGTGATCTCCCTCTCTCTATCAAATAAATAAATAAAATCTTTTAAAAAAATAAAAATTAAACAATAAATCGTTAACAGCCCAGCCTATGGCCCAGGAGCTCAAGGCGGACGCCATCTTTCTCTGCCCTCCCCAGCTCTTGGCAGCCACCCCAGGACAGCTCCCAGAGCAAGATCCTTCGCTCGGTCTCCCCCTGCCCCCACCCAAACACCAGCCACCAGCATCCTCGTTCTGGTCCACCAACGGGCCCTTCACCCAGGCACATGAGCGTCATAACCCAAGTGTCTGCACAAGCCCCATCACAAGCCCCCGTCCTTACTTCCAGCTCTCCAAGGAGCAGCCCATCCCGCTTCAACGAGAGCCCCAGCTCCTCCCTCGGGCAGGCTGGGGTCCTTCCACAGTAACCAACCCGCCTCCCCGCCGCTCTTCGTCCACCCCAGCTCTCTCCCGTGGCCGGACCTGGACCTTGGGTTTCACAGGCCCAGTTGCCATGCAGAGCTCCTTCTCAGGCTCCCCACACCACCTCCTGGAAGGCCGCCGACTCCCCACGCCCTGTCACTGCACCGTGGCCCCTGTGGACCCGGCAGGCCTGTGTTCCCATCTCACCGCGCCGAGGCCCCCTCTGGCGTCCTTGGGAACAGACGTCAGGGCTGGACTCCACGACCATGATGCAGATTTACTGAGGGAGTAAAAGCAGGAAGAAACCCAAGCCCGGCGTGTTGTTAACGAGAGGGGGGAGAGGCAGGCGGGGGCGGGCTGGGGGAAGGGCCGGCCAGGCCTCTCCGTGTCTCCCCGAGTTCGTCTGTGGCTCCTCCAGAATATCTGAAAATTATCAGGTCGGGCAGCGCAAGCCTCGGCGCGCGGGCGCGTGGGGCAATTTAGGAAGCGTTTGCTCTTCTCTGGGGCCGGCGCGGGGATCACATGAGCCTTTGCTTTTCTAAACTCCGTGTTTGTTTTTGTAGTTTCTGCCAAACTAAATCAATCCAGCTTGTGGCAACCTTGAAAGAGGCACGACTCGCTCGCGCCGTCTCCAAGTTTGACTTCCTGCCAGGGACGCCGACCAACATTTCTAACAGGCCTCACATGCCCGGTGATCAAACCCTCTAATTACTCAAGTCTGTGTCACAGAACTCTACATTAGCGACTTCTGAGATGACAGATTTCCACCCTTTGATATGCGCGGCTAAACGTCTTTCTTTCATTCCAGTCGGGCAGAAACGCTCTCCTGTCCTCACAGCACCCGCCTGGCGGGCGCTGGTATCGCTTGTGCTACCTCTGACGGGAACACAAGGCCACACGTCCCCATGCGTCCCCCGTCTAGGCCCCCACAAGGCCACGCCGGTCCTCCCACGGAGCCACCCTCGCGGCGTGGACCCAGGCCTCTGGAAGCCTGAACTGTCCCTGACGGAGCCCTCCGGGGACAGAGGGCGAATCTGTCACAGAGGGAACCCCCGCGGCTCTCTCTGCCGGATGGAAATCTAACCCTAGTAACACAGGAGAAAACAGAACAACAGGCTGAGCTCAGGGGCACGTGGCCTTCTGGACCCTGGAAATCCATGGTAGAGATCTGCCCCGATACGCTGTGCTGGTGGGGCCTTTGGGGGTGAGCAGGTCATGGGGACGGGGCCCTCACGATGGGATGAGGGCCCTTTCAAGAGGCTGCAGAGCCCCCCACACCCCCTTCTCCACATAGGATACAGGGAAGAGCCAGCGCCCGCCACCACGAAGAGGGCTTCCCCCGGACGGGCCAGCATCCCGCCCCCACACTTCCAGCTCCGGAACCGTGAGGACCCTCGGCTGTTTGTATAAGCCGAGTCTGTGGGGCTCCTGAGGGCAGCCTGGACGGACTCAGCCAGCCTGGAAACACAGAGCACCAGTCAGAGTTGGGGGACCACCGCGCCTGCAGCCCCAGGGGTAGGGACAGAGGTGACCCCGGGGTCTCCCGATGCATGACCAGCAGAGCGTCAGACCTTCCAGAGGCAGGACCGCGCGGCTCAGGCCTGCAGAGCTCCCTCCCCGCCCCTCCTTACTGCTCCTGTTCCCCGAGTCCACATCACTCACCCTTGCGCCCTCCCTTCTGCTCCATGGAGGGAACAGATGCCCCGCGGCTCCCACCGCTCTTCCCGGGCAGACCGTGAAGGGGGCAACCCTCCCTCCCTCCTCAACCCCATCGAGGAGCCTGGAGGTCCAGCTTTGGTGAAAACACCGCCGCTGGGCAGTCCACCAGGCCAGGGTGCATGCCTGGGGGACGAGCCAGCTCCCTGTGTGGCCCGTAGAGGCGGGCGAGGGGCCAGGAGAGGAGGCGGGCGAGGGGCCAGGAGAGGAGCCCCGCGTGGGGAGGCTAGTTCCTGGATGAGGCATGGTTTATGGGGCTCCAGGGGCAAGAGTTTATAAGGCTCGGGAACAAGAGGCTTTGGCCACTGCCCGTCTGCTTCCCTCTCGGCTCTAAGCTCTGGTTCCTTCAGCCACTGGGCACCTGCAGAATCGCCACCACAGAGAGAACACCCTCAGTTCCCGGGGTCCTGTGCACAAGGCCCGGAGGCACCTGTGACGTCCGAAGGCAGCGGGCACAGCTCGTCCCGGGGCTATGTTACATGGCGGGGGGCATGGGGGGCTGTAGTTCTCGGTGTATCTGACACACACTGAGCTCTTCAGGAGTGACAAGGCAAAACAGAACAAATTCCAGCTGAGAACCCCTAATAGTGGTGGGGGCTTTCCCTCTCCCCGACATGGACGCTTCTCTGAGCGGCCATGAGTAGAAGCTGGGTGAAAAACAGAATGCAAATGGTCCCTTGTGGCCCGGACCCAGGATCCCGGTCTTTCAAGGCTTTCCGTTTCCTGGGCGGGTCTGATATAACCGGTCCTTACGGTCCACCCAGTAAAGAGTGACCATGAGCAGAGGCGGAAGGAAGACAGCTTTACGGACTCACTGGGAACCGAAACAAGGAAGGACCATTCAAGGAACGGCAAACGAAAAGTTAATCAAAGCTGGGACGTGTGGAATTTAGGAAAGTGATAAAAGTGTAGAGGAGCATATTCCTTTTTTTTTTTTTTGAGATTTTATTTATTTGACAGAGAGAAATCACACCTAGGCAGAGAGGCAGGCAGAGAGAGAGGGGGAAGCAGGCTCCCCGCCCAGCAGAGAGCCCGATGTGGGCCTTGATCCCAGGACCCTGAGACTGTGACCTGAGCTGAAGGCAGAGGCTTAACCCACTGAGCCACCCAGGCGCCCCTAGAGGAATATATTCTTACTTTTTTGGGTGTGGGGGGAGAGAGCTCGAGCGGGGCGGGTGGGGAGAGGAGGGAGAATGTCAAGCAGGCTCCACACCTGACTCAGAGCCCGACATGGGGCTCGACCTCATGACCCTGAGATCATGACCTGAGCCGAATACAAGAGTCAGACACTTAACCGACTGTACCCCTCGCGGCCCCTGCAGAAGAGCATACGCTCTAATACTAACCTGAATTAGAACGATCTGGACAAAAGTCATGGTTTTTAAAAACATACTCTCCGTGGTGCGGGCCACAGAAAGGGTCTGGGGGGAACAAGAGCCCGGTATCCAGCAACACATCAGCACCCACACCCCGGTGATCTGCACCACCAGCGAGGACCTGGGCTCCCTCGGAAAAAGGCTGCTTGTCAGTCTGGGACAAGGGATGCTAAGGGACACCACATAGCAAGAGTCAAACCCCGAGAAGGTCACGTCAGAAGGACAGACGCACTGGCCTAAAGCAATCCAGGGGCAAAGTGTGAGCATCGGGAAGAGATAAAATGACGTTAATTATAACACACTGAGGTTTAAAAAAAAAAAAAATCCTTGGTCCTCATGATTCCAAAAATTGGGGTGGGGGGTACGTGCCACTATTAATGACCCCGCGAGAAAGACCATCATCATTTTGCTGCCTGCCATGTAGTAACGGGTTCAGACAAGGCTCATCACGGGAGGCAAAGCACTGCACAGAAGGCTGTTTGGGGAACAGGATCCAGCAACGGTCCACGTGCGGCTGTTGCACAGAAACAGGGCAATGACGGCCCCCGACCAAGGCAAGGAGCAGGTCCCCACACGTGCTCCCACTAGCACCCCCACTGGCGGGACCCTCTGGAGGCGATGTGCCCGCAGGTGCCCGGCTCACTGACCCAGTGTGGGGCCGCAGACGCTCAGACCTGCTCCCGGGAGCACGCGCGGCGGAGGGGGCACTAGTCCAGCCGCCACCCCCGGGAGGAAGGAGTCCAGCATTCGGGGCGTGTGACATCCCGCAAGCTCACCAGCCCGCGGCCCCACCTCACCATCACAGAGATAAGAAAAAAGGGGAGGAGATTTTCTAGATTAAAGAGACCAAATGGTTACAACAACCCAGTTGACGTGGGAACCCTGACTAGATCCTGGCTCAGGGAGAAGAAAGGAACGAGAGCTACTGAGAGACCCGGAAAAAAGCAGGTACCCGGGCGAACCTGGGGGGCTCCGTGGGTTATGTGTCCGACTCCTGATTTTGGCTCAGATCGTGATCTCGGGGTCATGAGATCAAGCCCCAAGTCAGGCTCCGAGCTCAGAGGGGCGTCTGCTTGAGAGTCTCCCTCGCACCCTCCCCCTGCCCCTACCCCTCCCCCTGCGCTCGCTCTCGCTCTCCCTAAAAGAGAGAGCGAGAGCGAGAGAGTGAGGATCCAGCCAACAACCAACAACGGATACCCAGCGCTGGGTTCCCTTTCCTCCGCGTAACCACCGCGTTGCTACAATGTACCAGAAAGCCATCATTAGGAGCTCTCCCGGGCTGCCCCGGTCGGGGAAATGTCACAATTCAACAGCTGATTTTCAAACTGTTGAGCGCGTGATTTTTATAAAATGTGTGTGCAGAACAGCCTAACCCCCGTGGCTGCAGGGCCGGGCGGACAGGCTATGCGCGTCTGCTGGACCGTCTCCCAACGCTTTCAGCCGCTGGAAAAGCTGCATCGGGGGAGGCGGGGGAGCACGGAGAGCCACGCTGGGAGGGGAGCAATGACTCCACGGGGCCTTGTTTAGTTCGGGCGGTTCCCAGGAGAGCCTAGGACCGCACGCCCCCAAGTCCCCAACGCACGTGGGTTGTCTTCTCCCAAATGCCTCTGACATCCACGATGCTGCTGGATTCCAGGCGGCCCCTCTACGACGCTGAGCTGGTAGCCGCCCTTGCCCGCCGCCCGTGGGATCACGAGCCCAGAGACTCGCACACAGTCCCTCGGGGAGAAAACAAGAATGAAGGCCGCCGATGGCACATCAGCCGGACCCCCTTCCTGCGTCCCAGTGCTCACCGCGACCACCCCGCAGGGCAGAGATGGCTGCCGCCCCTCCCCCATCAACAGTGGGCTTCAGGAAGATCAGCCGGTACTCAGGGACACGGAGAAGTGGCCAGTCTGCCACGGGCCCGTGACCCGCGCCTCCCGCTATGCACGCAGGCCCGGCCCACTCGTGGTGAGGCCTCTCGGGCAGCCTCGGCGTCCCCGCCGGAGAACACGAGGCGTTCCAGAGATCTGCTTATGACAGCAAACACATTCACAGAAAGAGAAAGGAGAGGGAGGAAGACCCGAGTCTATTACCAAAACCGCAGAAGGTGGGAAAAACGGCCGCCGGGTCCCCGTGCTCACCAGCGTGCCCCAGGCTGCTTACGGCACGCACGTTCAGAAAGCCCCGCTGAGCTGAGGCAACCGTCCCCCGCCCCTGGCAAGGGATGGTCCCCTTTCCTTGGGCAGAAACAGGGTGAGACACACGGCTCTCCGCGGGCACGGCATGCTCGGGAACCAGCCCGTGTTTGCAGTCAGGAGGCAGCCTGGCAGGAGGGGAGGGCCCAGCAAGGCCTCTCGCCAGCCGCCAAAACAAGGCCCCCTTAATCCAGCCAACAGCACCGCCCGTGCGGCACCCAGTCCTCTGGCCTCCAGGAAATGAAGGGGAGGGAGCTCCGGGCGCCCAAGTCAGACGGGCCGCACGCCGGGTCCCATTTCTTCGCGGTCTTCCACGTGTCTCTCAGACTCAGGGGACAATCAGAAAACACACACATCTGTTTCCACCGCTGGCAATGGGGCTGTGATGCACAGAAGTCCCCAGAACAAAGTCCCCTCCCGGACGTGGAAGCAAGCCTTCGGTCATCCCGGAGAGGGCTGACCTGCAGCGACATAAAACGTGGGCTGCAGACCGTGGCCCCACGCGAGCCGGGACAGGGAGGCACAAGACAGCAGGCTGGGGAGTGGCCCGGGGCACACGCCCACCCTGGAGATCCGGCGTGGACGGTCGGGCACTCTTCAAACTCGCTGGCGACCCCATAGGTCCCGCTCGCGCTAAGTTCATCCTTAATCATGCTGAGGTGAAAACGTCACCTGAGAACCCGTCCTGGGATCCTGCCCTTGCGGGACCTTGGAGAGGTGCCACGGTCCCGATGACTTACAAAAATTTCTACAAGATCCAGCCAGACACCCGGGGGGTAGAGGATGGCTTTCAGGATCCATCCCGACGGCCATCTTCCGGGATGCCCCAAAGAGACCGGGGCGCCCCGAGGGACAAGATGCCGGTCACGTGTCACATCTTGATAAACCACAGCACTTCTGAGTCAGCTCGGACTTGGGCCGTGAAAGGAAAAGCACCAATTGAGCAAAGCCACAGAGAGAATCCTCAGATTTTCTCCACGGCCACAAACTGCTGACTTGGGCAAACACTGATTTTTAGCAAGGAGAAGAAAAAGTCCTTTCTTTGGCAAAGGCACCAGAGAAAGGCACTGCGGCTCAGCAGGTCAGCTGTGATCTGGGAGGGACGCGGCCTTCCAGGTCCACCCCCACTGGCTTCTGTGAACATCTACTGGGGTGGGGAAATGGGAAGGCACCCATGGGGGCTCCGGCAGCCCCCTGGGGAGCAACCAGCTTTCCGGGGGGACCGCTGACAGCATTGCTACAGAATAAAATGGTTTTGCTCCCCGGGTTCAAAGCTCAGTTCAGCCGAACACTAGCCAGGCCAAGGACGCTCCCAAGGAAGATTCTGTCCCAGCTCACGGGACGAAAGGCACACAAGTGTACATGGAGCGTGACACGCTGAGCCTCCCACCCGTGCTGGTGTGCAATTTCATTTTTAGACACGTGTGTGCCCTCTCCCACACCCCAGAACCTGCCTGTTTCACACGGTCCCTTTACCCCTGGCACACCTACATCTTTCTTTACATTATAACCAAAATGCTCCTAAAAACCCCAGTATACCGTGGCTCGGTTCCACCACCGGCAGTTGTACCAGGGAGCCAGAAACCCAGCATGTCATCCCACGGGTGAAGCAAGCGATCTTTTGCAAATGGCACTAAGCGGGTAATGTTCTGTGTGTTTCAGCCGCTCTGTGTAACCTCCTGAGAAGCAGATATGGTGAGGGCTGCTGTCTTGACTGCTCTGATTACCGAACTGTAAGTCAGATTTCATGGAAAACTGGGAAAGTACTGGAAAGCACAGGGAAGACACAACAACCAAAAAGCCTGTCAGACTTGGAGCCAAACAAAACCAGTGTGAAACACTCAGTCCATTTCCTATTGACCCGCAGCCTACACACAGCCTCAGTGTTGACACACACACTTCCTGTCACAAGAGTAGAATCATTTCCTAAATTGAGTTTTTTATTGTTATATTACCACTGACTATACAGTAATAATTCCTCCCCGACCTCTATGCCCCAAAGGGAAGGGAATTCTCCGTCGTTCCAACGCCCCCTGACCGTGTGGTGTGTGTCGGGCACTTGGTGTGTCTTGGCTGAACAGATGACGATCCTGCGGTAACATTCCCCTGTGTCACTGCAGATCACGTTATATTGTGAAGACTGTGCTGTATCATCAATTATTCTTCGAAATGTAATTTTTTAAATGTCAACAACACACCTCTCTTCGGAGCACACCGAGCTTGTGTAACTCTTCTACAGCTGGACGCGCAGGCTCCTCTACTCGTGACCTGCTCCAGCTGAAGCTGTAATAAACGTTCCTGCCAACAAATCTTTATTTCTCTCCCCAGATTCTCCAGACGGATTCCTAAAAGTGAAAGTAGTGGACCAGAGGCTCCATAGTCACACGTCTCTTTATGTTATACATAAGAATATAATTATTGAAAACCTCATAACTCAATAGGCAAAAAGTAGCCCGTCGGGGCGCCTGGGTGGCTCAGTGGGTTAAGCCTCTGCTTTCGGCTCAGGTCATGATCCCAGGGTCCTGGGATCGAGCCCCGCATCGGGCTCTCTGCTCGGCAGGGAGCCTGCTTCCCCCCCTCTCTCTCTGCCCGCCTCTCTGCCTACTTGTGATCTCTGTCTCTCTCTCTCTCCCCACCCCCGTCAAATAAATAAATAAATAAATGTTGCCCGTCATTAAGCTTAATTGGTGCTTGTGCACTTTGAAGGATTCTGGGGACCTTTCGGATCTCTGTAACGCTCGTCAGTATTTTTCTTCTGTGAAGTGACCTGTGCCGTTTGCCTATTTTCCTATCAGCAGTCGTCATTTAGGGCAGAATCGTACCGTGTTAGTGACTACAGCTTTATGATATATTTTAGAACATGGCAATGATCTGCTTTCACCACTTTTCTTTTTTATATGTAAGATTTTATGTCTTTCTTTATTCGAGAGAGAGAGAATGAGTAGGGGGGAGCGGCAGGCAGAGGGAGAAGCAGGGCTCAGTAGGACCCTGAGATCATGACCTGAGCAGGAGGCAGACGGTTAACCGAATGAGCTACCCAGGCGTCCCTTAACCAATTCTTTATTCTTCAAGATGGGCTGTCAGGTCATTTTTTTTTTTTAAGATTATTTATTTATTTGATAGACAGAGATCACAAGGAGGCAGAGAGGCAGGCAGAGAGAGGAGGAAGCAGGCTCCCCGCCGAGCAGAGAGTGTGATGTGGGACTCGATCCCAGGACCCTGGGATCATGACCCGAGCCGAAGGCAGAGGCTTTAACCCACTGAGCCATTCAGGCGCCCCTGTCAGGTCATTTTGTCTGGTGTCCCCCAAAGTCCTACTGGGTGGGATATGGATTGACATTATTTCAAATCGTTGTTACCCTAGGAGGAACGGACATCTTTAGAATACTGAGTTCCTGGGGTGCCCGGCTGGCTCGGTCCACCTAGTCGGTGGGGGATGCCACTCTTGATCTCGGGGTTGTAAGTTCGAGCCCCATGCTGGGTGTAGAGATTACTTGAAAATAGAATCCATGGGGTGCCTGGGTGGCTCAGTGGGTTGAGCCTCTGCCTTCGGCTCGGGTCGTAGTCCCGGGGTCCTGGGATCGAGCCCCGGGGAGTCTGCTTCCCCCTCTCTCTCTTTGCCTGCATGTGATCTGTCAGATGAATGAATAAAATCTTTAAAAAAAAAAATAGAATCCAAACCATGACTGAATTACTGTCCTTTTACATTTTTCATTGTTCTAACACGCTTTCATACTCTTTGGTAAAGGTACAGTTCATTTGGTGTTGCTTCGTAGAATGACTATTTTCCCCTAGACGTAAGCTTAGGATTATTGGTGTATATAGAAAAGCTTCCCCAATAGATCATTTCCAAAAATATTAATGATTTTATTAAAAGTTTTTAATGTGCTTACTTAGGTCTCTGGAGTACACCGTGTCTGAAAACAGTAACAATATCTTGTACCATCGGTTCAACCTCCCTTACAGAACATCGCCACATGAGGCTTTTGTAACTGGCCCGGTATTAAGAAGACTACGTAAATTACACCACTAATGTTTGTTTTTACTTTGGCGTAGATAATAATTAACATCGCAAGGTGTTCTCCTTCTATCTCTAGTTTCTTGTGGTTTTTAAAAATAAGAAATGTGTGATTAATTTTCTCAAAAGCCTTTTGGGTATCTCGTCGTCTCCCTATTTATGACGTCTAAAGAATTACAGACACCAGAAAACACACAAGCTGAGAATGAGGGAGAATTCCATTTTCGAGTGACATTTGCTCATTCTGCAGCCAGAGAAAGGGTAAGCCAGAGTCGCGCGGCCGATCCCTGACGTAGACCATGTTTATATTACACTATGGAGAGAAAGAAGTTAACGGCCACACCTTTTACCAAAAAGCATTTTTCGTTGTTGTTTTTGTATGGATAGAGAAAAAGGGTGGAAAGACAGACACAGGAGACTGTTACCAGGACTAGAGCCGGCCTCTGAGAAAGGAACCAGAGGAACTGACACGACACACAGTCCACGATCGGAGGTACTCATGAAATCTGCCTTACCACTTGTGTAACATAAGTTTGTGGCATTCAAGAAAAAGGACGCGTGCCAGAAGTCACACTTTGGGGACAGACGAAGCAGGTGACTTTCTGGAAGGGACCAGCAGAGTCTGGATTTCTCTCCTGCTTCTCAGAGGCAGCCGTGTGCAGAACCTCGTTCCCCTTAAGAAAAGCAACACGCAAGAGGCTGGCCGTCTCCCAGCCCCGTGAGAGGAGGCTCCGTGTGAGGCCAAAGCTGACGGAGAATGTCCCAGAGTCAAGACAGACAATCCCAAGCAGGACTCCTCACCCAAACATGCTGCACATTGGGCTGGGCCCCGGGCTCCTCCTGTCCTGTTGGCCTCGCGGGCGGACCACGTGGTGATCCTGCCGGGTCGCTGCAAGCCGACCTCGCAGAAGTGGCTGGAGAGACGGGGACAGCCCACAGAGCACTCAAGGTGCCCGGGACATAGGGGGCGGTCGGCCCACGTCATTCTGGGATGGGGGCATTTTTCTACTTTAAAACTTGAACACGGAATTGGTTACAGGGGAAAGCACTGACTATTTTTTAAACACCCGTGAGAAGTTAAATGAAGCGTGAATTCAGTTATGAATCACACACTTCAGGTACGATCGCCCAGTGTACGTGCTCCGCCTCGGTCCGGCCGCTCGGTCAAGGGCGAAGGTGTGTGTCGCGTGTGGCTAAGGTGCTTCACCGACTGCCTTCCTGAACGGGGTCATCCTGAGACCCGGGTGGGCCTGACTGCTCAGCACACCAGCCCCCAAGCAAGGCTGAGTCTTCTCCAAGGAAGGAGCCCTTCCCCTCGCCGGCAGCCCCGCAAGCCAGTCGAAGCCTCCAGACCGATCTCTTCACGCACGTCTCCTCCTGTTTTTGCTGAACCCTGACTGATATAGCCCCAAATCGCCCAAAACAACAGAGACACAGAAACACGATCCCCACCTCGGACGAGTCCAGGAGCCGCCTCCTGCAGACCCCAAGCTCAATGAACGGGCTCAGGAGGCAGGTGAGGAGAGGTCCCGGGGGGGCCGGAGTCCCAGCACCTCTGGACTCCAGGAACGCAAGCAGGTGTGCGGGGTCAGGAGGGCTCTCCCCAGATGCCAACACGGCCCAAAAGGGCGAGGGAGGGGGCAGTGCGCGGAGGCTCCCAGCCCTGCCCCGGCCCACCGCTCCCCACCCACGGGGCAGGGCAGCCACATCCCCCAGGCGCCCGGCATCCCTGGTCTCCCCATGGCCCACGCAGACCCCAGCTCTGCACACGCTCCCCTGGGGCCTTCCCCCCGCCCCGGAAGAGCCCATGCGCCTCCCCAGTCTGTGGACGTCATGTGACTTGACCACCACCCAGATGCCCTTCGTGACTCGGGTCCTGCCAGCTTTCTCCTGGTCCACCTGCTGGACCTCACGTTCCCTCCTCCCCACACAGAGAAGGATCAGGGAGCCCCTTGGGCCCCGAAGCAAGCATCAGCTTGAATGCACCGGTCAGGACCACTTTTTCCCAGCCCGACTTTTGGGAAATCCCAAGGCGTTTGTGAGCGACATGATCTCTTTCAAGGGTCCGGTCCCCAGCCCCCAGCACCGCTGGCTGGGGTCAGGGATGGGGCCAGAGGGCGAGGAGAGGGGGCTGCAAAGCCCATCCAAGTTCCTTTCCAGCTGGAGGCTGTAAAGTAAAAATGTGGCTCAGGTTGCTAATTGATTTCCATGACAAAGAGCAGTAAATCCGGTTACCCAGAGGCACACCCCTGGCTCAGGACAGGACTGGGAGCAGGGGGCATGGGGGCCTGGTGGGGTGTCTCCCTGGCATTCCCCTGTTGTCCCTGGGGGTGGCCTCTGGTCTCCCCACTGGAC
This sequence comes from Eira barbara, assembly GCA_020311275.1. Lineage (NCBI taxonomy): Eukaryota > Metazoa > Chordata > Mammalia > Carnivora > Mustelidae > Eira > Eira barbara. The sequence continues at coordinate 139,555 of JAHRIG010000081.1, read as the reverse complement.
CAGCTCCTCAGAAACCACCAGGACCAGCTTCCTCCGTCCAAACTACGGCTCCCGCGACTGCCAGCTCTTCGCGCCCGCCCTGTTGAAGGGCACGGTGGGGCTTCATTTTTCAATCCAGCCACCGAGCAAACATGAATTCTGGACCTGGCCCGGCGTGTGCTAGCTGAATTTCCGTTACTTCTAACTCCAGCGGAGGCAGGGGACTGGCCGCCAAGCCTCCCGTCAGGGTTAACGGGGAGAGACGGCCTCCCCCTGCACCGTCAGCCCCGCTGCCCTCGGGAGCCTCGCAGAGCCGACGTCAGCAGGATTCTGATGTTCCAGCCCAAACGAACCTGAGTCTCCAGGTGACGGGCCCATCTATCCAAACGGTTAAAATTCCAAAATGAAAAAAACTGAAGTGGAACCGAATTTTTAAAGCCTTCTTGAGAGGTTTGGGTCCCAAGTAGAAGCTCTTGGGATTTTTAAGCTGAGAAAAACTTAAGTGAAATCCTCAACCTAAGGAAGGTGTGGCCCGCCAGACGCCTTGGGAGGTTTAGGGCTTTACCTGAAAGCTCCCCGCGAGGACAGCTGGGACGCCCGAGGGGCTCAAGGCAAACACGGCCCTAATGAAACCCGAGAGCAGGCTCCGCTCAAGGGAGGCCACTTTACATCCCGGCCCAGCCCTCTGCCAGGGAACGACTGCTTTTCCAACCCAGCACAGGAATGCGCTCTGCCTTATGTCTCCGAGCACAGACGTCATGCGAACGGGTGGGTCGGGGCAGAGGGCCAGAGGCCGCCTGGGTCTGAGAACCGCGATGCAAGCTCGCACGCCCGACGAGGACCTTCTGGAACACTCCGTAAACACGGCCCCATGGGTCTGGGGTCTGGAAGCAGCAGCAGCAATGGAAGGGGGCCCAGGAGCCACCTCCCTCTTTACCAATCCAGCCACTGGCTAAGGAAAGCAAAGACGTGCTTCATTTACCGACTGTGCCCGAAAAGAGCCTTGTCTCTCCTTCTGAGAGCATTCCAATCCCATGCGTCTTCTGCAAGCCACTGGGATCGTGGCGCTGGTTTACGGGCTCTCTCCCCACACCCACGGCCCTGCCCCCATTCGTTCCCCACCCCAAAACAGCAGCAGCAGCAACACGGGCAGAACCGGAACCCGGGCTGCGCCGGCACATGGACACAGGTCTCTCCAGGGTCCGGCTGCCTCACTCCTGCCCGCCTCATCACCTACCAGGAAAGATGAACGCTCCCGCCCCACAAGCATGGGCCCAGGTGCCTGTCGCACAGGTGCTGGGCATTCTTCCCAGGAGACTCCTGAGATAATGGTGCCAGAGTCCCTGCAGGAGGGCCAGGAGAGGTGTGCAGACAGGGGTGCTTGTGCTCGCCGGCCGGGGGGACAGGACTCAGCTGCGGAGACAAGGGGCTGGCCCATGGAGGCAAAGCCACCCCCGCCCCCAGGCTGTGAAGGCCACCTTGTGAGATCTTTCTCGGAGAGACACTAAAAACGCTCTCCAGAGACATCTCTGTGCATCCTTCCCACTCACGGTCCTGTTCCCCTCTGAAGAACTGGCACGATGACAGTGCATCTGGGGTCACCACCTCCCTGCTTCTCTCCACACTTGGGCCACCTGCAGCGGCTGCCTGTTGACAAGCAGCACCCCATGTTGGGATGCCACGCCCGGGCCGGCCGGTGGTCTCCTTCTCCGGCTGGACACCCGGTCGGTGGGGCTCACCCACAATGCTGCTGACCTCACGGCGAGTGCTGGGACTTCTCGGGGCCATGGCTCACCCAGCCCACCCAGCCACGACTCACGATCCCAGCCCAGGCTGAGCCACATGCACGTGGGTCTGTGACACACTCACTCTGCTGTGTGCGGCCCCACGGGGGTTTCTGCGGAAGCAAGGCTGCGAGGGTCCCCAGACCAATGTCCCTCGGCAGCCTGCTGCCCACAGACTTCCCGGGTCCGAAGACCGTCTCCCCAGTATTCGTGCCCCGCGCAAGCAGCTACCTGCCCTGGGCAACCCACCTCCCAAGGATTCACCGAGGCCCTACTACGTGCACCAGCTCACACGCCAAACACTCACTTCTGTTTGACCCTAAGAGCAGCTCCTAAGCTTGGCCACACCGTAGAAGGACGTGAGGGTACTTCGTATATATTCCCAGTCCACGGGGCCCGTGGAGTCACAGTCTCTCGGCATGCAGGCCTGGGCATCAGCATGTCCCGTGATGGTCAGAAGGATGAAGGCCTGCATCCGGGTGGGGCCGCGGGGCAGACGGCAGACAGCGCTGAGCCGTGGTCTGCCCCTGCCTCCCCCTGGATCTGAGCGGGCTCCAAGGCCGCCCGGACCCCAAGGACAAGGCAGAAGAGACGCGACACCGTTCCTGGACCCGAGGGCCGAGGAGCCTGGCAGTCCGCACTTTAGGTCCCCCAGAACTCCCCTGGGAGCCCGAACCCCTGGGCGTGATGCCACCTGCCCCGAGCTCCCATGTACCGGAGGGAAAAGAGTGACCTCCGCCCGCCTGGGGCCCCAGCCTCCCAGCCTGGGCGCCAGGTCAGGACGTCTCGGGGCGCCTCACCCCTGTCCCATCCAACCCGTCGGCTCGAATGCGCCTGGCCGGCCGCAGCAGTTAATGCTGGGCCGACCCGCTCGCAGCTCCGGTCTGTGGCCCAGTTCATGGCTCCCAGAGAAAACAAGTTCCAGGGAGTTCAAATCACGGATTTCAGAACCAGGAGAGAAAACCCATGAAAACATATTTTCTCTAAGGAATGTGTATCCAAAGAAACTACCTTAAAAGTTCATTCCAGACTTTCAAACAATTATATATACATACATGTTATTAAATCTTCCCTTAAGAATTTCTGTTCTGGGGCACCTGGGTGGCTCAGTGGGTTAAGCCTCTGCTTTCGGCTCAGGTCATGATCTCGGGGTCCTGGGATCGAGTCCCGCGTCGGGCTCTCTGCTCCGCGGGGAGCCTGCTTCCCCCTCTCTCTCTGTCTGCCTCTCTGCCTACTTGTGATCTGTCTGTCAAATAAACAAATAAAATCCTCAAAAAAAAAAAAAGAAGAAGAAGAAGAATTTTTGTTCCGAGGTGTTTCCCGGGTTTAAAATAGGGAAAGCGTGGAATAAGGTCCCATCTAGTGCAGCAAAACCCAAACCTGTAACACTAAAAACAAAGTCACCAAAGAGCACGAGCTGCTGGAGGGGGAGGGTAACCTGGGGTTACGGGAACCCCCACCCCACACCTTTACAAACACCATCCCAGAGTGGGAGATCTTCGGGGGCCTGGGGAGGGCGGACCCGTCGCGAGGAGGGGGTGGCCGTTACTCTCAGAAGCTTCTCATAAATTTTCCGTTTCCAGACCGTCTCGTTTCCAGGATGCTTAATGTGCTTCCAAAAGAGGAAAAAAACATCCAGGTGTGCACCAGAAAACGTCTCAGGGTCCAGGGTTCGTAGATCATCCGTGCACGTTTGGCAAGTAGGAGAAAACACGTTTAAGGGCTGTTGTGGGCTGCATTTATCTTCCGCCACCTTGATTTTAGGCGACACAACAGAAGTAAAAAAGTAAGAGACGGGATGAGAGTGCCACTCGCTCGCACGTTCTAACGGAACACATAAAAGAAGAAACAATCTCTGTGGCTCGATCTCACCGTCAAACGGCTACAGGAAACACTGATTTCAGGGAAAACATAAATCCCCCACACGCTTGTTGCCCTCACGAGACTGGTTTCATGTCTGCCCGTTGGCTGGGGCCTCTTTTCTGCCTCGTCCGGAGTTTTATTTTGGGATTTACAGTTTACTGGGCAGTTAACATCTTTCCGGTATTCCTTAAACTGGGCACAGCTGACACGAAGCATGTTCCCTTTGGATCCTGAAAGATGCCATGCAGACCAGGAAAACAGTGTCCCTTTGAAAAGGCGAGCATCTCTGGTCGGCTCGTAAAGGCCCGTGAAAGCAGGCGGTGCCAGCCGTCTGGGGACAGAGCACGCCCCCAAAACCACAAGTCTGAGACCGCGTCACCCTGAAGGCCCGGAGGGAAGGCACCGGGGCCCAGCCGACCCACAGCCCCGCGCCGCCCACTCCGCACGCCAGGCCTGCTCCCACCGGCAGGGGGGCCCAGACCCCGGCTGCAAGGCCCCCCCTTGCCGGCTCTCCTCGAAAGGCGCCTCTGTCCCCAAGCATGCCTACTTGTCCTCCTTCAACATGAATCACCTTTTTATAAACAAGACACAGAAACACTCAGACATCAAAACCCAAGGGCTCCCCGCCCCCCTGCACCCCCCAACGGAGGACCTCACATTCAAAATGCCCCATTTCTGGGCGGGGCTGCTGCTGCCCAGGCTCCGTTCCCCCCTAACCGGGCAGGCAGGGGACACCCCCTACCCCGGGCACCGCCGTCCTCTCCGGAGAGGAGGGGGCTGGGCTCCAGGGGACACAAACCCTGAGCAGTCCGAAAATGGGATCCATCGGACCGGGCACTCTCAGGACAGCACCGTGTGTTCACACACTCCACCGCTGCGGAAGCTCGAAGCTGCGTGAAACCCAGCATTCATAAAAGCAAACGCTCCGCCGTGGGGGTTTAAATAAAAGGGCACAAAGAACAAGAAAATCGTTTTTCGGCGCACGGTGGAAGTCTGCTTGGGCAGAAACTGGAGAGAAGGTTTCTTTGTGAACTGGGAGGGAGAAGTGGATAAATTTCCCTCTGGGGGAGGAAACCCTAATAACCGACCCCGGGCAAAGCGTCAAAAGGACATGGAAACACAGACACTTAGAGCTCAGTCCCCACGCGGCGCGGGCCTGCGGGACGGAGGGGAAGAGAGCCGCCATTCAGCCAGCGAGGGGCTCACAGAGCGCGGGGCGGGGGCCTACTTTGTCTTTAGCAAAACCCCTCACCCAGTAGCCCAGGCTGACTCCCGGTGCGGCGGCCCAGAGAAGACTTGTGTGTGCGTGTGTCTCTGAGTGTGCGTGTGCGTGTGTCCCTGGGTGTCTGTGTGTGTCTGCGTGTGTTGCCAGGTGTCTCTGTGTGTCTGTGTCTCTTTGTAAGTGTTTGTGTGTGTCGCTGGGTGTCTCTGTGTCTGTGTCTGTCGCTCTGCGTGCTGGTATCTGGGGCGGGGGTCAGCAGGGGCAGCATCGGGACCCCACAGCCCCTCATCTCAGCTGTGTCACCGTGCTACCCAGGGGCCCAGATGCTGGGGCAAGACCCCCATTCCCCTCCCCTGTCTACACGTCAGCCCGTGACCCTGAACCGCATCCTTGTTTGCACCCCAGGGTCAGCCTCAGCTGCTCCTCTGTGTGGGCAGGCTCGCTCCTCCTGGGGGACCGGCTCCCAGGACCTGTGCCGGCCCTGGAATATTCCAGAGCCCCACCAAGACGTGTGCAAGCCCACAGGCAGCCCAGCGCACGCCGAGATGTCCCGCGGGGGCGGGAGGTGGGGGCAGGCTAGGGGAGTGGCCGATAGAGGTGACACAAAGGTACCCGCCCACGCGGCTGACGGAAATCAGAGGGGAGGGGAGGGATCGGAGCAGAAACGGCCAGCTGTGCAGTCCCACGTCCTCGATCAGATCTCATGTCGCCGAGCGGATCCCACGTCCCCAAGCAGCCCCGCATCCCGAGCGGATCCCCGGTGCGCCTGTGGTTACGCTGGCCGCGTACGAAGGCTTCTCAGCCGTGTGACAGCAGGCTGTCCACGGCACCCAGAAACCCACGTGTCCGGCACGGGGTATCTGTACACGGCACACAGTCCAGGGCGAGCGCGGACCGCAGGCCGGACGGCGCCGAGCAGCACCCAGCAGACTGGCTCCGGGGCCCCGTGCCCGCCAGGAAGCCCTTGAATCTTCGATCTTCAGGGCAGGGCGGGAAGGGTCTACACGGACAGCCTGAAAATTGGTGGGTTTTCGTGCCCACGCTCATAACCCCAGCCCGTCCACCCTGGGTCCACAGGCCATCGGCGTCCCCTGGGCCCCGACCCCGGGCTCTGAAGCCGGACGCATCCTCTCTCTAAGCTTTCTGTGGCGTCCACGCTTTTAGATGTTCTTCGCCGAGTGTCCCGTGGCCTCAGAAGGCAGTGTGGGCCGGACTCGGGGACGGCCCCTCCGCTCCTCCTCCCGGGGGCCGCCAGAGGCCGAAGGCCTGGAGAAGCTCACTGTCAGGGACTGCCGGCCCCCGTCTCTCGCAAGGGAGGACGCACGAGATCTGGTTCTGGGTGACCTGCCCGGGGCACCGACATGGCTCTGGGGCTGCCAGGGCAGCTCACATAGGAGCCGCACTCACCGGGATCGGGAGGGGCTCCTCTGCGCCCGCCCCCCGGGACCGGCGTGAGCCGCCCCCCCCCACGCCGGGGGGCCCCCCCCCCCGGGAATGGACGCTCCTGTGCACGCACATGGCCAGAGTGCTCGTCCCGGGGGCCAGCCGCCGGCCCGTGCCCACCTGCTGCGTCCAGGGGACCCCACTGTCCTCCTGAGCAGCGGAGCACACGGGCCCTGCGAGTGCCGGCCTCGACCGCCCTCTTCACACTGAGGACACCACCACCCGCCCTTCCTAGTCACCACAGCCTCCCTGAGTCCCAGACGCGGAGCAGGAACTGCCTGAGGATCAGGGCCGGAGGGTTCAACGTTTCCCTCTGCCTGGGGCCCACAAGGACGGAGCTGGGAGGGGACCCGGGCCCAGGCCTCGGCAGAACACCCAGGAAGTGCCTTGATCTGCCGGGTCCGCAGAACTCCGAGCTGGTCTACACGGGGCAGGCCCGAGGGCCCAGAACGCAGGGATCTATGCACGCCCGCCCTGAGGGTGCGCTCTGTCCCTGCTCTCAGCCCCAGGGGCCCACACCCACGGCTGGTGGAGCACACACGCCTGCAAGACGCCTCTGGACCTGCTTTTCACGCGTGAGCGTTGCTGGGGGACGAGGAACCCACGAGAGAACCAGCAGCGACAGGGACAGGAGACGCGCAGCCCATCCTGAGTCCGCCTGTGTGGCCTGAGCCCGCTGGACCTGCGGGAGCGCCTATGGTTCCCCGGGGAGCGTCGCACGAGCAGCGTGTCCGGGGGCCACGGAAGGGCCAGCGGGACGATCCTGATCGGAAGCACAGAGACGCAGCCAGCTCCTGCCGGAGGGGCCTCCTCGTGGCCCCCAGGACAGCACAGGGGCAGAGCCGGCTGAAAGCCCACACGGCCCCATCCAGACCCCGTTTACCCGACCCCACCGCCTCCTCCAGAGACGTTCTTCACGCCCCGCGGGACACCCGCAGGCCGCGGGCCCCCCGCAGGCCGCGGGCCCCGCAGGAGGCGCTGATCTAGACCGCGGCGGCGGGTTTCCCTGCGTGAGAGCTTCCTTCCACGTAATGACCAGCTGCCCGCAGACCCCACGTGGCCGTGTCCTTCCACACGTCCATCCACGTCTGTACGTCACAAACCCCGGGGGCAGACTGAAGCCTGGAGCGCCTGTCCCTTCCTCCTTCTCAACCCCGGCTCCTCTTCCTGGAAACTCCAGCCTCCCCCGGCACTGGGAAGAGGTCGCTTGTCCCGGGAGGTCAGCTCGCCCACTGGCTAAGCTGTCTGAGGAAAGGGCCAGACCTCTCCCGGCCAAGCACCCACTCCCCAGTTGGAGGAGGCAGGACAGAGCCAAAGCTGACAGGCGACTGCGGTTCCCAGGAAAAGAAGGGAAAGACAGCAGACACAGAGGGAAAAGCACTTGCAAAGGCGCCGGGACACAAAACCAAAGGCCGACAGCCCAGACCCCACAGGAGGGGAGGAGAGCAGAAGGCCCTCCACGGGGCCAAGGATGCTGCAGGAGGCCAGGGAAGCTGCAGGCCCCACGCCACGCACACCTGCCACCACCAGGAACTCAGCCCCGGGCCCCAAATCCACGCCTGCCTAACGGTGGACATTCAGACAGCCCGGTCACTCGCGGACAGAAGCTGTGCAATCCCGACACAAACATGCCACCCTCGCCGGGATGGCCTCCAGGCTGTTGCCCTGCTGCCCTTTGTGGAAAGGGAGCCCCAACTTCGAATGCAAGGCTCCTCGGTGAGGGGCAGAGCACCGCGTTCTGCAAACCTCAGCTCAGCACAAAAGGGCTTGGCACGCGCGCCTCCCTGCCTGCAGGCCCGGCTCTGGCCGCCTCCCTGCAGACCCCCTTCCTTTCAACAGCCACTCACTGCACCAAAGGCCCCGGAGCTCCCCTTCTGAAGTGTTTTTTCATCCCTGGAGTGGGGGAGGAGACTCCCAGCAGCCGCCTGAGCCTTCGCCTGAGCCTTCGGCATAAATCAGAAGAGCATAAATCAGAAGACGCTTTAGCATTTGGGGCAAAGGAAATGGCTCTCCAGCTAAGCTCCCCACTGTTCCTTAAAGTGATTATTTTGATTTAAACGCTGCCTGGGACTGGACTTGCGGCTCCCCGCCTCGGCTGGGAATCCCGGGAGCCAGGAGCACAAAGGAACACTGTTGGCAAGGTCTGGGGCCTCCTGCAGGAAGGTGCAGCGGCTTCCACAGACCGGCACTTGTTCCAGCCCGAGGACGCGGCCACCACCGGCCCCTTTGCCCGCCGCCACCACCCACATGCTCCAGAACATTCGGCCGGCCTGTGCCACCCGTTCCCTTCGGTCAGCACCAGAACCAACACAGCTGGGAGGGCCAACGGGAGAACCAGACCCGGGTGCACTCACTGGGGCCAGAAACAAAGGCTGCATTTCATGCTTCTGGCCCATAACCCCAGCCGTCACCCATGGGTCTGGGCCAGACAGAAATGCAGGGAGGAAGGAGCCCTGCATTTTGCACACGTGCGTCCTGATTCAAAGCAACCATTCCACAGTTTGCAAACTACTCTCAGGCAAAGCAAAATGCATTCTTGACACGGTTCAGAATTACGGATCCGATCAAGAATGCAGGGGGGAGGGGGGAGGCTAGAGTGTCCTGCTGGTGACGCTCATTGCCTTGTCCTCCTCTCTGCCGGCCGGGTGGCAGCCCCCCATCCCAACGTGTTCGAGGCAGGACCCAGCGGGTCCCCCCAGCATCCCTAACCCTGCTGTCCAGCCTGGGCAGCTCGGAGTCAGCGTTCATCCCAGAGGAGCCCGTGCTGGGCTCACTTGGAAACCTTCTGCAGAAGGGGAAGGGTCCGGAGAGGACCCCGTGAGGGGGAGGCCTCACCAGAGCACCCTGCCAGCGCCCTGCCGGTGGACTCAGGGCTCCAGAGCTGAGGGGTGTCCGTGACGTAAGCCGCCCGGCCCGTGGTGTTCCATACGGCGGCCTGCGCCGAGAGAGCGCGTCCCCTACAGTCCCCGGGGCAGACCCTCTCTGCTCCCCGCCCTATTCAGTGTGCAAGCGGCTTGAGGTTTCCAGTCCTCCTGTCTCCTCAGGGGCCAAAACCCCCCGCATCCAGAGCTCGGGAGCCCCCACCACCCTGCAAGGCTGTAGGGCTGGAAATGTCTTTCTATTTATCAGTCTCTGCCTTCTACGGAAGACGAGACGCATTTCCCCGGAAAACCCCAAACAGCAATGACTTCTGGAGAACCGTGTCTCCAGAAACTATGTGTCCAAATGCAGAGGGACGTGCTTAAGAAGTGCCCATCAGATGTGGGGCGAAGCAGAGCACACGTGGGGACGCGGATGACTCTGGGGCTGGGGAGGGGTGGGGAACAGAGCGGAAGCTGGCAGGGGACTGGGTTTCCCAGGAAATGAAGAGCAAGACCACACACGCTGAGGGAACAGCCCGTGCAAAGGCACTGGGGCGCACAGCAGCACCGGGTGGGGCGGGGTGTGGAGCAACCGGGCAACAAATCCAGGGAGAGGCAGCAGCTGGTCAAGGGAGTCTGAGCTGGAAGTGGGTGTGACCCCACCCTTTCCAAGAGGGCACGGGGGCTGCTGTGGTCAGGAGGGGCAGTCACGCACAGGAGCCCCAGGCAGGACACTGTCCTCAGCAGACGAATGAGTGGAGACTCGAGGTGCTGGCGTCCTGTACCAGCCCAGCGAAGGGGGCCCACGGCAGGAGCTGGAGGGAGCGACACGCCAGCCGGACCAGCTCGTGAGCCAGGGGCTCTGGCAGTGGGGGCCACATGCCCTCCCCCACGGGGTCCCCGTCCGGTCAAGGCCTGTGTTAACTACAGCAGGCAGGGCACTGTCCTCTGGACACCAGTCCTGCTGAGTGCTCACCTGGGCTGTGCCCCAAACTGGAAGGCTGTGTTCACGGACCACACAGAAGCCCAAGCACACCCCCCAAATGGGCTACTGAACCTTGCCCCTGTGTCAGTCAGCTCGGCAGCCACAACACCGCAGCCTGCAGGCACGAGGCTGGAGGCTGCGGGTCGGGCCCAGCCGGCGACTCAGTCTGGTGAGGGCTCCCCGCCTGGCCCGCAGGCGGCTGCCTCTGGCCGTCCTCACAGTGCTGGGAGAGTGCTGTGCTGGCACCTCCTCTACTCGCCAAGGCACGATCCTGCCACGGAGACCCCGCACGCGGTCTCCTCCAGCCCTAACCTCCCCTGGAGGCCCAACACCAAATACCACCCACAGGGATGTGGGGGGAACAGAGACCACAGCACCCCCGGCACACACACACACATGGGCACACATACACAGACACGCGCACACACACTCACGAATGCACACACCCGCACAGACACACAAGTGTGCACAGACATGTATGCACACGTGCACACCCATGCACAGACAGCGCGCACACGTGTGCATGCACACACGTGCACACAGACACACACATGTGCACATACGCGTACGCACACACACAGAGGCAGGCTCCCAGAGCACCAGAACAGACAAGGCGAGCGGCCACAAACAAAATAATCCCAGACTTGGAAAAGAAGTCTGACCCAACATCCCCCGCCTCCCACGATCCCACGGTCCCCGATTCCCTGCGGGGGGTGCCGGGCTGGGGGGCTGGGGCCATCAGTGAGATTGACCCCCGGCCCCCCGCAGCCCCTGCTCCTTCCTTCCCGCCCCCAAGCAGGAAGGCCCCCCTCGCGTCTCGGCTGCCATCACTGCTGCGCTCCCCAGAGCCCCGAGCCCCGGCTCCGCTCGGCTGGACGCGCGTCTGTGTCTGTCTTTGATCTCCGGGGCTGCGGGCCTCCCTCCCCGGGATGGGAAGGGACGGGAAGGGATGGGAAGCACACAGACACCAGCTTCAGCAGAACTCCCAGCCCGGCATTTCCCGCCACGCAGTGTCGAAACCGCCTGGAAATGGAAAACAGATGAGCCTTGTAAAGGAAAAAGTTATTTATATTGTGGACTCCTCCGGAGCGAGCAGAAACCCGAAGAGGCTTATCACCTGGGGCACAAAACGAACGACACTTGAGTCCTCCTGCACCGAGGGGCGGACGTGTTTTAGGGAAACACAAGCCAAGGAAATGTGGTGATTTCGTTCTCTTTCTTGATTTCTCTTTCCAGTAACACACGCACGCTGCTCTCATCAATCACGGAAAATGCCATTCGGGGAAAGCGCCCTTTCCTGAGAGTCCCCTGAAGGTTGGAGGAAGAGGCAGGTTTTACGGTGCTTAGACCAGGGCAGGGAGCTGGTACCCCAACTCCGCTGGTTTCTCGGGAAGGGGAGGACATCAGTGTGTCCAGAGATGGGAGGAGACGCGTGTTTGGAGGCAGCGGCCCCTCCCACTTTCTTCAGGCCCTGCTGAAACTCTTACTTCTGGCTTTCATCCATAATACCACGCGGGCCTACAGTTGGGGCCACTGTTACAATAACCTCCAGGTCTTACGTTACAGGATACTTCACATTCAAAGACTTTCAAAGCAATTACAACCCTGAGAAACTCGGGATTGTTGACGCTCGACCCCAGAGAACTGAGAAGTCAAGTCTACGGCCACTACTGTCCACAAGCCCATCCACGCATCCACTTCCACACTGGGTCGCTCTGCAGGCATCCACAGGTTGCGCACTGTGCAAGGTCACCTTGGCCAACATTACCGCGGGACCAAACCCTCCTTGTGCCCTCGCGTGCTTTTAAGGAGCCTTGCAAGGAACGTACCCAAACTCTGCTCACACCCCAATCACAGTCACACGGCATTCTTGGGCCTCTCTGGATTTCAACACAGAATCCCAGGAGGGAAAAGAGAAAACGACCAGAGGAAGGGACCCAGTGGGTGGCAATAAAATGCAACATGAGAAGCATCTTAACAGACGAGCAGTGGTCTTGGAGGTGAGAAAACACAGACCCTGAGCAGGACCGTGAGCCTCCAGAAGGCTCTTGGGCTCTTCGGGTGGGACTGACCCCTGCGAAGAAGCCCGCCACAAACCACGGCTCCGGCCTGAGTCCTGGCCTGGCCGCCTGGCTCAGCTCACGCGGAAGCTGGAGCCCAAGGACCAAGTCCACTCCCCATGAGCCCACGCCCCCGGGGGCCACGCGGAGCACGCGACTTCTCTCTCAAGTTAGCGGACCCTGATTTTCAGACTCGCTGGCGTACTCTGCAGCAGCTGTGCTCCCCAAGGCGTACTCCACGACGACCACCAGTCACTGGAAAATTGAGGGGCCTGGGTGCTCAGTCAGTTCATCTGATTCCTGGTTTCCGCTCAGATCGGGATCTTGGGGTTGTGTGGAGGCTGCCTGAGACCCTCTCTCTCTGCCTCTCCCTGTGCCTGCCCCACCCCCGATCGCGAGCATGTGCCCTTTCTTTAAAAAATAAACAAATAAATAAAAATTCCATTACTTCTCCGCTCAGCCCCACTTGCGCGCTCTCTCTCTCTCTCAGATAAACAAAATCTTAAAAAAAAAAAAATGAAAGGCACATTTATCACATAGCGAACTCCCTTACCGTCCGTGGGTCTGCCCGCGGACCACCTACTCTTCTCCGCACCTTGCTGTGTTTCATGACTGTACGACGTTCTGATAGCACAGCAAGGACCCCGCCAGCTTTACTTCTGCAAAAGGATCTTGGCTCTTCTCGCTCACTTTCAATTCTAGAATTCAGGAAAAGCCCGGCAGATTCTACTAGAATACCTCACGAGGGCACAAGAGAAACTGTGTTAGACGCGTACGTTCACTGGAAAACACGGGGATCTTCGTGACGCCGCCTTCCCACCCAGCAGCTGGCCGCCCTCTTTACATCTCTCCGTGACGTCACAGAGCTCTCGGGCGCGTTTCCTACAAAAGTCATCCCCGGGTACCTGACCGGCTCAGTCGCGGCTGGGACCAGGATTATGTTCCGTGACCTGTTCTCGCTGTTTCTGCAGGTGCCTGAGAACGATACCGACGTTTCTAAGTTTACCCTGAATCCAGCCAGCCTGTCGTCTCCCCTTATCAGTGCTAAGTGGGACATGCAACCGTGACCTGTGTGTTTTCTATGCACAGAAAACAGAGCCAAATGCAATGAATTAATCACTATATATACATATACATATACATATACATATACATATACACATACATATATGCTATGGTTTGCTTCATTCAATGCCATCCTAGAGAAATTTTGTTGTGTCAAATACACCCATTTGACTCCTCACAACCTCCTAGCGTTCGTGCGTCTCCTGTCACCGCTCACACAAGGGGAGACGCTCTCCCGCGTGTCCCTAATTCCCTCCCGCGTGGTGGCAGGGAGTAGATTCAAGATACAACACAGCACCGCTACCCTGAGGAAGGTGCCGGGCAGAACTTCAGCTCCAAATGCAGGAAGCTTCAGCGATTCTAAAGGAAACAAGGAGAACTCGGTTGGAAGAGCAGGACCGTCACCGATGCTAGAAGACACGCGGTTGTAAGAAGCTGGAAGGGAACGAGATCCGAAGCCCCTCGTGGAACCGTCCTTCAGACATGATCTGTCCCGTCCTCGTGGGGACACAGAGGCCAGGAGGCTGGGAGGACGCAGACCATCAACCCAGCACGTTTCCCTTCCAGAGGACCCCTCCTTCTCTGCGAATCAGGACGCAGGACCCTCTGGGGACGTGGAGAGGAAGGGCGACTCCCGGCGCCCAGGGAAGCCTGTCTCAGGCCTCCCGTCGCAGCGTCCTGCTTGCAGCGCGTATCATTTCCCACCGCCTGACGCGTGTCCACACGCGTCCCGCCTTCCTCGCCCCTTCTGAGAGCCCTTGGGAAACGCTGGTTAGGTGAACGGATAGAAATCATCGTGGTAGAGCGGAGGAGACAAGCCCCTGAGTCACGTGGTGCATGACTCAGGCCCATGGGATGTCCTCCAGCTGTGTGTGGCCGCCGGGCCGGGGCTCACGGACCACCGCCAAGAGCTGGGCTCCTCCAGGGCTGGGCCTCATCTCACGGTGCCAGGGCGGAGTGACCGGCAGCGACAAGTTTAAAGCCCCGGCAATCGAGGGCTGAGAAAGTGATCGCTCTGTGCACAGGTGGGGCGATGACCACGCCACGCACAGGCACGGTGGCTGCTGGCTCCCGTGAGAAGGGGAGAAGGCTTTCCCGGGGAACAGGGCTTGGGTTTAGGGGAGGCCGTGCCCAGCGAGGGGTGAAGGAGGAGGTCCCTGGAGACGAGGAAGCTGAGGCCCCGGACGTCACGACGTCCACTGAGCCATCCAGGCGGATAAGCTCTGAGGACACGTGACCCTGTGAGGACACTGAGGTCCTGGGGACAACTGCCGTCCTGCTGGCTTCTCTCTGTGCCCCTAAGCATCACGAGCAGGGGACTTCGGGGGGCGCAGCACTGGACGGGGCGACCGGCCCTCGGGTCCTCATCTGCCTGTCCCCGGCTCGGGTCCTGGTTGCTAGGTCAAGGCGACTGGACACATCCCACCCCCGTCCCCCTACACGAGCAGACGCACAGCTGACACTGTCACCCAGCATGAGCAGCTGACTGTGTCCAGTTCCACGGAGGCAGTGCGGTCCGGCCACGCCAGCCTCGTACACCGGTAGAGTCGCGGGAGGCGGGAGGGAGAGCGTGAACCACCCACAAAGCAAGGATTCGTGAAACGCGCCTGAACGAAGGCCTCCTCAGCCTGAACCCGAGGCCTATCCCAGGGCCGCTTCCCGGAGAAGCCGACTGGAAGACAAGCGGTGTGCTCGGGAGGTGAGCCTGGGCAGCCCTGTGAGGAAGGTCTGGTCCCCAGGCCGACCACTCCTCCCGCTCTCCGGACACCCCCCAGGCGTCCCATCACTCACTGCCAGCACGAGCTGCCCAGGCACAGTGTCAGGCTCCGAAGCTTCCAGGGCCCAGTCCCACAAGACAGGCCTCCCCTCAGTTAGGGGACAGGCTCCCTGGGATGCCCACACTTCTGTCCAACCTGGCTGCAAAGCCGGGGGCTCCCGCATACCTTGCCCGCAGTCCGGAAATTTGCTAGGGGAATTCACAAAACTCAGGGCAACGTGTTCTTTGGTTTACCGGGATCTTATCAAGGTTACGGGTGAAGAGCCAGAGGAAGAGGTGGCCAGCGGGAGTCCAGGAGGCCGGCGGGTCCACGCTGTGGAGTGGGGCGGAACGGCTCCCCTGCCCGCCCCAGCATGCGGACGCACAGCAACCTGGAAGCTCTCCAGACCTCGTCGTTCACGACTCTGTGTGCAGGCATCATCAGGCGGGCACGGGAAGTCACGGACTCAGCCTCTGGGCCCTCTCCCCTCCTGGAGGACGGGGCTGGGCCGAAAGTTGAGCCTCTAATCATGACGTGGCCTTTCTGATGACCAGCCCAACCTGAAAACACCCAGGAGCCCGCCGCGAGTCACCCTGGTAGAAGGAGACGCTCCTATCCCCCGGGAAATCGAGGGATTTAGGAGCTCTGGGTGGGAAAGGGAGCAGAGACCAAATCTAGAGTCCTGCCGTCCCACCTGGTGGTGCGGAAGGAAGATGGACGGGACAGAAGCCCAGCCAGGCGGCTTGATGAGCAGGTCACGGGGCTCAATGGCACTGGGCCCCCTGGGGACGCCGAGCAGAACGCCCGCTCAGGAGACAGCAGGGGGATTTCTTCTCCACTGGTCGGAGGCCTCAGGGTGCCCTCCCCGTGCTCCCCCGTTCCCGGGCGGCCTGCAGGAGGTGGCAGGAAGCGGCAGAGGGTCGCGGCGGTGGCTGAGCGGCCGCGCTCTCCCCCACGTGATGACCGGGATGAGCTCCTCCCCGGCACACGTGCTCTGCCGCTGCTCTGCCCCGTGCAGACTCTACCCGCCTGCCGGGTCCTCGGGGCCCAGGGGCAGAGCGAGAACTCACTTCCGCCCTGATCGCCTCTCAGTAAAGGTGACGTGCCTTCCACATCGCCTCCCAATGACTTAAGTCAAGAAACTCAGATCCAGGATCCTCTCTGGAGGACCTCGAGGCCAGAGGCAGCCGCGGGACCTTCTTAATCTCGGGGCCCAGGACCTGCCGAGGCCTCCAAGAGCGCGGCTCCGCGGCAGACGCTTGGGAAGCCGAGGATCATACCAGAAACGTGATCAGGCAAAAGCCCTGTTAGAAAAGCCCTTGTAGCTCCAGATCGAGTCAGACGGGAGGCCTGACCTGCGGAGAACCGCTGAGGCCGACTTCGCCTTAAGTAAGCCCACGGAGAACACAAAGGCCTTGTTTTAAAAACCGTGATCCGTAGAGATGCCTCGATCATTCTGCAGGAGGCAAATGAAAACAGGTATCACAGGCTTAAAACCACAACTGACAGTCTCCTTTTTTGTTTTTTAAGTTTATTTATTTTTTAATAATCTCTGCACCCAATGTGGGGCTCAAACTCACAACCCCAAGATCAAGAGTCCGGGCTCCTCCGACTGAGCCGGCCAGGCGCGGCCCCCACGGATAGCTCTAGAATGCTTAAAACGTTTTCAAGAAAATGGAACTAGCCCCACGTCAAGTTACTGTTCCACGCATGGGAACATAAACTCTAGCTCAGCTCCTCTCAGAAGCACCCCGGCCTCGAGCTCAATTCCCAGCCACACCCCCATCCCCAAGAGGACGGCTGGCCCTTCCCGCCGGCGGGCTGCAGCGGGGTCCTCCATTCTTGCCATCCTGGCCCGTGCTCCTTGGGCCCGGGAAGCACCTACCAGGTCATCGAAAATCCGTCTTCGAGTCAACCCTGCTCCCAGATGAGGCAGCAGACCAGCATGTTCTCAGAAGTCTCAGGAAAAATCTCCAGGCCCTTCTGCCACTGAGAGTGTGCCTGGATGGGACATGGCAAGGCTGGACAGGACTGGGCCCTGACACGCCCTCGGCCCCAGGGCTGGGCACCCGTCCCAGCGCATATCTCCACCTGGCCCAGGCCGCACCTGCAGCCCTGAGGCCCAGGCTCCCGGGCTGGGATGGGGAGAAGCTTCCACGCCCACAGCTGGCCGGGGCATGTGGCCACAGCAGCGATGACCACGCCCCCTGAGCTGCCTGCATGCAGGAGGCAGGTAAGGGTCTAGGAGGTAGCCAGGCCCCAGGACAAACCACAGAACCGCAAGCCGTGTGCCTGGTGCGGGCGCACGTGGGGCTCAGTGACCGTCGGATGAGCCCTCGACAAACCGTCATCCTGTCTGCACCTGAAACAGACAACGCCACAACCACAGCCATTCCAACGTTCGATGGGTGCCCGCGGCTCTCAGCGCCGAAAGGGCACGATCACAGCTCATCAGGACAAAGATGTCACGGGGCAGGGCCAGGCCGCGGGGGACAAGGTCCCATCACCCCGGGGCGGGCACATGCTCCTGCTGCCCATGGGCCCTCGGGCTCCCCAAAGGCCAGGAACTCCAGGCGCCCTCGCTTCCCCGCAGGTTCAACAATCTGGTTTTCATTGAGTGCAGCTTGGAGCGCTCTCCCACCACATTTTTCTTTAATTATGATAAAAGAGAGTAACTTAATCAAGCATACATCCTGTTGAACGGAACATGAGAAAATAAAGGGGTGGACGTGGAGAAGGCGGTGGGAGCCGCTCCCAGGGGTTCTCTGGATGTAGGAGGAAGCCTGCGCGCGGCCATCGAGCCCAGTAAAGAAAAACACTGCCTCGTCCCCCTCAGAATCGGGCTTCGGTCCTGCTGCCGGAAGAGGGAAAAAAGGGAGCCTGGCCCTGCGCGACTTCAGCACAGGGGACGAAGACAGTGTCCACCCAGGCTGTCCCCAAGGGGCAAGCCTCTGTCCTGAAGCTCCCAACATCGACAACGGGAAAATGCACACACACAGGTACACACATGTGCACGCACGTGCATGCTAATGCACACATGCGCCCAAGGCAGACACAGATCTGCACTCATACGTGCACATGTATGCACACACATGGACATGTGTACCCACTCACATGCGATGCACCCACAGGCAGACACGGATATGCATGCATATGTGCACACACGGACATGCACTCATGCGTGCACATGCATGCACACACATGTACACATGTATCCACTCGATGCAAATGCATGCATGCACTCACAGGCACACACGTACACACATATACGCACAGGTGGACACGCACTCACGCAAACACATACGCACGTGCAGGCACACCAGTACATGTATGTGCACACATGTGCAAATGCACTCGTACATGTGTGTGAACACGTGTGCAAACATGCATGCATGCACACACACGTGTACACACACACACACACACACACACACACCCCACAGGGCAGTAGTTCCCAAAATGTCTAGTGACCCACTGCAGCCCAGTGAGTCCTCAGAAATGCAAAGTGCCAGCCCCACCCCAGACCTGCCGGAGCCGGTCCTTGGGGGCTGGACCACAGAGTGTGTGCAGCAGCGCTCCCGGCTGGAGGAGAACCTCAGACACTTTGCACAGGTCTTAGTCACACAGAGGCAAAGAGCTGGCTCATAAAACAAGACGGCGATCCAGATGAGGGAACACTATGCGGCGCTAAAAGGAAATGAGTCCTCAAGCCCTCGAAACATGGAAAGAGGCGGGAACCTTCCACGCCTGTCACTAAGTGACAGAAGCCACAGGGAAGAGGTGACATACTACGATCCCAGCTCTAGGACACTCTGGAAACGCAGAACTAGGGAGATAGGAAAGGGACCAGGGAGCCGTGGGGTGCTGAGCAAGCTGAGCCCCGCCGTGGTGGGGTTGTGGCGTCCCACACGCGTCCAGACCCACAGAGGGCACGCCAAGAGCCCCCGGGGTAAACGCTGGGCTATGGGTGATCAAGATGAGTCAGTGCAGGGCTGTGGACTGTGCCAAACCCAGCAGGTGGCAGGAATGTTGACCGTGGGGAGGCGTTTGTGGGGTCTGGAAGCACAGGGAAAATCCGCGCTTTCCACCCAATGATCTGTGAAGCTACAGCTGCTCTAAAAAGAAGGTCTATTTTAAAAGAAACTTGGAGAGGGATTTTATGACTTCACTTAACACTTTCTGTGCTCATAGGCAGTCAAGACGAGAGCCCTGAGCATTGCATCAGGGGCTCCAGTACCCCACACCAGCTCACGGATCTCAGAGTGACCCCGTGAGGCTTGTGCTGCCACCTCCACCTTACGGTTGAGGGACAGGAGCACAGAAAAGTTGAGTAATGGGCCCAAGATCACATACCAAGTGACATGTCAGGTCCCAGTGTCCCTCCCCTAGACACACAGCCATGGTGGGCATCACACAAGGCACCACCCCACCTTCCAAAGAGCCTAAGGAGAGATGAAGGACAGACACTGGACAGACTGAAGGACAGGGGCCTCTGAAGCCTGCAGGTCTGAGTGCAGCCCATGTGAGGCCCGGCGCTGGCAGGTGGGTCCACGAAAACACTGGGGACCCATTAGGAGACTCAAAGCCTGGCCTGGTCCCAGATGAAGGCCCTCTCCAGACAGAGCATTCCAAAGTCTTGCTCCTGGACACCCAAGAAAATCTCTGTTGAAGGCAAGGGTCCTTGCTTGAACATTCTAGACACGACCCATGTGGGCGTCTCCAGCTGGTGGGAGCATTGTGAAAGGGGTCACCCCGAGAAGACCCGCCAGCCCAGCTCCACGCCTCCGAGAGACACGGGGTGAGCGCGGTCCCACAGCACGGGGTATTGTGGAGATCCCAACAGGGACGGTTTGAGGGGGTGCTGGGGAAACGTACCCGCAGGAAGGGCTGGGTACAGGCCCCCCTGTCAGGGACTTCTGGAAGAGTGAACCCCTGGCCAGTATTTGGAGACATTCAACCTCAGAGGGAAAGGCTAGAGTTAAACCCACTCTCCTTTCTGTAAGAGGGAGGCAGTGGGGCTCCCGCGGAGGCCCGACACTTCCGGGGCCTCCCTGATGGTGAAAGCAAGCCGAAGCCTCCCCGGGGCTGTCCCCTGCTCTCCGGACGGACGGAGGGGCCTTATCAGGAACGGGGAGTCGGGAAGGAGAGCGGGGGGACGCCGCGATGCTCAACACATGGAACGGAGACCCCACAGGCAGACCGGACTCCCAGGCACCGGCAGCGAACAAGCTGAAAGCGACGTTAAGACAAAAATTCCATTTGCGAGAGTCCCAAAGACAACAACTCCTCAGGATACATGTCATCCCCCAAGGGGGCAAAATCGCACATCTGGGAACTATGAAACGCGGCTGACGGACTTAGGAAGAGTTCAGTCAACAGACGCGCCCCAGGCTCGGGCAGGCCGGAAGGTTCGGTACAGCTGGGATGGGGACGCGCCTCCAAATTCTTTTTGAACACAATCCCTACAGACACCCCAACTCTTTCTTCTGCAGAAATTGACCAGCTTCCCTTAAAACTCACATGGGAACGCGAGCGACCCAGAAGAGCTAGAACAATCCTGAAACAGGACAACAGCGCCCCAGAGGCCTCACACTGCCCAGCAACGAGACGGCTCAGTTACGGCCCGGGAGGGATGTGCAGGTCAGGGCAGTGGAGCCCCCAGTCCAGAAACGAGCCGTCACTCTTACGGGCAGCTGAGTTTTGCCGAGGCTGCCAAGACAACCCATTGGCGCTGGGACAACCAGACGTTCACGGCAAAAGATGAAGCGGAACCCCTTCTTCAGATACAGAAAAAATGAACTCAAAATCGACCTCAGAAAATCGACCTCGATGCAAGAACTAAAACTATAAAATGCGTAGAAGAAAACACAGGTGTCAAACTTCATGATTCCGTTAGACAATGGTCTCTAAGAGGTGACGCATGAGTTGAGTTTCATCAATACTGAAAACGTCCGTGCTTCAATAGACATCGTGAAGAAAGTGAAAAGGCACCCACGAAACGGGAGAAACAATTCGCACGTGGTGTATTTGATGACGGGCTTGTTTCCAGAGTATATAAAGAACACTGTTATGGACTAAATGATTACGTCCCTCAAAATTCATACTTAAAGCCCTAATGTCTGGGTATTTACAGATGGGTCTTCTGGGAGGTACTGGGGTCTTGAAGGGGGGCCTGTGATGGGATAATGCCCTTATCAGAAGAGGAAAGCATCAGAGCTCACGCTGCCTGTCCCCCACGCGAGGACACAGCGAGAAGGCGGCCAGGAAAGCAGCCCTCGCCAGGAACCAACCAGGAGCCACCTAATCGGGGGCCGCCCAGCCTTCAGAGCAAGAGAAGTGGTTCCATTGTCCCAGCCACACGGCCTGTGGTAAGTCATCGTGGCAGCCCCAGGGGACTAATACGAACACAACTGAATAACCCTAAGACTAACATGGTCAAAATGTGATCGAGAGATGGTCAAGATTCCAAATGGGCCCTCCTCTAGCGACGACACACGGACGGCAAAGCAGCACAGGCAGAGACGCTCAATGCCATGCGCCATCTGGGACGTGCCAACCCACATCACAGAAGGTTCTGCCTCACCCCTAACTGGGCAAGCCAAGAAGACACGTCGTGACAAGTTCTGGCAAGGGGACGGAGAAACAGAAACCCTCACACGGTGCTGGCGGGACTCCAACACGGCGCCGTTGCTGTGGGGAACGGCTTGCAGTCCCTCAAAATACTAAACACAGTCACCAGTGGTCCAGCAAGTGCACCCTGAGGTCCCCAAGAGAAACTAGAAGACGTCCCCAGAAATGCCTGCGCAGGAACGTTCACCACAGCCTCACGTGTAGCGGGCAAAAGCAAAAACAGCCTAAGTGTCCACACGCTGATAAATGAATAAATAGAAAGAAAGCCGCTTCCAGTGCCCGCCGCAACGGGGACGAACCGTGAGACAGGACGTGAAGGGGAGGACACCCACTCGCGAAGACGCCTGCGGCCTGACTCCGTTTGTATGAAATGTCCCAGACAGACACGTTCCTGGAGACCGACGTGCATCAGCGGATGGGGCCAGGGCTGGGGGTGCTGGGGAGGCGGGGGTGACGGCTGAAGGGAACCAGGCCCTTTCAGGGGTGATGGCGACATCCTAAACTGGATTACGGAGATGTGAACGCTCTCCGAGTCCCCAAAGTTTAGACCTTACATGGCGAGCCGCGCGTCTGGGAACTGCCTCTCCACGGAAGTGTGTCCCTAACAATGACTAATTTGAGCTGCTGGAAAGAAGACGGGGACAAGCTGAGGTGACGTAAAATCTAGAACAAAAGCAGGGAAGCAGAAACAAAGCAGAAGAGAAGGTGGTTTCGGGACGCGGTGGCGGGGTCTCCGCTCGGGCTCACATCCGTCCGCAAGGTTCCCACCTTCATGCTCGTGTGCGGACCAGGGTCCTTTGCCACGACACAGCTCTGTGAGCCCCAGAATTTAGACTCAACCCACAAAGCCCCGGCACGAGCGGGACACACCAGACACTTGCCGGGAAAGCGGTCCTCTTGCTGCGGACGAGGGCCAGCAGCTCGGGCCAGACGAGACCCGGCTCTTGAAATGGAGAAAAACCTACATTTCACTCTGCATCACCAAACGCACCGTGGACCCCTGCCCACCCTGGGACTGAGATCACAGGCCACGGGCATCGGGAGGACAAGGGGCAAGGGAACGAGGAAGCTGCCATACTGTCTCAGTTACGACTCGGAGATGCGAGGACTCCGGTGCCAGGGTCTGCAGGAGAACGCCGCCCTCGAGCAAAGCACGGGGAAGGCCCTGGCCCGGGCCGCAGGCGTCAAGAGGGCGCCTTCCCAGAGCGGCCACTCGCGCAGCGCCTCCTCCCAAACAGAAGCCCAAGGACCTATGGCATCCGGCGGTGACGAGGGCGCGCCAAAGGAGCGGAGGACGCCATGACATTTTCCAGAACGAGCTCACGTTCCGCAGCTTCTCTAAAAGGCAGGTCATTTTCACCTTAACAGAGCACAGAAAAGTAGCAGGTAAATCAGATCTCGGTAAGTTCAAATGCGCCGTGTGTTTTGTCTGCGCTGGTCCCGCAAACCCGTTGCACCCCCCTCCGGTCTGCTGCTCTGAAGGGGAGGGCCGGGGCTCACGAGAAATCTCTTCTGCGTCCTTGTGGCCAACGGACAGCCTTCCTCACACGAGGAATTCAAATGACCACGGCATTTCCCGCGCCAGGAATTTTTTGTGCTTTGCAGAACACTCCCCCCACCCCACCAGCCACGTCTTCGACCCCCTTGTCTGTGATCTACAAATCCCCGAGGGACACGCTGAGGCTGAAGTCGTTTTTCAGTGTAGTTTTCAAATACAGTCATTCTAGACGGCAATAAAGAGCTCCCAGGCTCTCCACCGGCCCTTCAAGGGACAACAAAGGGAAACCACATGAAGGGGTGCACGGTCCTCAAGCCCGTCGCTCGACGTCAACGAGCCGTCTGCACGCGTCCCACCGGCGGCTTCGTCCTTCCACCTCCCGTGTCACCTCTCTGTGTAAGTGACACCTCGGCTTAGGAGAACAGTCACCAGATGACAGACCCACGGAATCCAATGACTCCACTGTGAAGCCAGGTTTTTTTGTTTTGTTTTGTTTTTTTAGTTTAACTGAAAACGATGTGACTTCAACCACGTCACCTTTACGTCTCTTCACAAATAAGGGTCTCAACAGGCTGGCTTCGCAGGGACGGCAGAAGAGGCATTTCATTTCCAAAAGCACAGAAAGTAACCGGAGGGATCAGGTCTCTATCTCGTTCTAAGCAGGAGGGAAATACCCATTTGCGGGGGCGTCCTTCATCATTCCTTTAAAAACTAGACAAGGGCACGATAACATCTCCTTTCCCAAATATGGGCCAACGACCCGAGTCTGATTCAAACACACAAGTATGAGCCCGTGGACTAAGTTCGTTCCACTTTGGTTCGCAGCTCGAAACATGGGTCGGGGGGGAACGGTGACGGAAACACTGGCTTCCGTGGGGGCTGGGTCAGCCTGCCCCAGGCGATCCCTAAAAGAAGGGGAACGGCTTACTCGGCATTACCGGACGCGCTCAACAGCCGACCCCCCTCCAAGTGAAATAAGGACGACATTTCCTTCAAGCTTTTCCAGAGCATATGCCCTTTAATGTGGGCCACTCTCCAAATTTAGCAACACATGTTGAAAAAACAGCCACTTCCTGAATTACCTAAATCAAAACACGCCAGCTAGGTGTTGTGTTACAACACTGGCGTCCGTTTCAGACACAGAGAAAATGTTTTCATGTGAGCTGGCGAAGGAAGAAACAGAGATGTTCTCTCGCTTGACCCAAATCCAAGCTTGCCAGCTGCACGTTTCCGAGCGGCACTGTAGCGCAAGGGCACCCCTGCACAGATGGGGCTGCTGGTTTAAAATTCACTTACGTGGTCCCACTAGCCACATTTCAAGCTGAGCAGCCACGTGAGGCTATTGGCTACCATACGCTGACCCAGAACATCTCCATCAACCCCTGCATGTCTATGGATCAGAAGGGAGGAAGCGGTCCTTTACTTTTAGTAGGCTCCACGCTGGGCTCAATGTGGGGCTCGAACTCACAACCCTGAGATCCAGACCTGAGCTGAGACCAAGAGCTGCACACTTAGCCGACTGAGCCACCCAGACGCCCCATGAGGAAGGAGTCCAGCAAACTACTGCATGGAACCGTTTCTGCTTGGGGGGAAAAGAGTGGGCTCTAGATACAACCGAACATCCACCAGCCCTTCTCGAAACGGGGTTGGTGCTCTTGCCTTTTAAGGCAAAATAGAAAATGAGACTCGCAGATGATCTACGATGACGAAAACACCTCGAGGGCTGTGGTTCTGGACAAGCTGGGGTCAAAGCACAGTCTGCCGGAGAGTCCCAGGGAGTGGAGCCAGGCGCCCAGACCTGAACTGAGCACAGCCCGACACACGCATGGGCTCCCACACAGGAGAGCGAACGCCAGGAAAAATGCCTCTAGCCCCGCTCGAGGGGTGCAGGATAGGCACAGAGCTGTGTAGGGAGCACTCCCAGTTAATTTTCATTTTCTTCCTTTCCTTGGTTTGCTTGCACATGAGCTCCACGAGATGCTGTGGCCGCGGTGCTGGGACGGCAAGAGATGCCTGCAGGAACCTGAACTTCTGAGGAGAACCCGCCTCTGCGATCGGAGGGGCTGGCCTCCCAGGAGGAGTCAAACCTGCTGTCTTTGTCTTTTTCTGTCCTCCGACTGCTTGGCCTGAGACACCAGCAGCAAAGGCAGCCGAAGCCCAAGGTTTCGTACCAGGAAACTGGACGTGGGGACCCCTGGGGCCCAGACAGTGTAGAGATAGATAGATCGTGGGAAGGAAGAAATTCAGGAAAGTGATCTCTTTGAGTTGTTTATGAACTCCCCGGATCACCCACGAGCTGGGTGTGTGGGTCCAACCCGAAACAGATACAGAGAATAACTGGGAAACAGAATACCCCCCAGGCCCCCGACTGGCCACAGCGAGGTGCATGCGTGTGGGCGACAGACCCGGACAGCGCTACAAAGGCTTTGAAAGCAGAACTGACGCTGGAGCCACAAATACAGGAGGCTGTTTGGGAATCCGCAGCTGGACTCGGATGGACCAGCTGTGCTCAGCCAGCACTGTCATCCCCACACGGACTCTCGCAGCCAAATACAACACCTCACCCCTTCATGACACCATCCAGGGATACGCAACATACGGAAAACCAGGAAAATCTCAAACCATCAACAGACGTTAAGAACAAGAGGATGTAGACGTTGGAATTATCTGACAAAAACTTGAATGTAACAAATACAAAACACTCCAACAAGTAAAGATAAGCACTTTGGAAAGCAATAGAACTAGGAAATGTCTTGGCAAAGAAAATGAAGATATAAAAAGGAAAAAATTGGAAATCTTAGAATGAAAACACAATAAATGTAAACAAAAGCTCACTGCATGGGATTGAAACTAGTATGGAGATCACAGATGTTAATAAAAATTAAAGAATCTGAACAAAAAGATGCAAAAAAGACATGAAGACGGCCTCACAGACTTGTGGGACGAAATTACATGATCCGACACTCGTATCATCAGAGCCCCAGAAGGAGAGGGCGAAAAGGTAAAGAGATAATATCTAAGGGGCACCTGGCTGGCTCGTGAGTTCAAGCCCCACACAGGGCACAGAGCTGGAAGAGAGAGAGAAAGAGAAAAAAGAAATAGTAGCTTAGACCTTCCTAAATAAGGCAAAAAATATAAAGCCACAAAATAAAGACTCAATGAATCCCTAAAGAGATAAACTCAATGAAATCTATCCCCAACTATACTAATCAAACTGCTGAAGAAACTATCGACCAGGACAAAGTGAAAAGATCTTTAAAGCAGTCAGGCAAAAATTATTTATGAAGGAAAAACTATTTTTATGGCTGCCGATTTCTCATCAAAAATAACAGAGGTCAGAAGGGTGAAAAACAAAATATTTAAGTTCTCAAAGAAACAAACTATCAAAGTAGAAATCTATACCCAGCCAGTGAAAGCATCCCTACCAGATGAAGAATTTTCATTTTCTTTTCTTTTTTTTTTTTTTTAAGATTGTATTTTTTTGAGATAGAAAGCAAGAGAGCAGGCAAGGGCATGAGTGCGAAAGGAGGGAGGGGCCCAGGGGGAGGGAGAAGCAGACTCTCCACGGAGCAGGGAGCCTGAGGTGGGACTCGATCCCAGGACCCTGGAATCATGACCTGAATTGAAGGCAGATGAGTCACCGACTGAGCCACCCAGGTGCCCAGGGATTTTCATTTTCAAACAAAGGGAAACTAATAGAACTCACTGTCAGCAGACTTGCTCTGCTAAAGGGAGCACTTCGTACAGAAGGAAATTAGTTTCCCAGAACTTGGAAGATCAGGCATGAAGGAAAAGGAACAAAAATGGAATGAACTATTGATAGCTGGAACCACATGCGTGAATCACAAAGGTTTATGCTGACTCAGAAGGTTAAACCCTTTATGACTCCACGACATGCCATTCTTGGAAAACAAAATACAGGACAGAGAACAGATCAGTGGTTGCCACGACTTCTGGGTGACGAGAAATGCATCTATACTTGTGATGTTGAAAGCAACTCAAGATCAAAAGTGATTTTTTTTTAATGGTGAATAAAATACTGATTGCTCAAAGTGCAGATGTCAAAAGAAAAAAAAAAAAAGCCTTCATATTTCAACAAATCTGGACCACATTATTTCATGCAGCCTGCAAATGGCCCTAAGCCACAGATATGGAACCGATTTTAAGGAGAGTCTGAGCAAGTGTGTATAACATTTTTATAAACCTGGGGAAAATACTGATGATTCTAAGGGCAATCACAGGAGAAAGGAAAGTCTAGACACAAGAATCCTCCAGTTTCCAGAACGCCATTAGCAGAGTTCATATTAAGTAAAAATACTACAGAGAACTCTCAATGCCAACATTAGAAACAGTATAGTTCTACAGCTCAATCAACTTCCTCTTTCCAGTACACCTTCCAGAAAGAGCACAGTCCAGGGCTAGGGATTCTGCCCACCAGAGAAAGCCCTGGTACTTCTTGCACAGCCCACAGCCTGACAGGGCGCCATTTTCTCCAAACGAGAAGGTACAGCCAGTGTGCTGCCCTCATCAGCACCCACATGCCATTCTCCCCTCTGTCCACGACTCTCCCTTTCTCTGCTTGCACACTGAGCTCCCCCACCCCGGCCCTGTGCAGAGCAGCTGTCCAATAACATACCACTGGGAGTCTGTCTCTGTCTAAAACATTGTCCACGTCTTTTAGTCTCTCTTTCCATCATTCTTCCGTCTTGCCATTTATTGGCCATGATACATCCAACAGCACCCACTAGATTAAATGTTTGTTGAATGAATAAATGACAACCCTCAGATTGAAAGAACATGTTCATGGGCTGTAATATACAAATGTGTACATGCCTATTTTAAAGGGATTTTATATCCCGTTTAGATTTTCAAATCTTCGACAAGTTACAATTTCCAAAGAAGGCTGCAACAGTATCTTCTATTTTAGATGTTCTTCTGCAAGGTGACCTTGACACTCCCCACCAAGAGCTGGGATCGATTTTCCCACCCTCCAGAATCAGGGTGGGTCCTGGATGCCTTTGACCCACAGAATATACAGGAAGTGACTCCGTCCCAGTTCTGAATGAAGCCCGTACCGGGCCAGATTCCACTACCTGGCCCTAGGACACTTACTCTCCAGAGTCCTTCTGGAACCCAGCCACCACGCTGAGAAGGCTGAGCCACGCAGGAAGGCCATGGATTAGTTCTCAGTCAGGAAACCCCCGAGTTCCAAGCCAACGATCAGCATCAGCCACACGCCGTGTCACTGCACCGTCTTGGGCGAACAGCCCGGATGAGCCGTCAGATGAGAACAGGGCCCTAGCTAGCATCTTACAACAGCATCACGAGAGGCCCGAGAAGGAACCATGCCAACGCAGAGAAGGTTGGCATCAATGATAACAGATGATCATTCCAGCTTCAAGGTGGTGGAGGGTTTTCTTACACAGCAACAGAGAAGCAAACAGATCTGAAGAAGAGTCTCGTTCTCTCCGTAAAGTCCAAATATGGAAGGTCACACAACTTATTCGACCTCATTGTTCTTGCTTTTTTCTTTTTTTCTTTTCTTTCTGGGAAAAAGCCAACATAAAAAAGACCCCCCACTCCCCATCTTTGCTGGGTGAGGCTGAGTCCATGGCACATGGGAAGTTTTCTGACCCAGATCCCTCGTTATAAATGCATTTGCAGCGATGGACTCGAGGGGGGCAGTTTACCCCCGATCCATCTTGTCCTTTTAAATAGGAATAACCACGTCACCCGAGGGAAGCTGCTGCTCTTCCTCCCTAGGGGTGAGCAACCCCCAAGACTTCCCACATGTGCTACGACTCTTCCAGACTCTTCCACAAGCCTGCGCTCGGCCTGGAGGAGGGAGCAGGCAGGCAGCACTCACATGTGGCCGGAATCAACTCTGTTTTTGTCTGCGCGGATTTTTGTAGGTTACAACTCCTCCCGCCTCGGTTATTTCCCAAACCCTACTTCTGTCTGGCGTGCTCAGCCAGCCCACTCAGTGTGGCCGCGGGGCAAAGGGCAGCACCGTCTGCTGCCGAAACGCAGGGCGCACATTCCGCCATGGAACCCAGGAGGCTGGGCTGGAAATATAAAAATGTGCAGAATAAGAACCCCTTCAGCAGCTCCTCAGTGTAAATTCGGGAGGCATGGCTCACAGTCAAAGTGAGAACATGTGCTGGGGACAGAGAGGGACCTTACACACTGTGGTCCTGTTCACACTGAGAAAAACAAAAGGCACCGGGAGTGCTTTGCATAAACTTAAAGAACTAGACCCACATGAGGCACGGGCCGAGTGTCCCCTCGATGTGGTATGACTCAAGGTCATGACCCCAAGGAGAACCTCTGGGATTCTTCAAGTTCATGGAAATTCAACGCCTTCGTATTACTGTCGTCATCATACTTTCTTCTGATTCTGACAGTGAGGACCTGAGGCTTGTCCCCTGTGGGGAGGACCTTCCGGACTGGTGGGGTGGGTCTACCTCCCCCGCCCCCCACTCCACCATCTTTCAGTCGTGAGACCTGCGCGTGGACTCACTCCCTACTGCTTGCACGTCCCTCGTTCCTACTTCCCTTGTCCATCATCTTGCCCCCTGGCTGGAGCTCAAAGACGCCACCAGTGGGGACGCAGGGCACAACACGGAGCCCCTGCAAAGTAATACGGTATGTCCATCACGGGGACAAATACGGCCACACTGACGGCACTGTAATGTACCCAGTGCCAAGCGGCTGAATCCCAGAGTCTCCTTCTACACCCAGATTCTTCCCCAAAGAGATGCCTTCAGGGAAACTTTACCTCTCCTGAAAATTCAGGCTGTAAATTACCTCTGACAAATGAACCTTCACTTCTCCTCAGAGACAAATTCTAAAAGGAGAGCATGTGAGAGTCCATTAAAGGCTTTTCCCATCTGGTGGCCTGAAGAACTGGCCGGCGGACTTGGGCTTCTGCTTTGACAAAGGCCTAGACCAGTAACTCAGCGTCTGTCTGCAGAAAACCCAATCAGGACGTGGGGAAATGATGACGGCCGCCTGGAAGGGGGCTGACAAGCTGGGCTCCCAGAAAAGCACCTCCAGGAGCCATCAAATCTGGCCTCACCCTGGGGGGACAGAGAACGTCCTTCGTTTCCATTCCAGCGGTGGGAGACTGCGTCTGCTGAGCGCAGGATGGTTTCAGCAAGTCGCTCAACGACTTCAACTCAGGCAACTGTTCTGGTTATGGGAGGTCCTCGAAGCCCTTGAAAAAGGCACCGAGCAGTCCCAGGGGCCCACACTCCCCACCTGTGCTCCGCGAAGTGACGCACACCCACCAGGACCTAACGGCCTCAGTCCCAGACCTGTTCACACCAGTCGTACCTGTCAGACCACCAAACTGCATAATTAAGTGTCGTGAGTCTGTAATCGTTCTGCACAAACACGAGAGCAAAAGGAATTCTTTCCAGGAGAACTAAGTCAGCGTTGGAAAACGTACTGAAACAGGGTGTGGGAGACAAAAATATCAAGGATAAAAAGACCTTATATTCCTGTGGACCTCGACCTGCGTCGCGAGTGCCTTTTGGTTTTCATTTCGTTTCTAAAGAAAACTCTGGACATAGTTTAGGCAAAAAAGGGGACTCGTATCAGGTGCCCCTGGAAGACCCCGGCCAACACCCAAAGACCAGCGGATACATGGTCATTCACGGGATTTAAGCTGAACACAGCGTTCAACACCCGGGTGTGCGGTTTGACTATCTGTTGCCGACGCCAGAAGACGTTTTCGTCAGCCCGCCCGATCACAGACGCCGGCGGCGCAGCGGACTCCAACTTCAGCACGCAAGGCTGCCCGGGGGGCGCCTAAAGATGGGCTCCACATGCTTTCATACTTTCGTTGACGGCCGTTTTTAAAAACGGACCAGAAGCTGACTCTATCAGAAGCAAGAGACCTCCGGTAATGAGAAGCCTATGCAGAAATCCCAGCAGGGCTCTTAATCCACTCGGCAAAGATGCAGACACGTCAATGTTTCCAGAAGAATTCCCATGTGCCCTTAGGAAAGGAACTGGTTAATTTTCTTATTTTAACAGCCGGCCTAAACTAAGAAAGGGCTGTTGTGGTGCTTCTCACATTATCCTATGCAGCAGAGGAAAAAAATGCCGGACTGACCACATGCTTTTCTGTTCCCCTTTCCAAATACCTCAAAAAATAATGGGAATGAAATAAAATAAGGTATGAACCCACAATCATGGAGAGAACGAGACAACGGGGAAAGGAGAAGGAAAAGCACACGAACGTACGGAGAAAGCAGCCGTCAGGTGTGCGGTACAAAAGGTAGGAGAACCCACAGCCTTGGGGATCTACGGAGGGCGCCCAGAAGGACAGACAGCCTGAAGAAGCCACGTAGCCAGCACAGGTGAAGAATGAATCAGAATTCAGAGATGGCAGGTTCCCCAGACGGCTGGTGGGGCTGACAAACGCCGTCCCACGAACGTGTGGAAGGACCAGTAGAAACCCGAACCACCAACTCCCATCCCAGCCGGGCTACACCCTCCCCGACCCGAGCTCGGAGCAGGCCAGGCACTCAGGCCTCCACGTCTTGCCCTCCTGACCGTTGTAAGGGACATAAAAAGAGGGTGCCTGTTGATCAGAAGTGAAATGAAGCGGACCACTCCGGAAAGAGACTCGTACACCTCGCACAGTGTTCAGCCCCAGCACCGAACCCAAAGTGAGTCCCTTGGTTCTCGGTGGTTATAGGCTCTCTTTTCCACTTTGAATCGACTAAGGACCACCAGACATTGAAGAAAACCCCCCATTCTCAAGCCAAAAGACTCAAGCATCCAGAGTAAAAAAGCTAACCAGCGCTCAGAAGAATGAACCAGAAGACATGTCCCTCTCACCCAGCACCATGAAATTTCAGAACACCAAGGAGAAGGAAAAAAATCCTCAAAACTCTCTAAGCAAAAGCAAGTCACCGTAAGAGAAAGGAAGCTCCCAAGGCAGCGGACCTCTAAGAACACAGCAGGAGGTGCAAGCTGACGGTCGGGGACGCTCCAGGGCACGTGGCATTTGACTGAGAATCGTGCCCAGCCAAACTATCAGCTGTGCGTGTGCGTGGGCGTGGGCGTGTGCGTGGAGAACTTACAAGGACTCAACTTCCCAGTGGTGCCGCATTTCTTATGAAGCTCCTGTCCTCTGCTTTCCCGGCCCCCTCCACTCTCTTTCTGACCTCAGTCACCGCCACACACTCAAGTTTGAGCCACGCTTCCCAAGAGAAGGAGATCGGGAAGTCCCAGGGCTTGTGCCCGCCCCTAAGGCATGTGCCCGGCCCTGACTGATGGGAGGCGGGGAGACCCCCTCAGAATGGGCTCCCAGGGGACAGAGGGGTTCTAAGACCAGACAAGGATCAAGAGGGTTGGACAAAGACTATGACATTCGGGGAAAGGACAGGGATATTATATAGGGAAAATCATCCTTCAGACGTATCCGAGTAACGGGACGTCCAGGAGACGTGCTGCACGCGGCCAGATGGCATCATGCCATTCCTTCCCATGAGTCCGCCGCGCAGTCTCGAATGACTCTGGAGAACCATCGCGAATGATGCCGTGACACCACTTTTCGGCTGGCATTTGCCCTCTGCCCGTTACTCCTGTTGCGTGTGCTGACAGACGCAACTGAACTCGGGCACGTCGCTGCTTCTCCCACATTTACGTTTCAAGCTCCAACACCAGGGGAAGGGGCCACGGAGGTGATGACGCTCGACTCCCCCTCGGTGGGAGGCTGTCAGCCCTGCCATTTGCCCGCATGTGCACACAGTGCGGAGCTCCCCAGGAAGAAGGGCTATAAATAACTCAAGGTATTATTATCCCCAAAGATAATCAATTATTTTCTCATCAAAAGCAGGCTGAAAAAGAAAGGCTTTAAAGATGAGGACCCTTTCATTTGTGTAAGCCGCCGGGATTAACAAGACTTCAGAGCGCCTAGAACTTCACAAGGCTCCAGCTCCAACCACGGCTCCCTCCACCAGACGGAATCGTTACAATACCTCAGAAATCCCTTTACTGCTAGAAAAATACAAGAGCAGCGCTTTGTGCCTGTTCATTAAATTCACTTCCTCTACGGCCTGGTGGAGGCGGCGGAGGCGGGGGCGACGCGCACGAACGGCTCTCACCTCGGCAGACGGCAGCCCCTCCCCGGTCCACGGTCCTTCTCCGCGTCCACCGGGTGAACACGCCGCAGCCCAACTGAGCAGCCGCACCGCGGACGTCCTGCAGAGGTGGGCTGCTCCCTGCACAGGTGCCGAGGCTGGAAAGGCCAAGCAAGGCCAGGCTGAGCAACGTTCCAGACGAAGGAACCCAGAGAGGCCCGGGGCCAAATGCAGCCCGCGACCCTGGACTGCACCCTTCGGCACAGACAGACAGACAGAACTGCCCAGGACGGCCCATGACACTGTCGTGGATGGGGTCACACGGCAGTCACACGCCAACGCCTGCTTCCCGATTTTGAGGGTGGAGGCGCACCAGGATTACGTACAAGAATGTCCTTGTTTGTAGAAAACACACACGGACGCCTCTGGGGGTGCTGAGGCAGCCCGTCCACGGCTTCCTTTAAAATGGGCCAGAGGAAGAGAGTTCTGTGTTCTGTACTTGTAAATCCCCACTAAGTTCCGGACGCATGAGCAGAATTCGGAAGAAATGGAAAATGCGACATGTCTCAAAGCAGCGGGCGTTTGGTCTGTGACGGGCCACCACGCTGGACTGGACCGTGGGCCACCGTGGGAGACCGTGGCGCTACAGAGAGACAACAGGAGCGAGCGTTTGCCTAAAAGCGGCCCATTAGGTGTGGTCACAAGGACGTGACCGCGGACGCAAATACTCCAATTTTTTGTACACAGAGTTAATCTGCAGTAGCAAACTCCAAAGAAGTTTTTCTCTCCTTAATCCGGTTTTTCTCCCAAATATTGATACACATGAACCCATTGTATAATAAGGTGAAAAAAGCTCAGGGGTGGGAGGCTTCTCTGAGCTGGAGGGGCCGTCCGTGTCTTCGGGAAAGTCCACGAGCAAAGAGCACGGGCAGGACCGTGGGGAAGCGCCGGAAGAGGAGCGGCTTGTCGGAAGGTCACGGAGGTGAGGAGAGAAGGCGCGGGGGCTCATGCCTGGAGAGCGGTCACCGACCAAAGTTCCGACGTGCAGCCCGGGAGGCACGTCCTGCTCAGAGGCCCGGAGGCCACCCGCATGCCGGGCGTCCACGTGCGTCCACATGCAACTGGACAGAGGGAGTGCGGAAGCCCATGGAGGCCGCTCTCTAGGTCGTACCTGGGGCAAAACCCTACTAAGCCACCAGCAAGCAAGGTTTGACTCCAGCCCTTTCAATCCCGGAGGAACGGACCCTCAGCCCATAGAACTAGCCCCTCACCCAGGCAAGCACACCCCAACGGGCCACCAGATGGCCTCCCAGGGACGGTGCAGACCAGAGGCAATGCCGAGGAAAGAAGGCAGCTGCAGAAGCCCCCAGCTCGTCTCCACAGGCGATGCAAAGGCCCACACGGGGGACCCGAAATAGTACACTGTCTGGGGACGGTCACGGCTCGGGTGTACGGATCCAAAAGTCTTACGCCGGCACCCTCGCCCCCCAGTATGTCAGAATGGAACCACCTTTGGAGACAGGGTCTTCCAAGAAATAGTTAAGTTTAGGGGCGCCCGGGTGGCTCAGTCGGTTAGGCATCTGCCTTCAGCTCAGGTCACGATCTTGGAGTCCTGGGATCGAGCCCCGTGTTGAGCTCTCTGCTCAGCCTGGAATCTGCCTCCCTCTCTCTCTCTCTCTCACTTTCTCCCTCTGCCTCTCCCCTCTGCCCTGCTCATGCTTGCAAGCTCT
This sequence comes from Eira barbara, assembly GCA_020311275.1. Classification (NCBI taxonomy): domain Eukaryota; kingdom Metazoa; phylum Chordata; class Mammalia; order Carnivora; family Mustelidae; genus Eira; species Eira barbara. Next base: position 104,581 of record JAHRIG010000081.1, on the reverse strand, counting down.
CTCTCAGATAAATAAATAAAATCTTTAAAAAGTACACTGTAGGGGGCACCTGGGTGGCTCAGTGGGTTAAGCCGCTGCCTTCGGCTCAGGTCATGGTCTCGGGGTCCTGGGATCGAGCCCCGCGTCGGGCTCTCTGCTCGGCGGGGAGCCTGCTTCCTCCTCTCTCTCTGCCTACTTGTGATCTGTCAAATAAATAAATAAAATCTTTAAAATGAAAAAAAAAGAAAGAAAGAAATAGTTAAGTTTAAATGAGGTCGTCAGGGTGGGCCCTAACCCCATGTGACTGTGTCCTTAGAGACCAGGACATGGAAAGCTGCGGAGGGGTGACCAAGTGAGCACACGGGAAAGCGGGGACCGCACACCGGGAGAGACCCCGGGGGTACAGACCCGGCGGACACCTGGAGTTCGCTTCCCGCCTGCGGGCCGTGAGGAAAGGCTCTGCCCTTGCTCCAGCGCCCAGCCCCAGGGCTTCGTACGCGGGGACACGGGCCGGCGAGCAGCTGGTGAGGCTACAGGGGTGAGCGGGAGGGGTCGCTGGCGCGAGACCCGGCAGCGACCTCGGTGGACGACGAGGGGCCCCGGAGGGCTTCCGAGGAGAGACGGCAGCGCGGGCCCTCGGAGCGGGCGGAGACGCGCAGCTGCTCACTTTCTCATCCCTCACGCTGCGCGCGTCACACATGCACCATGTTCAGTGGGGAGCGGGGCCGCCCCTCCTGACTGCGCCCTCAGAGACGACAGCCCGAGCCCAGCAAGTCACAGTCGCTTACAACCAAGTAACAGAGTAAGAAACCCAGTCCCTCGGTCTCACCGGTCCCGGCTCATACCCAACAGCCACACGGCGCTGGTGGCGGCCGACGGGGACACCGCAGATGGGGAACGCTTCCGTCCCAGCGGAAAATCGCTACTGGACGGGGCCGCTCCCGTGACGTCATGAAGGAGGCCCCAGGACGGCACCCAAGGACTAGCGCTCTCTCCGCAGATGGGAAACCTCCACCTCTGCTCTGTGCTCCGGCAGCCGCAGGCCCCTGCACACGGTGGCCTCGCCGCTGGAAACGCTGGACGCCGGGGCCCCCTTTCCAGTGGGTCCCTCGCTGCAGTGGAGACCCTGTCCAAGGGGACCGCCCCCGGTCCCCCGTCCCAGCCCGCTTCCAGCAGGAGCTCCGACAGGGAGCAAACTCTCGGGGGCGGGGCCTTCACGCCCGCCGGGTCTTGCCACGGCACACGCGTGTCTTGAGAAGCACATGTTGTGGTCACTGCCAAAGCCGCAAAGGGAAAGCCAGAAAGAAAACACACTCACCGCCCTGCCAGTGGGCAAGAACCACCAGGCCGCCCAGGAGGAAGCGCGGGCCCTTGACCGCTGTCCTTCCTCCTTCCCTCAACCTCTCTGTCCGGCCGCCAGTCTGTCAGCCCGGCTCCATCGCAGGCGGTGACCCATGCAATGATCTGGGCATGTGGCACTAGCCTTGCGGGTTCAAGCAGCTCTGTACGCGGGAGCCTCCAGGACACAGTCACCCGTCCTGTGATCGTGGCTTAGCATCGGGGTGACGGAGGCCGAGCTGACCTATGGAGAGCTTTCCCTAGTCCCCGCTTGCCCGTGACTGTCTTTTCTTTTACCCGCAGGCCTTCTACCTCAGCCCGTGGTCTGCTTGCAGGGCTCCTTCGTCAGGGCGCTAGTGCTGGAGGGCCCTGCCTGGGCGACCGGGGTGTCTGATCCGATGGCATCTGACACTCTCCTTCCTCTCCCAGGCTTTGGCTTGAACGGGCTGGAGCAACCCTTGGGCCGCCAAGTGCGTCCACGCTGCCCCCCACTGAACACGCTTCCATGTCCAGTTTGACAAAACTTCTGAGTCCCTTTTTTTTGTCCCCTTAATGAATGTCAGGATGTAGTCAGCAGGGACCTAAACATGTCCCGAATCAAGTCCAAGCAGCCTCTGGACCAAGGTTTTTAAACCATATTTTCTAAATTAAATCATCGGTTTCCTGCGCTGAGAAGGTGATTACCCGGTGGGGGAGCCTGGGGAGGGAACGTTTTATTGCCCTAACACAGCGTTTTCTGCTCCCAGGCAAAGCTCACTAAGCCGTCTCCCTACAAAGCTAAGGCACCGCCGAGCTCAGGGGCCCCGGACCAGGCAGCTCCAGGAGCCCAGGTAAGAAAGCCAGCGCCTCTCCTCGCACGCCCACCGCCCCTCACATGTGCGTGGAAAGCTGGGAGGCTCTGGACCCCGTCTCTGTCCCACCCGCGCACCCGGCCCAGGGGGACAACGGCGTGGTTCCCAATGGCATGTGGCCCACAGCTGGGCCGAAAACAACGGCGGGGGGACAAGGGCAAAGGGCTGCAGAAAAGTTTAAAAAAAAAAAAAAAAAGCCTTTGCTGATGGAGGTGAAGGGGGTGGGGCGCCTTACGGAGCCTCCAGGCCTCGTCAACAGGGACAAGCCGAACTCCAAGCAGGGTGCTCTCGTGGAGCTAGACCCCAGCACGGGGCCCCTTGAGGACAGCTGCTTGTCTTCCGGCCTTCTGGGTCCCTTCCGCTCCGGGGATGGGGGAGGGGCCGCAGGGGCCAGAACCGGAGTAGGGGGGGGGGCACCGCCTGCACGCTGCACCCGGGTGAGTTTGCTGGAGGGGTCATTAATGGACCAAGCGCCTGAGGCACGGGAGTATCTGGAACTCGGACTGGAATCCGGCAGGAGACCCACCCGAGCCCGTCCCCCAGGGTGCGGTTTTCTTCAGGCCCGATATTTATGATGTTTATCCTAATTTAACGTGTCTTGAGCCCATCAGCCAGTGGCGGGGTCCAGGCCTTATGTCCATCCCAGCTGCACAATTAAAAGTAAAATAAATAGTAAAATGTGGACACTTAGTATTTTATATTATGAAAGTACCGTTCCCTGTTTAGGGTGTCATTAGGGCCATGTGGTTCCTTTGTAAAGGAGCCCTTATCTTTTCGAGACAGGTAATAGTGTTTTCACGAATGCAGCGATGAGTCCGGGGCTGGAGGGAGGAGGGGCCGACCTCCACTGGAGCCAGCGTGGGGGCGCACAGGGTTCAAGCCCCTCTCGCTTCTGAGGAGGGGTCGTTTCCCCAGGAAACCCTCCTATCCACCCCTGTCCCTCCGCGTTTCAAGGGCACACAACCTGGGCTGGCCTGGGCCGGTCCAACAACATCCATCCCCAAGGGCTCTGTGGACCCTGTAGACTGTCTACACCGCGGTGTCTGGGCCAGGCGGGAGCAACTGCCTTCTGGCTCTGAGACAAAGGCTTTCCTCCTCCTCCTCCTCCTCCAGGACAGGATCCCACTCCGGGGGCAGCCCTGGAAGGGGAGGAGGGGATCCCTGGTCACCCCATGCTTCTCTGGAAACACAAACCGAATTCCGTTCCCCGGATGAGGTTTCTTTGCTTTTCCCCTTAAGAAAATCAGGTTTTCCAGCTCGGGGTGGGGAGGGTGGCCAAGGGTGTAATTGTAGGGTTCTGGCAACAGGCAGACCCAGGGCTGGGGGGGGGGGTGCTGGCCGGCAGCAGGGTGATTACCAGATGAAAGGAAAAGATAATATTACCTGCTGGGGGTCACCTTTCTTCTCAGGAGGGTCAGGAACCCATTACTTACCATTTAAAAGCCCCGCAGGAGAGGATGCCATGAATGTACAAATACGACCCAGAAGGGGCTCCCTTGACAGATGGGGCGACAGCCTGCCTTTCTTTTTATCCAGAACCGCAGGGAAATTCAACCTCTTCAAGCAAGAATCCGGAGCCAGACAACTTCTAGCGTCTCTGGCTCCCAGAGCAGACCCCATGGAGTTAAGACTGGACGGGACCCGCGGGCGGGGTCTGGCTCCAGGAGACCAGCTCCCACCCTGGGCCCGCGACAAATGAGGGGGAAGACGAAAATCTTCTAGTTTCATTTCTAACATCCACTTACTCGAAGGTTTCAGGGTCCGTCTGCTTTTCAGGTTTGGAAATCATTTTATGACGTGTTTCAAATGTATCCCCCCCAGAATAGTGACTAACACAAGAGCCACATCAAAGCCTTATCATCCCTTTCCCAGTCCCCCCTCCAAAGCTCCCCCTCTACCCTGGCCATATATTAATTTAGGGTGCCCACACACAGCTTCACATTTCCCCGTACACCTCCATCCCAAAGCAACACGCAGACGATGGCTTGGCAGAGATGGAAACTTCCCATAAGTAGGACGGGGCCATCTGGATGCTGCCGCCCCAGCGGTGGTGCCAGCCACTGGTCTTTGGAGTCAGGCACACCCGGCTCTCCTCCAGACGAGGCTGAGTTGCCCCGAGCTGCCCGTCTGCACGGCCTCTGTCTCACTCGTCTCCCTGTAGTGTGTTTCCGTGCACCCCTGCCACTGTCAGACTTCCAGACTGCCGTGAGCCTGGTGGGGCCAAGCTGGGCCTCCTTGGGACGGGAACCTGTAGGTCCCAGGTGAGCTGCCCGTGACCCCAAGTTCCACTGATCTAGTGGAGGGCAATGCGGATGTTCGCACGGCTGCAAAGGCACAACGCATGGACCAGAAAGTGCGCGGACCTGTGGGAGAAGCAGGACCACGTCTGGGGCGCCCGCAGGCAGGAAAACCCCCGGCGGTAACCGGAGCCTCCTTCTCCTCCTCCCCGTGCTGACACCCCTGTGCCGGTCAGCTCGTTCGTACTCGTTCCCCAGCTAATGGCGGCCGCGCTCAGGGCCCCTCTTGGCTCACCCACCCCCTGCACACGCTCACAAGTGTGGCAGGCTTGCACGCAGTGAAAACGAGGAGGACGCCTCTCCCCGCCGGGCCCAGACGTCCCCGACCACTCCACGCTCAGAGACAGACCATGGCTGAGGCTGCCTCAGGATGGACAGGATGAAGCGTGTGTCCGGGCTCAGAGACGTGGCGGCCTCAGTCCAACGGCTGCACCGGGCACGTGGGGGGGCAGGAGCGGCGGCCACCAAGCCTCCTCCGCCCCAGGCTGGGGGACAGCTGGCTGTGCCCCAAGGGGCCTCGTGGGCTTCTCTTCCCGCTCGCGAACGTTTACAGCTGCCCGTTTTTCTTTGCTTTCTAACTAGGTCTGGACAACTCCTCATTAAAGCAAATGATCACAGAACAAGCCTGTTTGAAAGAGCAGCCACGTGATACACAAGAGATTGGGTGCTCGGATCCCCAAGCCCCAGCCGACACAGTCCTGAGCCGTGACTCCTCCCCAGGGACACTCGGGGTGACCCACGGGTCCCGGCACAGATGGGGCATGCCAGCCCAGGGTGCCGAGCAAGCAGCCCCCACCTGTAGAGCTGGGGCTGCCAAGTGCACAGCTTAGGGCCCCAGACACACGACAGCTGGGCCGCGGCACCTGTCGGGCCCAGAGCTGGACACGGCGAAGGCCCAGCGTCAGACGCCCGTCACAAAAGTCACCCCACGGGAAACCATGAACGTGTGGACGCATAGCCGAGGGCCGGGGGTCCCCAGGTCAGGAGTCTTGGGCCCGCACCTGCTGTCCCTCCATTTGAGGATCCGGAGCCCGGCTCTCGTCTTCCCCCCGCCACCCACGCTGGCCAGCGCAAGTGGACCAGAAGGCGCCTGCCGTCTCTTCCCTGAAAGCAACCGGTCATGGACGTTCTCAACACGCCAGGGCCAACATGACACAACGACCCCCTAAAACTGAGCGCAGAGAGACCCGGCTTCAGAAAGGCCGACTTGGAAATTCCTCGAGCTCTAAAATCTTTAAAATCTGCATTTGTGCACCTCGGCTCTCCAAGGGGCCTGCAGAGTGAACAAGGGCGTGTTCCGTGGCCAATTCCCCCAGGAAATCCCCTCCCGGCAGAGAGAGTAACTCTGGCGTGAGCACGGGATGTGAGCTGGGGCTGGGGGGGTCACTGTCCCTAAGGCCAAGGCTCCAGGCCAGCCACCTCAGCAAAGCACGCCAGAGAGGCCTCGAAGCTCTGTGGCCTACGCGCGGCAGGTCCCCACGACTGCAGCCCAGTGGGGGCCAGAAGTGTTCTCTTTCCGGACTGTTCTTTACTTAGAAAATGCAAACAACCTCTTGTCCTTGGTTTCCTGGAAGAAAAGCCTGAAGGAAGAATCAGAGGCTGGAGAGCAACTCAAAGGCCCCTTCTGGGGACACGGACAGCTGGACAAGGGTACTCCTGGGAGCAGTGACCTGCTCTCTGGGAAGCCATGCTCAGCTTCCAGCAGGGAGATGTGAACCCCAGTTTCTGGAAACTTCTGGGGGACCCGGGCAGCCTGTCCTGTGGGACGATGGTGTTTCCTCTCCTCCGGCAGCCTGTGTGCACACCCTTCCAGACCTCCCTCCCTCACCTGCCTCCCAGGCCCCCCACACAGATGCCCCAGCTTCCCGAGGCCTGTAGTCCGCGAGGACCCCTGTGAGCGCACGCAGAGACCGCGCCCACCCCAATTCCAGATCTGTCGGACAGGCTTCAGAAGCACAACTCGCAGAACACAGCTGGGCTGCAAAGGGCTAAGAAGATGTCACACGAGACGAATGTCGTTTAAAGACTAAGGTTCACGCACTCCGAGTCCACTAAAATACGATGCCCCGCTCGTCCCGCGGGAAAAAGACCCCCTCCATCCAAAGAGTTGTCTTCCTTGTGCGTTTTGGGGTCACACGTCGATTCCGTGCCCAACATTCGGTGTTTAAGACGAGGGTTTTCGAGGCAGCGTGGACACTGGCTGCCCCGGGACGGAGCAGGGTCGGGCCCGGATTTCAGTGGCTCCCCAACAAAGCCCCGCACCCCATCCTGTCTGCGCCGGGGTCGCGCCTGTCCCCTCTGCCCCCGGCCTCCCTCCTCCAGGACGAGAAAACCCTGAGTCGGGTATCAGAGTGGAGGATTTCTCAGGAAAATGAGGACAGAGGCCCCTTCCAGACGGCGTCGCGGAGCAGCGGCGCTTCACACCAACAAGGCAGCAGCTTCACCCACGACGCTCTTTTCTTGCTTTCACTAAGAAATCTGCCCAGACTGTGATTATAAACTTGACCTCGTAAGTGCACTTTCCAAGCTTTAGCTCAAGGGGCGCCTGGTGGCTTGGTCAGGTGAGCGTCTGACTCTTGCTTTCGACTCCGGTCATGATCTCATGAGCCCCACAGTGGGCTCCGTGCTCAGTGGGGGAATCTGCCTGGGATTCTCTCTCTCTACCCCTGCTCGTACTTGCTCTCCCTCTAAATACATAAATAAAGATTTTTTAAAAAATAAACTTAAGCTCAAAATCCCATCTGGAATTCTTTTTGTAAACAGCGAAGGGAGAGCCATCTTTCTCCCAGTGGAACACGCGACAGCCCCAGCACCTTCACCGTAGGAAGTGTCCGCACAGGCGTGAACTCCCGTTTTCCCACGCGGTCAGTGCTGCTTGCGTTCTGCGGCTCCCACGGCGAAGCACACGGCCCGGCAGCTGTGGGCAAGAACTGTCTCTCCTCCAGGTCCTGGAAGCTGGACGTCCATGATCAAGGTGTGAGCAGGGCTGCTCTCCTGAGCGTGCACACAGCTGGCTGTGCCCTCGCCGTGTCCTTACCTGGGCGTCCCTCCATGGAGGTCCTGATGCCCTCGCAGCCGGCGTGGCCTCACTGGATGAGGACCCACCGTCAGGACGCGTGTTAACTTCCTTCTCGGAAGCCCCCGTCTCCACATGCAGTCCCATTCCGAGGACTGGGGGCTGGGACGCTAGCCCGTGAGTCCGGGGGACGGCTGTCTGTTCCGACGGCAGCACGGCACCATTTCACCCAGTGGAGCCCGGGACTACACTGAACTCTCTAGGAAGATCACCTCCCCACTTTGTTCGTTTTCAAAGTGGCCCTGGTTGCGTTGAGGCCGTGCATGCCCACATGAATTTTAGGATCACTCGCTGAGTTTGATGAAGAAGCCGTCTGGGATTTTGCGGAGAGATTCGCCGAATTTACAGACTAGTTGTCAGGTGCTTACAGGTCCTGGTTTTGTTCCAAGAGGGTCCCCCGACGCAGCCGGAAACCGGTGGGCTCGCTGTGTTAACTCCCACCGCACCACCTTGCTAAACACTCTCGTTTTAACGCTTGTCAAGTGATGCTCTTGAATTTTCCTGATTAACGTTTCTATCGCCCACGGGTAAGGACAGAATCCTCTCACCCTCTCATTGTTTCGTGGGCTGGGACACAACGGCGCCGGACAGCTGCGGCGATGGACAGCAGACCGCCCTACGTGGTCACTGCCTTCCCTGTGTTTCACCTGAAATGTAATGGTCCCTGCAGGTTTCCAGAAGATTCTTTTTACTGACTTAGCCAAGCCTATTTTGCTAAATTTTTCACCAGCCAAGAATTCTGAAATTTAGCACAAGCACACAGCGTCCGCCGAGATTTTTCCCACCGACCTGTTCGTGTGTGTTTTCAGGCGGAATCAAACTAGAACTTCCCGGGTAAACCCTCCTACGGCTCTTCTACCACGCCGCCCGCTGTCTCTGGCTGAATCCCACACGGGAATTTTGCGTCCGTGTTTTCGAGTGCCCAGTCTACTTCCACGGCCACAAGGCGCCCCCGCAAATTCAGAGGCTCTGAACAGCACTTGCTGACGGGCTTAGCCCTGCAGACGAGAAGTCCGGCGCCGCCCGGCCGCTTCTCAGCTCGGCCTCTCCAAGCCAAAACCAGGCTGTCAGCAAGGCTGGCTTCCTCGCCAGCGGCTCTGCGCCCCGCAGGTTGTCATCTGGTTTCCGCTCCTCACGTGTGCAGAACAGAAGCCCCGCAGCCTCCTCGCTGTTCTTGGGAGCAGCCGTTCTCAGCTCCTAGAAACTTCCCACGTTCCTTGCCACACGGCCCCCTCCATCTTCAAAGTGGACAACACACATCGAATCCTTCTCACGGTTCAACTCCCGGCTTCCTTCTCTGATCTCCAGACCCAGGCGCACGTCATGAGACAGAACCAGGAGGGCTGCATAACTTCCCTTTCTTGATACAACCTAATGAGGAGTGGAGGCCCACCCTAATCGCAGGCAGGGGGTGGGGAGCTCAGGGCTCCCGTGCTCTGCTGGCCACCTCTGGGAGGCAGACCTGCAGCCTGCTGGCTCCGTCTTCAGCCGCTCCTGGCTCTGCTCTTGGGCAGCGTGCTTTCATTTTTTAAAAACATTTTATTTATTTATTTATTTGACACAGAGATAGAGAGATCACAAGAAGGCAGAGAGGCAGGTGGGGGGGCGATGGGGGGGGCAGGCTCCCTGCTGAGCAGAGAGCCGGATGCAGGACTCGAGCCCAGGACCCTGAGATCATGACCTGAGCCAAGGCAGAGGCTCAACCCACGGAGCCACCCAGGCGCCCGGGGCAGCATGCTTTCCTAAGGTAAAACCAGATCACAACATTCTTCTGCTCAAAGCTTTCCAGAACCTTCCCAGCGCACGCAGAATACAACTCTACACCCCTCCTGGGGCTTGCAAGGCCCTCGGAGCCCGGCCCTGCTCCCCCAGCCCCCACCCCCAGGCGCACAGTCCCGGGGCTGTTCAGGAACACTCCACCCTTGGTTCGGCCTCGGGACCTCGGCCCTGGCCTGTCTGCCTACAGGGAAAGCTCTTCCTTGCACCTTCTGGGTTTCTGCCCCACATCTCCCCCTGCATTTGTTCAACACGCCTCAGGCTCCCCTGATCCCCGCTGACATCATAATACAGGACCCCCGCTCCCTGAAAGTAGAGTGGCCCCACGGAAGCTCTCATAAGCCAAAACGACACAAAGCAAAGAAGGAATTACCATCCATTTCAATGGGCAATTTTTTTGAGTGTTCTCAGACCCAAAAAATCACTTGCTATGTCCTAAGGTCTCTGAAGAGCTTATCTTGCTAATGGACACACAGAATAAACGGAGTTAAAGTACAGATGCTCCAAGACACAGTTCAAAGCCCTGGGGGCGTGATGCGGAGATGTTCTGAGCATTGTTCCCGGGGAGGAGCTGGGTGGCGCCACTCGCTGCCCAGGTGCTCGGCCTCTCCCAGGGCTCTTTCCAAAACCAACCCTAAACGCGCTTCTCGCTTCTCGCCTTTGTTCGTAAAAGTGAGAATCCTGTCAGATTTCTTCTGACTAGTGAAAACAGGTACTACTCTGGGTCCTGCATAAAAGCAAAGTGGTGTAAGACCAAGTTGTAAGAAGCAGGGGACCCCAGCTGTGTGCTTGCTAATGGAGCAGCCCCCATCTCCGGTTAGAGTCCACTTGAGAGACACAAACACGAAAGTTCTCAGAGCGTGCAGGTGCTCCCAAAGATGCCCAGGACCCTCCCTGGAAACCGTGACTGCCCCTTGGCATTTCCACGGTTACTCCTGGGGTGTAAGAGAACTCCGTCTTGTCTGGTCTCCTTGAGGATGCTCAATTATTCCTTCCCTGAAAACCCTCCTCTCCAGAACACGGACGACACCAAATGCTGGCAAGGACCCAGAGCATCTGGAGCTCTCCTTTATTGCTGGTAGGAATCAACACTGGTGAGGCCACACTGGAAAACAGTTGCCAGGTTCTCGAGAAACTAAACGGGCTCTTACCACTCAATCCCGCAAGCTCTCCTTGGCATCTGACCGGAGCAAGTGAAAATCTACGTTCACGCAAAACCTTCCACATGGATGTTTACAGAAGCTTTATTCATAATTGCCAAAATTTGAAAGCAAGCAGAATGTCCTCCAGGGGGTGGGTGGGTAAACAGATCGTCGGACAACCACACAACGGAGTATTTCTCAACACTGAAATGGAATGAGCTAGCAGACCCTGAAAAGACATGGAAGAAACCTAAATGCACGTTACTAAGTTAAAAAAAAAAAAAAAAGCCAATCTGAAAAGGCTAATTCTGTAGGACTCCAACTCTATGACACTTGGGAAAAGGCAAAACTATGGAGACAGTAAACAGACCAGTGGCAGGGGTTTGGGCAGGGATCAGCAGGCAGAGAAAGGGGATTTTTAGGCACCGAAACTACTCTGATACTCTAAGGGTGGACACATGTCATTGTACATTTTTCCCAAACTATGGAATATACAACAACAACCGTGTTGTATACGTTGTCGACAACATAAAATACAGACTTTGGGTGATTACGATGTGTCAGCGTGGATTCATGATCGGAACTCTGGTGAGGGATGTTGATAATGGGGGAGGCTGTGCATATGTGGGGGCAGGAAGTAAACGGGAATTCTCTGTACCTTCTGCTCAGTCTTGCTGTGAACTTAAAAGTACTCTAAAAAATAGTCAGTTAAAAAACAAATAAAAACCTTGTCTTTCATTTGATGATTCAAGCATTGGGTGATGGCGGGAAGCCAGGGGCTCCTGCGGAAAGCCTGAGACTGCCAGACCACTGGTACAGCATTAACCCATGTCAAACCCCTAAGAAATTCAAGGTTTTCACAAATGCTGGAAGGTTAGTGTTGTAAGCAGTAATAGCATCCAGAGAGTCCAAGAGAAATCAGGACCCGTGACTGGAAAAGTTTCCCCAAATCTGTCTACCTTCCTCCAAACGGGAAATTCAAGAGTCTGCACCTGCGGTCTATGAGAAAAAGCAACAGCAGCTGCCCCATCAGGTCAGGTCCCGCCAGTGCTGCTCCAATGGGCATATTCATAGCCTCAGACTTTGTCTCCGATCGAATCTTCTAGATGCAACCCTAGACCCCTGCTTCCCCACAATTCTGTTGTTGTTAAGTGTACCTTTAGAAACACTACAGACACACCTCAGAGATGTTGCAGGTTTGGTTCCAGACCCTGCGATAAAGCAAGTAATACCTCACTCAAGCAAGTCAGATGAAGCTTTCAGTTTTCCCGTGCACAGAGAAGTTATGTGTACACTATGCTGTAGTAACACTGTGACTAAAAAAACAACGTATGCACCGCAATTTATTACTTTATTGCTTTAAAATGGTAACCATCATCTGAGCTTTTGGCAGGTTGAAAGCACGGATCACACAGATCACCATAAGGAATGCAATAACGACGAAAAAAGCTTGCAATGCTGCAAGAATTACGAACCGTGACATGGGGCACACCGTAAACAAATGCTGCTGGACAAACAGCGAGGACAGACTTGTGCAATGCAGGGCTGCTGCAAACCTTGAAATGGTAAAAACGACAACAAAAAAAACACTGTATCGACAGAGCACAACAAAGCAGAGAGTGGTTAGAGGAGCGATGCTTTAAAACCGAGAGAATTCGTTCTCCTTCAGATCCTCATCTCTCCTTACAAGGAGATCCAGCTCCAGGCTTCTCTCCTGGGCTTCTGGGAAGGTCTGGCCCCATCCAGATCTTGTACAGCCCACAGAACAGTGAGTCACCAGGTGACATTTCCTTTGCACGCATCCATCTCGCACTCACCTCTGCCTCTGGCCTCATTACAGAAACGGCCTCGTCCGAGTGAGCCATGAGCCCAGAACCAGGAACAGAGACCTGACCGGCCTCTTTCCCCGAAAGCTTAAACCCGTAAAGTAGATGGAAAAATGTTCACGTGTATGTTGTAATCCCTTTTAAAATGACTTCTAAGGGTCCTTCTTTTTTTCCTTTTGGACTTAGAACTGATTAAACAAAACAATGTTCTGTCCAAACCTGCGTTTTTCTTATTACTTCCTAATCATTTTACCACCGACATAAAGGCCTGTTCTTTTCCAACACTGGGCTCTTTAATCATTCCTGACAGGCCTGCTTTCCGCTTGGCCAGGCCCCAGCAAACACCGCTGGGCTGCACCACCCTCCAAGGCTCTCCTCAGACCCTCTCCTGGGGGTAACGGCTCACTTGGAGAGAGTGGGGAGGCAAGCAGGGAGAGGAGGCCGCTTCTGCCCCAGAAAGCTCCTCTTCCTTGGGTTAAAGTCAGCCCCAGGAGCTGGGCACACTCTGGATGGGGCTGGAGGAACATCCTACCCAGCCCCCAGAGGGGCTGTGATCAGAATCGATGCCCCCAAATTAAGTGGGAGGCTGGGAGTCCGCAAGTCCCATGAAACTTGAGAATCAAGCCACTTATTAACGTTAGCAATTAAAATGATACTACTTAGTTTTCAAAGTGCATCCAAATACAGTCTCCCATTTGAAGTCAAAATAATTGCGTAAACTCACGGCAGGCATTCCCACCCATCTGCACCAGGCTCTCTTGGTACACGCTTCTCCTTCAAGGGGCCGCCAGATGTCAGGGGCTAAAAGTGGTACAAATAATCCCGTGGCAGGTCCCTAAAGAGTAGCACAGATCTGCATCCCCTCAGGGCCCTTTCATCAGATAAAAGCACGCAAGCATGGCAAGTGGTGCTCAGAGCAGGGAGCAGGGCTCTGAAGGCAGAACAAGGGGGGCATTCTAGTGGGAGGGGAGTGGCTGGCCCAGGTGTGGGGGCTAGGATGTGGGGTGAGGCTGAGGAGCCCGCAGTGTAGACAACAGGCTTCCCGGAGGTGGGCATACGGCTGAGTAGTCGTTTGGGTCCCCAAGGAGGGGCCTGGGGCCAGGGGGAAGCTCCCTCTGAACCCTGAATCTTCTTATACATGAAAGCCCTTGAGGCCTGGTGACATCCGCTCCAAAGCTCCAGGAAGGAGGCCAGGCTGGTGTCCCGGGGGTAGACCCGGGCCAGGACACCAAGTCCCTCCCTGGGGATGGTCCTCCCCAGAGTATCCTGAGCTCCATCATCAAGTGCACGCTCATGTTGATGGTCACACACGGAGCATCCCTCAGGCCTGGGAGCCACCAGGGGCCACAGCGGAGGTGCCCGAGGATGGAGGGAGTGAGAGAGACGGGACGCATGGACACTCCACAGGTTCGGACCAGAGCTCACCACAGCTGGGCCCTCAGACCCCCGGGACCTCTCCGTGATGGTCACCACCTGGGGAAAGGGAGTCCCAGAAGGCTACACGCAGTAAGAGAGGCCTCCCGTGTCCAGCTGCGTCTCTGCAAATGGGCCACTACAGCCTCCCTCGGAGGAAAAGTGACCTGTGGCCTACGTGAAGACCCAGGGTGAGCCGCACACTGCTGGTGCGTGGAAAGGACATGTTCCCTTTTGCAGACCCGTGATGTTAAGCGACTTGCCCAAAAACAGGCGGGAAGAGGGAGGATGAGAACCCCAAGATCATACTTGAGTTCACACCAGCTGTCACACGATGACAATTTGTGCCTGTTGTCAGGGTGTAACAAACGCACTCGCCTGTGCAGCTGGCACAACACAGAGCCCCCTCCGCTAGGGGGTCAGCTCCAGGGCCCTATGCACACAGGGGACTCCCCACCCAGGTGCCTTTAACTCATGGATTCTTGCAGCAATGCCCAAGGCCCTTCCTGTTTACAAGCGGAGTCTGAACCCCATCTCAGGGTGAGGCTTCTGTCTCCGCACCCTGGTCCCAAAAAGCCCCAGCCAAGGCCTAGTGCAGAGGAGAGAGACGCCCGAGCCCCTGAGGAGGCTACCGGGGGCCACGGACACCCCCCGCTGGCCTTGTCCCGGGTCACCCTGTTCTGCTCCAGAAGCAACAGCAAGGGCAGCTCTCCCAACCAGGGGCGCAGCTGAGAACGACGGCTGAGTCACAGTCCCCACGCCTCCAGGACACACGCCGCCAGGAGCCACCTGAGCTGCCCCAAGAGGCCTCGTCCTCTTCCACTCGCTGGTGGAGTCATGGCTGAGTAAGAGAACCCCGATGACGAATGCCCCCGGGACATCGTGGCGGAGCAGGCGAGGGCAGGAAGGAGGGCGTCTAGGGAACTCCCTGGGGACTAATGAGGCAAAGAAGCGGCCGCGTGTGCTGACAGCCTCCACAAGGGGACCACAGTGAAGACAGCAGGGAAGCGGGGCTGGGGGGCTGGACGGTCTGGGGGGGCTGGAGCAGAAGAACAGGCCCTAGGACGAGGCGGGCCTGGCCCTCACTGCAAGGACGACTCGAGGCGGAGCCTCTCTCCCCCTCGACAGGCAGGGAGCGAACGCCCTCCTGGCCCCATGGCCGGGTGCAGGCGTGGACGGGGTGAATTACACCTGGACGGCAGGTGTGCTCAGGAGCAGAGAAGCCAGGAGAGCCAGCACGGGCATCTACCTGAGAACAGGCCCCCAGAGTGTCCCCCAAACTCCAGCTGCATCCCTGACACCTCGACCCCAGCACATTCACACACAAGGAAATACGCACAAAACACGCCACAAGCATATACACAAGCCACACACGTGCGCCACACACACAGACATACTGGGAACCTACACACACAGGCATGTAAACACACGGGGAAAAACAGGGAACCACACACACCACACGTATACCAGGAAACCACACACAGAAACACATGTGTGCACACACACACATTACACGCACGCAGCACACACTCACACGCAGGCACCAGGAAAACCAAAGAGAAGGGCAGTAAGCCTGTAAAAGGAGAGCATCTGCGTGGCCCGTGCCTGCAGCCTGGCCCGCTGAGCCAAACATTCGTCTGCGAGTGCCTGGCACCCCACAGCATCCCAGCCCCGAGCCCAGCGCCCCGCTCCATGTGGGGATCTGCATTGCCTGTAACATGTGGCTGCTGGGCCATGGACAGTCGGAGAGGGGAGGGGACTGGCCCCAGCACACACGATGGGCCTGGGCCTCAGCGCAGGCACAGAGGACACCCAGAGCTTGCGGCAGACGGAGAGGGCACTGGGGTCCCACCTTGCACGGTGCGCAGCTGGGACCCAGCGCCTGGAGCCCTGGCATCGCACAGGTGTGACAAAGACAGGAAACCGAGTGGACTCGGGCAGGTCGCCCCGAGACAACAGCGGCCCCTAGAAGACGGTAAGCTGGGGGGCTGGTCACAGAGCCCACAGGTTCCCAGCAGTGCAGCTGGGAGACCACACCCTGCACCCACGTCCCCAGAAGTCTCCCCACTCAGGGCAGGTTGGGGCGGCCCCGGCAGGGAAGGCTCTGCAGGCCCCAAAGTCTGCAATTTAGGGCCCATTTTGCCCTGAGGGTGAGGCGGGGGGGACTAGGAGTGTATCCTCAGTGGAGGGTGGTGGAGGTTGGGGTGCAGGGAGTGGAGGTAGGGCGCAGGATGGAGGCTGGGATGCCAACACCGTCATCGGGAGGGCGCGGATAGGGCCTGAGGAGGAGGCAAAATGAGCAAGACGACGGCCCTATGGGAGAGCTGGCAATGTGCACACGGGACTTCACAAGGCCTCGGCCCCGGGGGGAGAAGCAGTGAGGAAGTTTCCACAGCCTCCACGGGCTGGCTTGCTAGAGAAAACCTTTCAAAAGCAGCCACGGGGGTTTGAGAAAGGCCGACAGGAGAGGGAAGGGGGCTTCCTAGGGTCCCGCTGGGCCGTCCCGGGCAGTGGGAAGGGCGGCACAGAGAATGGTCCCTCATCTGTGTCCTGAAACTTCAGCCTCAAATGTCCCCAAATTGTCACTACGACTACACCACTTTGCTTCTCGATGCCACAAGACGGAGGAACAAAAGTCCACTCCCAGGGGCCAAAAAGCTGGAAGTCAAGAACACCCACCTGCTTCTCAGAAGGGAATCGTAACCGAGAAGCCGAACTCCTGGAATTAAGCATTAGCGCCATTTAATCAGGTACCAGACTGTTAAATCCCTTTGCCGGGGAGATTTTTGAAACAGAAAGCCGGAGGGTCTTCGTGAGAAGGGTCAGGAAGCTGCCCAGCAAGGGCCTGGGTCGGCCGAGGACAGGTGCGCACGCCACGGCTACCCGACATCTCCCCGCTCTGTCTCTGTCACGCACGTACGGAACCAAAGACCGTCTGGTCCCGCGGTTGACTCCACCCTCGCTGCCCTACGGGAGCAGGAGCGCACGAGGCACTAAGAAGAGGGATCCTGTGAGCTCCAGCACTTGAACACGCGGAGTCCGCGGGAGACACACGATGAATACACTGTATCCAGCTCCCCCACAAATGCAAAATTGCTGAGAGTTTCAGTCGCCTGCGGGAGGTCATTAAACTGGTTACAGCCGGGAGACAGAAAGTTCACAAGTTGCCTCCGAGGTAACCAAGTCACGATATCACCAGTTTATCTATTTATCTACGCCCACCCCTATAAAAATAAGCTCTAAGATTCCCCCACAAGACAGAAAGCTCTGGATAATTTCACATGGAGGCTTAGAGACCCTTACTCGTCCGCCCGGGGTGAGAAAGAAAAGCACTCGGACGTCTCTCAAGCTGAGACACAGGAGGACCTTCATTTCTTGGTCCACAGCTGCTGTGCAAACGAGACCATCAGGACCTGAGCCAGGTGCTGGCCGGCGTCTGGGACCAGAGCACCAGGCCAAGAGTGCCAAGGGACCTTGAAGGAGGTCCTCCGAGAAGCTTTTCCCTCAACGGACCCAGCAGCGCTGGCATCCACACAATGGGGTTGTCACGCCCATTTCGCAGATGGAGAAACAAAGGCTCATGGAGGCGAAATGGCCATAAGGGCTCTAGCCGGCTCGAGGTCCCAGCTCTGGGACGTGCCGGAGCTTTCTCCCCCGCAACAAACCCGTGGCCTGAACAGGCGGGGTCTCTCCTCCAGAAACATGAGCCTCCCGGGCCACGTCTCAAAGGGGCTGACTGGTGTTTCACTCTGCAAAGAACTAAGAGGTTGGGGCTCCCACAAAAACACAGAGGAAGGGGCGAGAAGCAGTCAGATTCAAAGTTTTCCTCATGTTTTCTTTATCGGAGTCTTTCCTCCATGAGAGAAAGCTCTCATTTCTAAGTCAAAGCAGAAGGCTCCATTTTCTATCCTTACTTACCACAAAATGGAGCAAACCTCCCCCTTCCTCTCAGGCCCTTCCCTCTGACCCCCAGCATCGGTAGTCCGGGCCGCTTCCTCGCCACTTTCCCAACCTCAGCCCCGTGGGCCTGCGGCTGCTCCTACCGAAACCAGATCCCACCACTAGCAAGTCCCTGATGTGGAGCGGAGACCGGCATTCACGCACTGGGGCCTCCAAGCTGCTGGGTGTCCGGGGCACCCCCCAGCAGCTCCAGACCCACGGCGGGGCCGGCCCTTGCAGACATGCCAGCCCACGGGTCCCACAAACACCGCTGACCTCGTGTTCATATGAACTGGGTTCACCAGCCTGGAGTCAACTTAGGAACATCTCGTCCGCACCAACTGAACCACGGACCGTGTAAAAACCAGGTAATCGAGCAAGAAAGCTTGTCACGTGGTACAGCCTGGAGGAACCTTGAAGAGGTGACACCGAGTGAAATACACCAGACTGACATTCCACTCACAGGAGGAGCCGAGAGTCACCAAATCCAGAGACCGAAAGTAGGGGGTGTGGTTGCCTGGGGCTGGGGAGGGGAGGAGGGGGCTCCCCTATGATGGTGACAGGGCTAAATGGTTAAAATGGTCGCTTTATGTGTATCTGTTTTACCACAATAAAAAAAAATAAGAAAAAAACCCACCCATTTAAAAATAACAAAATACAAAAAATAAAATTCTCCCCTCAACTGTGAATTCAAGGGAAGGGAAAGCAGCCACCTGAAGACGGTGACGGGGCTTTTCTGTGCCCCGTTCCGGAAGGGCAGCGGGCAGGCCTGACTGCAGCCCGCTGGGACAGAGCTGCGTGGACCCCCTTGGGTTGGGGGGAGGTCTCAGGCGCTCGCCCACACACTTGCTGTGGAAGCCCAGGGAACCCCAGGAGCTGGGCTCCCTCCCCAGAAATGGGTCCCTCCCACTCCCCTCCCACCCCGCATTCTCCATGTTCTAGAAGGCAGCACCCTGCCTACCCCCCTCAGGCAGCCCGGTCACCCCGGGCACAGCGAGAACGCCGGCGGTCCTGCAGACAAAGGGGCTCACAGCAAACCCCGGCGGTTTCTACAGCAGGCTCGCTAGGCGCTCATAAAAACCCCTGAGTCTCAGGTCTGCTAAAAAGTAGACGGCAATAAAATGCCCAAGCTCGTTTTATGTATACAAAAGCACAGTGCGGCAGTCTCAAAACAAAACCCATTTGATCTCCACAAACACAATCTGTTGAGGGCTGAGATACCCGTGAGGAGAGTGGCTTTGCGGACTCGGAGGAACAGAATCAAGGGGAACCATCGTCAGGTGTTGCTGCCTCACCGGGTCAGAGTGGGAGGCTCGTGCAAACCCGGGTCCGAGGGAACCCCGGGCTAACGGCTGCGTATCCGGACCTGGGAACCTCTCCCAGCTGCGTTCTGTGGGCCCAGGTCCGCCCAGGAGTGGCCGGGGTCCAAGAATGCTCCTTCAGGGGGGCTCAGCTAGCGGAGAGGGGAGGGCACAGTCTTCCTCCAGGCCGCCTTGCAGAAGTGGGTGGCAGGCCCTGGGCCAAAGCAGGACATGCCCTCACCCTGGAGAAAAGTCTCAGCCCTTCTGCCTCCCAGTGGGAGGACTGAGGCAAGGGCTTGGCAGGAGTCCAGACATGGCGCCAGCCGCCTGGGGCTACTCCTAAGACAGCGGATGGGGCCTCCTCCTTGCGCTCCTGGGGGGCCACCAGCCCTACAGAAAGGCACAGGGGTGGACAACGACCAGAGCCACTTTGGTGCCCTTCCAGGCCCACACTCTCCAGTCTCCAAAATCAGACACTCAGGCCCATCACCATCCCCCAGGGATCCTGCACCGCCGCTCGTTTCTAATGCCTCCGATGGCTCCAGGGTCCCGTGGGTCTTGCAGAAAGGAAAATTCAAACTGCTCATTACTGACACCCACTGCCTGGGTCTGCACCTAGCCCGTGGCCACACGACGTGCGCACGTGTACGTGAGGGCACACGCACGCACATGGGTGCGCGTGTGCAAATGCACACGTCACATGATGTGCGTATACATGTGCATGCGTGCACACGAAACAAAAGAGGAGCCGCCAGCATGCGGGTTTTGGTTTTCTTCTTCTTTTTTTTTGTTGCACTAAGAGTGGAGCCTTTCCTGGAAAATTCTAGATCCCAGCACAAGATGGTATATTAAAGGAAATGCAGAAAATTATAGACTACATTTATAGGCAACTCTGAATTGCTGGTTTTCAAAGAAACAATTATTAATGAAAAGGGGAAAACGCTGCTCA
Source organism: Eira barbara (assembly GCA_020311275.1). Lineage (NCBI taxonomy): Eukaryota > Metazoa > Chordata > Mammalia > Carnivora > Mustelidae > Eira > Eira barbara. Next base: position 84,694 of record JAHRIG010000081.1, on the reverse strand, counting down.
CTTGAAGAGAATGCCCCCAAAAAACCCCAAAACCCAGTAGTAACTGCTGAGCACAGATAATAAAGGAAAACCCAGGAGGAGGCTTTTTAAACCAAACCTAGAGGCGCGGCGCTGGTCACTGTCCCAGCAGTGACCTCAGCTCTGGCCGCAGGAGGCGCTGGCAGACCAGAGCGCAGCCTCCCCCGGGGAGCCCTCCAGTGTGGCCTGTGGGGTTGGGGTCAGCGAGGCCTGTGCTCCCCAGGCTGTAGGCGGAGCTCCCCAGGGAGGCCAGACTGACTTCCCAGTAGCTTATCCCAGTGCCGGCCTGGGATGTCGAAAATGACCAGCTTCCTGGTTAGAAGCAAGATTCTTCTGTGACCCACAGAACCAGCCTGTGCCCAGCACTCTCCGAGGAGAAGTCCGCACGTCTGGGGGAAAAGAGCCGCGGAAGACGGCCCGGCAGTCTGCACGCTCCCCAACCCTGACTGACCACGGGGCGTGGGGCCATGAAAATCACCCCACTGGATCCCTCCTGGCCAGCCTCTCCAACATGCCACCAAGTGAAAATCCCTTCGGCTTTGTTTATTTTATTGGGTTTTAGCGTTAAATCCTGGTCACATGGTCTCCGCATTAGTAATGGACTTTCTCCACTAGTCCCTGTTTTACTGGGGCACAGCAGAGGTAGAGCAGCAGACCGGCTGCGGGCGAGCACCGTCGCCCGCGCTCGCTGGACTCCGACGCTGCCCGCTCCACGTACTTCCCATCCCTGTGACTTACGGATGTCGTGACTGTCAGCCTGCGCTTCTCAACCCCCTTTATCTCTCTCGCCCAGCCCCCCGTGCTCCCCCCGGCGACCCCCGGCCGGCTCTCTGTATTTGAGTCTGCTTCTGTTTTGTTCGTTCATTTTGTTCTTCGGATTCCACAAATAAGTGAAAGCACATGGTATTTGTCTTTCTCTGATCACTTTCCTTGCATGATCCCATCTAGGGCTCCCCATGTCGTCATGAACGGCGCGATCTCACCTTGTGAGATGTGTGGTGCTCCTTGTACACACACCATGTCTCTCTCTCCGTTCATCTATGGTGCCTTTCACTGGGTCTTAGAAAAGTCCTTGTGTGCGGTGACTGGGGGGAACATCCAGGCTCCAGGGATGTCTGGGGGGCTCAGTCGGTGAAGCATCTGCCTTGGCTCAGGTCACGATCCTGGGGTTCTGGGATCGAGTCCCACCTCCGGGTCCCTGCTCAGTGGGGAGCCTGCTTCTCCCTCTGCCTGCTGCACAGCTCTCTCTCTCTCTCACAAATAAATAAATAAAATCTTAAAAGGAAAAAAACCACGCAAAAAACGTCCAGGGCCCAGGATTACTAAATCTCCACCCAGCCCCACGCCTTTGGTTCTCTGGGCTGTTTTAACCGTGGAGAACACATCCAGCAAAATGGGCCGTCTTCACCCCTCCCAGGGCACCGTCCGGTGGGATAAGGTCCATGCCCGCAGCCGTGCGGCCAGCCCCACACCGCCCCACACGGCCCTCTTCACCGTGTGAAACTGACCCCGTGACACTCGTCACCTTTCAGGTCGAGGGAGCGGACCGGCAGTGACTGACTCACCAGCAGCAAATGGAACCCCCTGTCCGTGAGGAACCTGCTTGATTACCTTCAGACCCTCCCCTGGAAGCCACAGGGGACAAGTGCCCCACACTGTCAGGGGCCAGGACGCCTTCCTCCCGGCCAGATGGGAACGGGGTGGGATCCGGCAGAGTGGAAACCCAAAAAGGTGGGGCCGGGAACGGCCACGCGGACGTGAAGGGATCAGAACTGAACGAATCCAGCCACTTTCCAAGAAGAGCGCACCCGGAGCGGCTCTCCCCACGACCTGCTGCGCCAGCGCCCCGGGCACCTGCGCTCACCTCCCCTCCGTGTCTGAAGGGCGCCAGCCTTGTCCCAGCTCGACCAGAGCACCCTCTCGGCACCTGTCCTGGGAGCTCTTCTCTTGCACACACACCCGCGAACGGAGCGGAATGAGAGCGGAGCCTCCTGGGACACCGAGCTGCACTACGGGCCCCGCGTGCCGCCCCAGCTCCGCACTCGGGGATGCTCGGGACCCCCGCCCAGAGCAGGGGTCTGGTCCTCGGAAGCAGGTGGGAGTGCGTGATCGAACTAACGTGTACGGGAGAGTCACTTGGAGAAAGCACATACGATCATGCAAAATCTCCACGAGGAAAAAGTAGACACAGGAAGGCCCTGCGATGCGATGTTCCGCTTGGGGATCTGTGCCGCCCACATTCGCAGCAGACCGATGGCCACGGGCAGAAGGTGGCGGCAACCCTGGTGTCCGTGGACAGAGGAAGGAATGAACAAAGTGCGCACTACACACGCGCAGCACCGTCAGTCTCAAGGAGGAAGGACATGCCGGCACTTGCTCCAACGCGGGGGCTCTGAGGACACTGTGCCGAGAGCAGTACGCACGGCCCGAAAGGGCAAAGCCTGGCTGGACGGGCAAGTCCACAGAGACACAACGTGGCACGGGCTGCCGAGGACGGGGGACGGGGAGGGAAGTCGGCGTCCAACGGCTCCCCAGGGAAGAAGAGCTCCGTGGACGGAGGGCACAACCCCACGAGTGGATCCAATACCCGCCGACCGTTTACCTCCACTGCCGAGCGGCTGGAAGCGAATGGTTTAAAGGGTGGATCTTATGTCGTGTATCATCTGTCACGATTAAAAAACTTTTAAGTTTGTTTTGTTTTGTTTTCAAACCAGGACAAGTTATGAAGGGTCTTCTGTGTGCCCAGGCGTGTGGGATACAACGGGGAACTGAGTACAAGGTTCTGGAAACAGGGAGCTCCCACCCCTTTCCACGTTCCCGGACCAGGAACTGAGCAGGTTCACGAGCAGAGACGTGGGCCGAGTTACGGACCTAAGACCACGGAGCCTTGATTTGCAGAGACGCTTCCAGATGGCATCTGTCGTAAGCTTTGTCTTTTTGTCCGAGCTTGGCCTCTTGTGAGGGAGGGCAATCTCGGGGCCTCCATCAACACATGAACAGAGGGGACTAGGGTGGCCGGGATGAGAAGGAGGGGGTCCCCAGGCTGTAGGAAGCAGACGCGAGCTCAGACAAATGTCCACCCTGAACCGAAGCCAGCCACCCTCCTAAAAGCGCCGGTGCGCTGCGCTTAGTCTGGGGTGTCCCGCGGGGAGGGATACGAGGCCGACTCCCGGGAGCACTGCCTGGGAAAGAAGGTGCTGGCCAGAGCGGCAGCCACTCTCAGGCCTGAGGATGCTTCTAGAAGCCACTTTTGAGTTCCTGCAGCAGCCTGGGTGCCACTTCCAGGCCCTCGTGAAAGGCACCCCCCGAAGTGCCAGTGGAAGAGCGGCCTCGCCCGCGTCGGCACAGCCGGGTGAGGCAGGGGACAGGTTCGGGAAGAGGGACAAGATAGCCGGGAGTCTAAAATTAGCCTGGGGCTGAGCAGACATTGCCCTGTTATCAGTTGTGGGGCTAGGGGGCGAGGAGGGTGAGCGGTCGGAGCAGTCCCTGGCTTTTGTCCTGGTCACCCGAGGAGTGGAGGGGACCCTCGCTGTGCCTTGAAGGACAGGCTGGAGACAAGTCTGCTTTCAGAGATGCAGCCTGGGAGGCCGAAGTCCGAAACGGCACTGCTCTACCGGAAACTTCTACCAAAACAGCTCCCGCCCGTGGGAGCACAGAGTGTTTTACAAATAGAATATTTAGCTAGGGAAAATTCAAGTTTTTAATTTTTAATTTAAGTGACTTTTTCACAAGGAGCACCGACACACTTTATAGAAGTTATTTCAGCAAACACCAATCTAGCCCTTTCTGCAAGCCAAGCGCAGTCCTGAGGGCTTTGTAACTATTAACCCCTTCGCCCCCAAGTCGAGCAGCCAGTGAGGTCTGCAGGTGCCGGGGCTTCCCCGAGGATGGGAAGGCTGTTTACCTGGGAGCCCAGAGCACGCGGCTACCGTGGGGAACCAACCACACCCGCCCCAGAGCGCAAGCTTCAAAGAAACCGGCATCCTTCCTCCTCTCCTGGCGCCTTCGGAACCGATTGTTAATTCATATGCGTGACAAACAAAGTTAATCTCGTATTTAAAACGTTATCCAAAACGAGCTCCACTGAGATTTTTAAAGCACTCCATGGAGCCAAAAGAAACAGCACTAAGATTTCAAGTGGAAGGTGCCAATTAAGAAAGTGACTCAAATCCTTGGAAATGCAAACCCTTATAATTTCATTATGAGATCCTATAAAGCTGACACCTCGGACAGTTGGACTCTGCTAACCAGGAGGGAAAGTTTCCCTTCCGCCAGCCCGAAGCAGCAAATCACGGCGGACGGGGCTGCCGCGGGCCTCCAGCCAACGCGAGGAATTTAAGAAGAAACCACAATGCTCCCCAAACCTCTTTAATTTACAGAGCGCGGGGGTCCACGGGGCCTAACGCAACACGCCGCTCTGCCAAAAACAACCTATAGAATTTCTTTCGGATGAGAAAACGAAAATGCCTTCTAATTGCTTTTCCTCTCCAGGCGACCTGTCTCGGAATCTGGGGGCCCAGGTGCACTTCTCCCACCGCGGTGGGAGGAGAAACCCCAGCGGCACGTCCCTGACCTGTTTGGTTATTTTTGTTTTTGTTTTTTCTTTTTTTGGGTTTTATGATTCTCGTTATTTTTGACCCATCGATTCAGCAGAAAAGGAAACGAAGGCGGTGATGCCCGGGGCTGGGAGGTGCCGGGAGATGCTGCGGACGGGAGGGCGACAGGGCTCTGTCAAACCGCCACCACGTCCCCGTGCACGTTACTATTACTGCCATTGGCTGCAGCCTGAGGACAGGTCGAGGACCTCCTGACTTCCCCAACGCGAATCTACACCCAAGAAACACTCCACGTGGGGTGACGCGCACTGGGTGTTCCGTGTCACCAACGAGCCGTTGAACACATCAAAAACCAATGATGTAAAGCAAACAAACAAACAAAAAACCCAATGACATACTGTGCGCTGGCTAACTGAACATAAATAAAATGAAAACACAAGAAAAAAACAAACAGCTTCAAACACGGAGAGACGGTCTTATCCATCGAAATCTGGCTTTGGGGCACCCGGGTGGCTCAGCGGGTTAAGCCTCTGCCTTCGGCTCAGGTCATGATCTCAGGGTCCTGGGATCGAGCCCCGTGTCGGGCTCCACGCTCCGCGGGAGTCTGCTGGAGATTCCGTCCCCTTTCCTCCCCCTCCAAGTCTTCCCCCTGCTCTCACGCTTTCTGTCTAAAACAAATAAATAAATAAAGTCTTTAAAAAACACTATTCTGTATTCCCTATAAATGATACTTCTGTGCGAACAGCTGGCACCGAGCAAAGGGTCCCACCACCGTGGCCCCGTCGACACTGACCCCTGCTCCTTGTAAGAACAGGCAGACCTCGGCGCTCTGGTCACAGGCTGTCCTTGAAAGCAGACGATCCAGTTGCTGACGGCGGAGGGAAATGGAAAGGGAACAGAAAGCCGATGCAATCAAAAGCCCCAGTGATTATTACAGTTGCTAAAAACCAACAAACAAAGAGAACATGAAGAGACACAGAGTGTTTACGTAGGCTCGAAGTAGCTCCCCAGAAGATGTAAACTGACCAAGAAACAACAGAAACGGTACAGCAGAGAAAGCCAGCAGACGCCTCCCTCGCCGAGGGACCGGGCTAACGCCGCAGCACACGGCCCCGCGGACATCACACGCCTCCTGGTAAAACGCCACCAAAGGGCATCATCGGACTCTGAATCCACACGTAAGACAAGCCGGAACCGAGGAACGTTCCACACCACGGCCAGTGCTTAAGCGTCGGGGTCGAGGAAAACCAGGCAATCCTGAATCACGGTCACCGATCGGAAGAGAAGGAGGAAACGTGTGAATCCAGTGGACTGTGGGGATCCTGGATAGGATCCCAGACTGACAACAGACATTAGTGCAAAAACTGGCAAGATTCAAATACGGTCTGAAATTCAATGCACGGATCGTGCCAGTGTCCGTTTCCTAGTTCTGATAAATGCGCAGTCTCGATGGACGGTGTTAACGCTGCAGAACGCCGGGGAAGGGTTTAGGGAGTGGTACTGTTTTTGCAACTTTCTATCCATCTAGAACAAATTCCAAGTAGAAAAAGAGTGTGTGTGAGTATGTGTCTATGTCTGTGTGTTTTCTCCCGAGGAGATGCCATTCTTCTAAGTCAATGCACAAGGTTCTGTATCGGAAAAAATGCAAAGGATAAATATTTCAGGGAAAAACACTAAATCCCTCAAACATGCAACAAGTGAAAATTGAGGATCTTCTTGGTATATCAGTTATGGCTGTATTCTTTAAGAGATTTTTAAATGTCATATTTCTTTAATATTCTATTGCCCACATTGTATTAGAGTTAATAGAGTCATTAGACCTTTAGTTAACATTATCTTGAGATCAGGAAAAAATAGAAATACGTATCACCCAACAGGCCAACAAAGCGCATCACGTGGCGAAGTCTTTTAAAGAAAAAACTGACAATATTTATTAAAATGTGAAATGAGGACAAAAACCTAACATATGGGGATTTCTGATCAAGGGCACTGGTTACGAGGACCGCGGCGGATGCCGGCTGAGCGGACTTTTACTCCTTGGAACGAGTCACACTGAAAAGACACCGTCTCCTTTCTCGGTACAGGAGGCTCCGGCTCTGGCAACCCGGGACCGGACGGTGCCCCGGCTGGGAGAATTCAGAGCATCCCGGGTGCCTTCCAGAGACCCAACAGACAAGACCGACCAACGGGAAGACAGAACTAGCAACAGCGGCCCCAGGACCCACCGCCAAGGAAAAACAAGACATCAACCTAGTCTCCCGATGCTCGTCGGCAACGGGAAGGGGAAAGTGAACATCAGCCAAGGACGGTCCTGAGTCCCCGAGAGAGGCAGGGGCTCCGCACGGAAGGACGAGCTCCGGCAAAGGCGGGACTCCCTTTTCTTGCTCCGTGGAAAATTCCCCCCCAAGGCCCGGGAGCTCTGCTCCCCGTGATCTACTTGAAACCCCAGACAGAGCTCCTTTCCGGGCCATCCCCCCAAACCAGCTCTGCTGCGGCCCGTCGAGGCTCCCGCCGGTCGAGAAGTCGTAGAAATCAGACGTGCGCACGTCTTTCACGTATGAGACACCCAGTGTCAGAAGGAAGTGGGAGAGCGAGAGCCAGCAGCCGGGGCGGGGAAGGGGGGTCGTGTGTAATGGACACAGAATGTCGCGCTCGCCGGGCGTGAAGAGCTCTGGAGGCGCTGAAGACGGCCCGCGGCGGGGATGCACTTAATACTGCTGAACAGCGCCCTTAAAAATGGTTAAAACCAGGGTACTTGGGGCACCCGGGCGGCTCAGTGGGTTAAAGCCGCTGCCTTCGGCTCAGGTCATGATCTCAGGGTCCCGGGATCCAGCCCCGCATCGGGCTCTCTGCTCAGCGGGGAGTCTGCTTCCTCCTCTCTCTCTGCCTGCCTCTCTGCCTACTTGGGATCTCTGTCTGTCAAATAGATAAATAAAATCTTGAAAAAAAAAAAATAAAAAAATAAAACAGGGCGCCTGGCGGGCTCCATCGGTACAGCGTGGGACCCGGTCTCGGAGTCTTGAGTTCAAGCCCGTGCCGGGCATGGAGCCTACTCAGAAAAAAGGGTTAAAATGGTGAATTAGCATATATGGAACCACAAATTTTTTTAATACTTTAAAAAAAAAAAAGCCTTCACAGAACAGCCTGCAGCTTGACACATGTTATTTCCCCCACGATGCCCCACACAGAGTTCAAGGCTGCAGCGAAGGTTTCGGTCTCGCTCATGGGATGCAGTTCTCCTGGCCTGCAGGAGCCGGGCGGTTGGGGCTCCACGGAGGACAGAGAAATCTGAACTGTGAGGGTCCTCACCTGGGCAGAGGTCTGCAGGGGGGTCCCAAGAGCCACCTGCCCGTCCCATCGTGCTTAGCAATGACCTTTCACCCTCCTGTCGGTTACCTCATGGTCGGTTAAGCTACATCCGAACCCAGCAGAAAAGGAGGGGCCGTGGCCGAAGCCCTCCCCCAGCCCTCCTTCCCTCGCAGCTCACGGGTCAGAAGCAGGGCCCGGACTGGTCCCAGCCGGTCACGCACCAGGAGAATGCGGCCGCCGTACAGGTCTTAGCCAATCCTAACTGGAACTCAGGGGGCTCAGCTCAGAGTCTCACGGGCTCCCGGACACACCTGGACACTGGTCCCACCCACCCCCGAGAAGACGGACAGGGCGGGCCTCAGGGAAGGTGGGCAGAGCTCACAGGGGGCTGAATCCTTCTGTTTCCTGGATAACCAGGGTGGTTCCCTCCTCCCTGTCAGAACATCTCCATCCCCCTAACGCAGCATCCGACACCAGGGCTGCCTCTAGGCCCCACGGCTGGCCACTCAAAGGGACGCATCCCAAGAACAGTGGCGGTGACCCCCAGGCTTTTGGCACCTGGCACTTCCGGAAGCTGAAATCTCAATGCCAAGCCCAGCGTCGATGCAGCGGGGATGGAGGCAGAGGGACGCGAGGCACCGCGGCCTCCATCTCCCGCAGGGACGGGGGGCACGGAGGAGTGTGACCCTGCAGATGACCCGTACCCGCCCTCAGTGGCCCCTGGGATCCCTCCCTTGCTCCAGCACCCATGGGGTTAAAGTCAATACGCTTCTGTCTCCTGCTGCAGGAAGGGAGGAGGGTGCCAAGGGCTGACCGGGAGGAGGCTCTGGAGTGGGCGCTGGCCGATCGGTCCTGCACGCCTATCCGCCACGGCATCACGCGGTCTGTTCGCAGAGCGCAAAGACCTCGGCCCTCCCGAGGACCCAGGCCACCCAGCAGCTCCTGGGAGGTGTGTGAGGCCACGTCTCGGCTCCGACAGGCCCCACTCGGGAGAGCGCCCAGAAGGAAGAAGGGAGGGGCCGGCGCTCGCTTGATCAAATCACGGGGACTTGTTCCTGGGCCACTAATCATTCTGGCGCCTGGAATTCTTCCGCGGTCTTGCCAGAAGTCGCTGACTCTGGACGGAGGTTAGAAACTCGCCGTGCCGGAGAAGGTCCTGCAGATTTCCAGTCCCGCTGGGCTACCCTGTGCGGGGGAAGCTGCCGCGGTCGTTCTACTGGTGAGTCCCCTCATCTCCGAGCACCTCCCACGTGCCGCGCCCCTGCCGCGAACGCTAGGGCAGCAACCAGCACCCCGACCCCACCTCTGCCCCCCAAAGCCTCCCCTGGGCACGCCCCTCCCGCAGAGAAACCCCGAGGGACCCCGGCCTCCACCGGCTCCCTCCCTTCAACCTTGATCCTCGCAACCCTCTGCTCCCCAGTGCCGACGTCCGCCGGACTTCAGTCCTAAACCCCTCTTTCAAACGGTCCGAAAATTCGCAAGTGAAGGCGTTGCACCCGAGACAGCCGATCCCATCTGTGGCCATGACGGTCACTCCGACCTCCCGCGAAAGGCCCAAAGGGATGACAGTGACCGTGTCTGGGGCCCCGTCCAGGCTCTCGCACCAGGTCTCTCATGCACGTCCTTCCGTATAATTAAGAACAGAAACGTAGCGACACCTTCTTAGAACGTGAGACCTTATTACGTAAACGATACTGAGAGACCGTTTTGTCCCACGAACATGCCAGGAGGAAGGAAACTCTGCCTGGCTGCCACCGTGGTAGGAAGACCTTCCAAGAGGCTCAGTCCGTGGGGCCTGTGACTCTTGATCTCGGGGTCGTGAGTTCGAGCCCCATGTTGGGTATAGAAATCGTTTAAAAAATTAACCTGATTTTTTTTTAAAAAAGATCCTCCCGGGGCACCTGGGTAGCGTGGGGCACCTCGGTTAAGTGCCCGACGGTTGATCTCAGCTCAAGTCTGGATCTCAGGGTCATGTGTTCAAGCCCCGCATTGGGCTCCACGCTGGCGTGGAACCTACTTAGAAAAATATAATTAATGAATAAATAAATAAATATTAAAAAATAAACACCTTTAACAAGAAGAGGATTCCCTAGCACCCAAGGTCTTTTCGTCTATGGGTGGAAAGCATTCGGTGCCTCCGAGTCTATGGGACCAAAGCAAACCACGGGACACTGCGCCTTCCGTAATTCTTCAGCTCTCCCCTCTCCCGGTGGCTCCAAAATTAATTCCCGTGTTTGTTCAAGTTGGTTATCTGCTTCATCACCAGCCGCCGGGAGACCGTCGTTCACCTCCTCCCGCTCCCCGGCACGCCGAAGGGCCCCGTGTGTGCTCAGCGTTCTCGGGCTGGCACAGGACTCGGGACTTGGGACTTGAATGCCCTCTTCTTGGAGTGGAACCCACCGGCCGCCTCTCAAGCTGCCCTTTCCTGCCCCCACACATACACGAGTCTCCAGGTTTCTCAGGCCTGAAATGTGGCCACTACTATCTGAAAATCAAACCAGATTTTTAAAAAGAATCTAAAACCCAGGAGGCAGGGGGAACAACAGATCTAGAGAGAAGCTACCAGGAGAGAGGCTTCCTGGAGAAGTTTACTTACGGTGGCAGAAAAAGGCATGGAGCCCGCCCCAGGTGGGACGATCCCGAGCCCTCACTGCCCACGGCGCCTGTGGTCGCCCCTCCTGCCCCTGCAGAGTGCTCTGTGCCAAGAGAAGGAGGACGGCCGAGCCAGAACACCAAGAAAGCCGTCCAGGATGGCCGGGCCACCTGCTTCCCAGGCCGGCACAGAGTCTGCTCTCCGCTGCTTCTCAGCTACGAGACAGACAACGTGGGCCAGAGACCGAGAGCACATGTGACACCCAGAAAATGCCTGGGGGGCATTTCGGAAGGTCAGTCCCGGGTGTCTTCAAAAGGAGAATCTGTCGAAAAGACAGGCAAGGAACAAGCGTGAGGGATGATGTGGAAGGGAAGGCTTCACCCACCGCTGGTGGGTGTGTAAGACGATGCAGACACCATGGAAAAGTCTGGAGGGTTCTCGAAATGCTGACCGTGGAATGACCAGAGGACCCCGCGGCTCCTAGGAAGGACCCAGGCTCTTCCTCCACAAAAGCCAAAACCACAGTGTAACCGTGAGCAAGATCCAGAGGAGCCCCGGGGGGGGCACATTCTACAACCGCCCAGCCGGACGCCCCAAAACCGGCTCCGGCGCCACACGCCGAGTGTGACGCTGTCAGAGCCGAGAGGGACGCTGAGAACGTGGTGCTGAATGAAAGAAGCTGGTCACGGGAAAGGCCGCCTCCTGCAGGGTCCCATTTATAGGGAGACCTGGAGCAGGCAAACCCACGGAGACGGCGAGCCGGGACTGGCAGCCGGAGCCAGAGGGGCAGGCCTGCCTTCGCGGCAACGCAAATGTCCCAACACGGACTGCGGGGGCTGTGCAGCTCCGTGGACGTGCCAGATGCCAGCGACCTGTGCACTTTCAAACGGCGACTTCCCGGTCCGTGAACCACATCCAGCTGTTACTATCGGGACGAGCAGAAGCTGCCCAACAGAGGCAGGGCCGCGCCGTCGGAACTAGATGGTGTTTCAGAGCAGCTCGGGGTGGCAGAGAGACAGAGCCAGAAGCACACAGAGCTCCCAGGTGTGTGCCCCCGGGCGCCTCCCGCCCCCGCCCAGCACGGCCCCCGCCGGCTCCCGGTGTCACCGTCTTGCACTGATGCGGTGGCTCTGTGACCGAGCCCCGGAGGGTTACTTGCTCAAGCTCAGGGCCCTCTCAGGGTTGGCTCCGGGTGTGAAGCCCTGGGGTTTTAAGCAAAGCTCGCCCTGCGCCTGCCATTACGGCATCCTTACAGAAAGAGTTCTCCGCCCTCAGAACCCCGTGTCCCCCCATGCGTCCATCCCCCGCCCCTGGCCCCGTGGATCCACCGCCGTGGTTTTCAGAGCGGCTCCTTTAACCCATTTACTTCCGTCACTTCTTACCTACAAAGGCAACAACTTCAACCATTCATCCCGCCTGATAGAATTCTCTGACTTTCACGAAACGCCGTCAGTGGCGTGCACATGCCCGGACGGCTACGCACACGCACCTGCGCATGACGTGGGTCCCACCGCGTCTCCCAGCACACACTGAGAGCCCTGGGGGTCTGTGCCAGCAGGCCAGGGGTGAGCCGCGAGAGGGTGGCCGCAGTCCTGTCTTCGGGAAGCTTCCGCTGCTGCAGGGGAGCTGGGGCCCCTGGACGGCCTGGGGTCACTCCACCCCGACCTCCGGGACCCCACGTGAGGGCAGACACACATTTTGTCAGAACAGTGCCGGCCAGGGAAGCATGGGCTTTTCTGCACAAGAGGGTCCCGCTGAGTAAGGGACAAAGGTCAGCATGCGGAGCGGAGCTGAGCCGGGCGAGAGCGGGGTGCTCAGGAGAGCCCCCCCGTGGGTGAGCGGAAGCCAGGGAGGCCAACAGGGGCTGCTCCCGCTGACACCCAGTGCGGGGACCCCACCTCCGCCCCAGCTCGGTGATGACCGGGTCACTGGTTAGGCCACTTTGTACCTAGAAAGTTCACGACCGTTATCAACCCAAACCCTGTCCCGCTAGGCTTCATCCACTGAGGTTACCATCCTGTCCTACTGTGGCCCCCAGATGCCACGCGGGGCCGTGGGGCGAGCTCTCCCATAAGACTTCGAGGATCTGAGTGCGGCCTGTAAGTCCCCTTTAATTCTGTCCACATGGGCGGCACCTGGCTTCGAACCCTTTCGGGATGGTTCACAGTGAGACGGAGGGGAAAGCTCATGCCGGTCTTTGAGCAAATGTGTGGAAGCGGGACCCCAGGGAGGGCCCCCTTTTTTTTTAAAGATTTTATTTATTTATCTGACAGAGAGAGGGAGATCACAAGTAGGCAGAGAGGCAGGCAGAGAGAGAGGAGGAAGCAGGCTCCCTGCTGAGCAGAGAGTCCCATGCGGGGCTCGATCCCAGGACCCTGAGATCATGACCTGAGCCGAAGACAGAGGCTTAACCCACTGAGCCACCCAGGCACCCCAGGGAGGGCCACTTTTGTAGGCTGAAAATGGCCACAGGCTGGCAGTGTCCTCTGGCGGACCCTCATCTCTCATCTAAACAGGCCCTGGGGACGGCGTGTCCCGCACGACGCTGTGAATATCCTAAAACCAGTGAGTTCTAGGAAGAGTTTTATGGTTTGTGTATTTCTACGGCAGTAATTCTGGTGTTAAAATAAAAAGGGCAGGAAGCACGTGCAAATGGCCTGGGCACACAGTCGCTAGTGGTACCGAGCGCTTGCTTCTGGGTAGCAAACACAACTTCCACTCCAGATGACTGAAGTGAAAAAACAAACAAGACAGAATCAGCCCTCAGCCCCCTCTGGCCCTGGTCAGGCCTGTGACCGAGACCGGCCACCAACCCCAGACCTCCCCGAGCCGCCAGCCCGCCGCGATGTCTCTACAGCGTCGGTCATCCCTGCTGACCTTACCCTCCGGGCCATTTCTTGGCACAACTGCATGCCCCAAGCTTGCACGCGTGTTTAAACAAACAGAGTCCAGCTTCCCGCGTGCTCTGGAAAACGTCTAAGGACAGACGCGTGTCGTGCACGAACTTCTCTGCTCTTCCACAGGCTCCGGTAACGGCGCGGGATCCCTGCCGACGACAACTAGGGTTTGACACAAGGTCCCCTGCTTCGGCAGCAGCTGGCCTCTCGGGCAACCAGAACTCCTCGGCCCGGCATGTCACACAATGTGCTTTGGATTCCAACACGCGCCTACTTATTTCTGACTCTGTTCTTTAAAGACCAAATGCATCCAGTATAAATTCATACTAAAGCAAAGGCCGGCTCGCAAAAGTAAGGATCGACAGAACTCACAGACGCCTCCCTGCCTCTGAGGCGGCCCTGCGGACGCCGCGCGAGGTACGACCTCCCACACGTTCCTCCTCCGCCTCCGGCTCGCTTCCAGGACTCACGTTGTCAAAAATCTCAGAGGATCACTTCATGTGTTAACGGCCTTGTTTCATTTTTTTTCTTCTTACCAAACGTGTCCCTGGGTTCCTACCAGACCAAGGGAGCCCAGCCCCCGGGACGACGCGTTCTTTCCTGCCGCCGGCCGTCGGCCGTCTCCCCGGGGCGCTCCCACCGGGGCACTGAGCTCTTCAAGCCTGCGGGGGGCCGGGGCCTGCGGTGGGAGGGCTGGGCCCGGGCCCGCGCTCCCGGATTCCGCTTGCTGGGACCTTACCGGGAAGGTTCCTCTGTGCTCTCAGAGCAGGTGTCCACTGTGCACCGACAGGCGAAAGTCAGGGGAGCCGGGAACCGACAGCTCCAACACTCGCCGAGCCTGCGTTTTCTGGAATATTTCTGCACAGGCTAGTCGGGACCGCTCCGAGCAGCCCCTGTCCCCAACCCCACACCTGCGCCTCTGAGGCCACCTGACCCCTGAGGGTCTGCAAGTAACAGAAGGACTCCAGGCCCCAGACATCCACACCGGCTCCCGAGATCAGGAGGCCACCGTGTGAAATGGAAGTCTGGGGAGCTACGTCCCCTCCTGAGCAGCTGGTAAGAAACTGGAGAAGAGCCTAGCGGACCCTCAGGGGGTCCCCAGGAGACCCAACAGTATTAGCGTGCACACTGCTGACTGGAAAACCCCGCAACTGGGACGCCAGTGTCTCCTTAATTGTAGACTCTTCTTCTATTGAAGAATAAACACCGTGCGTGGCGCTCCCGCACAAGAGGGGGAGAGGGCGGGGAGCAGCGGGACGAGGCTGGCGAGGGTCCTGCTGAGGGACGACTGTGGCTCCCCGCGGCCTGTCTGGACGGCCCACACCGCCGAGCACGGCCACCCTGGTCAGCACCCTGTCCCGTCAGTAAATCCCGAGACGCCCTCAGTGGTCAACAGTCCTATTTGTTCTGCCCTAAGGTCTAGACCAGGACAAGAACCAACAGCACAGGCTCGGCCGCCCCGGGTCACCGTGAGGGGCCAGGCTGTGCCGGCGAAGCGCCACCGCACCTTCTGCCACGTACGGATCCCCCACGGCAGACCCGCACACCTGGACCCCACCCCACGCACCGTCCCAGGGTCACAACAGCTCCCGGAGCAAACACGGTTGGGAAACAGGTTTTCGTCAAACTGCATGTGTCTGTGTCCAGGGGTGCTCATCCCCGAGCCTCTCTTCCGTGATGGAACCCGGGGAGGGGAGAAGGACGGCCCAGGGAACCCGCTTTGGGAAACAGAGGTCACAGCCGCCGCGGACGAGACTCGGAATTACCCTGCGAAGCCAAACCCATACGGGCGTCCCCGACCTCACTCGCCATCTCGGGAGCCGAGCGGCACCTGCGGAATGAGTCGAAGACCGAAGAGCGGCTCAGCACGTGCTCCTGGTCCCTCGGAAACTCCTCTCGGTTCCGCCTCCGCCCGAGCGTGCTCCAGTCCCGAGGAAAGACAGCAAAGCAAGCAGCTGCTCTGCTCCCCTGCCTGGGTCTGTCCATTCTCAAGAAAGCCCGTCCCGGCCTCGATCCCCACCCAGGAGGAAGCCAGACACGAAACTCACCAAGTCCAGGAGACGGCGCGCCCGCCACTTCCCGTGGCCTCCCCGCCCAGCCCCGACAGTCAGGGGCCTGGGGGTCACTGTGTAGGGCCCAGCAAGCACAGGGCACCAGCCCCACACCTGGCTTCCCCAGCATCGAAACGAGGGAGCGGAGGTGAAGGAAAAGCCAGGCACGTTTCCCATCTCCGTCTCCAACTCCCAGACCCGGGTCCTACTGCGGCGGCCGCTCGCTTCCGCTGGAAGCTTCCAGAGCAGAATCTGGCTGCCCTCACAGGCCCCAGAGACACCGCGAGAGAGGAGCACAAGCAGGGGGAGTGGGAGAAGGAGAAGCAGGCCTCGCGCTGAGCAAGGAGCCTGACGCGGGGCTCGACCCCAGCACCCTGGGTCGTGACCTGAGCCTCCCAGGCACCCTCTGAAAACCCGTGTTCCTGCAAACAGCGGCTCACGGCTGTGGCGTCAACAGGTCAGGGACGCCGCAGCACCGGGAAGCTCGGACACGTTCCACCCGGTGAGAGAAGCCAGATACAAAGGCCACACAGTGTAGGTTCTATTTATGTGAAATTTCCAGAAAAGGCAAATCCGAGGAGACGGAAAGTCTGTGAGTGTCGCGGGAGGCGGGGGAGGGGAGGGTGGGGCGTGACTGGGGTGATGGGAATGTTCCGGAAGCAGGAGGCGGTGGTCGCACAGCACTCTGAATGTCCTAAAAGCCCCAGGACTGCACGCTTTAAAAGGGCGAATTCTGCGTTAGGTGAGTTTTACCAATTTTAGAAAATAAAGGAAATAGAGGCACAGACGGGGGCAGGTGCCCAGAAAACACCAAGGAGGGAGCCCCAAGCCCGCGAAGGCTGACCCGGCGGCATTTCTCTGGGGCGGAGGGAGGTGCGGGAGGAAGGGGGCTTCTCATTTTACACCCTTCGCCAGTTCTGCCCAAACCATCAGCACTCGTTCCTGGGCTTTTTGTTTTTGTTTTGTTTTTCCTGACTTCTGCCTCGTCGGGTAATGAACGCGTTCCGCGGACATAATAGTTAAACCCTCAAGAGGAGCGAAGCGAACCGCCACGGCCACGGGAGGCCGCTGGGAAGTATCGGTCTGCACACAAGACACAGGCGCAGAGGACGGTTTCGTGGGGTTTCACAGGACGGTCCTTTCAGTGAATACTTGCCACGGGGGGTAATAACGGGGCGGAGACCAAGCTCTCTCGGCGCGGCGAGGACCCCTCCACCCCCACACCCCAGAACACAGGGCAGCCCCTCCCCAGCCGGGCACAGAAACAGCGTCATCCCGAGCCGACCAACGACACCCACACGTCGTCTCTATCCATCCGGCTCTGTTGCGCGTCGCATCAGCCTGGCTTCTAGACTCCATGATCCACAGTGAGGGGGTCGAGTAGAAGAAACGTGACTATCTCGTTGTTTTTTTTCTTTTTAACTATTACTTAGAAAGAAGAAAAGAAAGAAAAGAAATGGGCTCCCAGTTCAGAGCAGCAAAACAGACCATGACACAGTGAACGTCGGCAGCGCTCTGGAAACACGCCCCTCATCAGTGGTAGCCCTGAGCCCTCCCTGCCTGAGCTCCGCCTTGAGCAACGGCGGGCCGGGTCTCCTTCTCCCAAAACGGAAACGGCAGCGACTGCTGAATTTGGCGAACAGTGAAGGAAACCCGGTTTAGGTCCAAAAGGCCACCAGAATCCCAGCAAAGCATCACCTCGTGCCCGACCATTCCTGACGCAGCCAGGCCGTATGCGGGTCCCACTTCTCACGTGGCCTCCGCTCCCTCCCACGCCCCCCTGCAGTCGGGCAGAAGCCCAGCAGCGGAGGTGCACGTCGACCCCCTGCAGGGAGCTCTTCTCCCCGTGTGGCACTGGGCCTTCCCCTCCAGCGCCCCATGAGCAGACGCCAGGTGCCACCTGGTGAGCTGCCGGACATGTGTCCCTGTGCCCTGCCTGGGGCCCCCACAGGAGCTGGAGAGGGGCCGCCAGGGGCCCCCCAGAAGGCAAACTGCGAGCCAGCTCACAGCCTCGTCCCGTCCACCGGGAACGCCCTGCAGCCGCCAGAGCCAACCCTGCGCTTTGGAACAGGACGAAAGGGAAGAAGGGAGACCTGTCCCTCTGAGAGCTCCTTCCCTCACCTGCCCTCCCAGGACCCCGCGAGCCCAGGGACCCCACAGCCACCCGGGACCACCTGCCCCTTCCTCTCCATTTGGCGCTGGCCTCGCTTCCCCACAGCGGCCGGACTTCAAGGAGTCCAAGCCTCCTGCTTCAAAGGCTCCCGGCGGATAAATCACACGTCTGACCGTGGGGCAGCCCCGGCGCCCGGGGTGTTTGCTCTCAGCGTCTTGTCGCTGTTCCCGTGGTTTCCCTGAGGGAAACAGGGGATGGGCGACAGGCACCTTGAGGCCTCGACCCGGAGGGAGCAGGGGCAGACCCCTCTCCCTGCTCTGACCCCTGGGAGCCAGGCAAGCCGCGGGAGGAAGGGGGGACAGATGGACGGGGGCCCACAGCCCCCCGACAGCCGCCTGGCCGCCGTGCTGTCTAGGGGAGCAGCAGAGCCCCGGGAGGACGCACTTGCCCTCTGTGCCAAGCCACTCAACCCCATTAGGCCGCGACAGTCCCTCCATGGCTGTGACCCAACCCCTGACCCCAACGCTAACCAGTCGCGGGGCTCCTGGGGTAGAAAGGGCGGCCGCGAGCAGCGCAGGGGTCAGCACGGGCCGCGGTGACAAGTAGGAGCGGCGGGACAGCTGGAGCAAGGGACGCCCGTCATCTCACAGACTCGGCAGCTCCCGCTGGGACCCGGGTGTGTGCTCGGCCGGCTGCGGCGTCTTCTCCCCGTGGCTCCGTGTGCCCTTCACGCGACTACGCATCCGTCTCTGGGCCCAAGTTTCCCCCGTCTGCAAGGACCCCAGTCACAGGGCATCAGGACCCACCGTCACGACCTTTGTCACTTGATCACATCTGTAAACCTCCTTTCTCCAAATCACACCACATCCTGAGGTCGGGGGGCCTCCCGTGGACCGTGGTGTAGGGGAGACGTAACTCGCCCCGGAACCGCGGGGGCTTCTTACGAAATGCCATTCGGTGACCGCAACGGCCCTGCAGCCGAACAGCCAGAAACACCAAAAACGGATCATTCTGGAAGACGGCTCCGATTCTATTTCCATCCTAACCTGCTTTCAGACTCCCCTGGTTTTCACTTTAGCTTCAAAAGATCCAGAAAACTCTGGTTCTTGCGGCCATTTACACAAGGTCTACGCACGGCCACGGCCCTGGAGGTCCAAGGAGTAACGGGGCCGGCTGCCCCCGCCCGGGACCCGCAAGCCCACGTGGAGGGTTTGGGGACGGCTCGCGACTGATAAGCCCATTGAGGACAGGGTGTGGATCGCGCGCCTGAGCCACCAAGAGACACCCCCACCCCGCGGCGAGCAGGCCTGGGCGCCTCAGGCTTCCGGGTCCTTACCTGTCCGTGAGCACCCCCAGGTCAAGACATACCCCGACGGGCTGGGCACTTCCAGGGTCCCCCTCTGCCCCGCTCCGGCCAGAGCAGGACAGAGCAGGGGGGAAGAGGGTGGTGTCCTTGTCTAAATGCCAGACACGGCACCTTCCCTGGGGGCTTAAAGAATGGACCCAGTGAGGTGTCCCCGGTGGGGGAGATGCAGCGGCCACAGAGACCCCGAGTCTCCTCTGCCCTCCTCCCCCGGGGGTGCCGCTGCTGTCAGTCTGAAACCTGATCCCCGAGGCCTGCGTCTCCACACACCCGGGGACGGAGGTGGGACTGTGCAGACCAGTCCCACGTGACACGAATCCTTCTGCAGCCTGACGCTCGCCCCAGCCAGAATCGCGTGCGGAATCACCCCTCTGCGGGCACCCACGGGTCCCTGTTTCCGTTTCGGCCGCTGTGGGGACGCAGTGCTGGCAACCTGGGTCCCGTTAAAGGACACGTCACTATTGCCGACTTGTTTCTGTTAGAAAGGGGGCAGCAGGGACCAGCATGCCTCCCAGCACGCGTACTTTCCTGCAGCAAGCCGCAGAACGTGTGCGCCTGGAATGTTGACAGTCCACGCGAACCGCCCTCCAAGTGGCCACGGACACCCCAGTCCCCGCGCCGGGCCCCCCGCGTCATCCCCCGCGCGGCCCTCCTTGCCTGCTCCGACCCAGCCAAATGCTGGAGCAGGCCGAGGGGCCCCGGGGCCATCGTCTCATCACCTGCACCGTGCTCAGGCCAAGCAGGACCAAACGCGCTCCCCGAAGTCCCGGCCTTCTGCAAACCGCCTGCCGCACGCTCGTCCGCGAACCGCCTGCCGCACGCGCTGTGGGACGCTCCTCTTCTCATCCTCCTTGCGAGTCACGTACTCGGGACACAAACCTCCTCCTCTGCCCTACATGTGAACGGGCCCCTCCACCCACGGGCTGGATTTAGGGTGGCCGCAGGAAACAGTGTCCGGAAGCGCGGCTGCTGGGAGAACGGGAGGGGCCGTTGGGACCCACGGGCCCCAGGGCCCACCTCCGCTTTGGTTTCCCAACCTTAGCAGCCTCGGGCTGATGAGGCTGGGCCCCTGAGGACAGCAACGGACGGTCTGCTCCGGGCAGGGCTCCACGAGGCACCTCTCCTGGAGGGGCTGAGGGGCACCCCGCCGACAGGGACCGCGAATGAAGGACCAGCCCAATCACTGGGGTCTTCCCGGGGTCCCCACACACCTCTGCACCAGGATGCGCTGGGGTCCTTCCCCACAGGATGCCCACGGCCCCTGCACCTGCCAGAACGCAGCGGCCCAGCCCCAGTGGGACTCCCAGGTCTGGCCGGAGGCCCTCTGATGGTGAAGCAAAGTGAACGGACACACCTCGCTCGCATCCCGCCACCAACGAAGCCAAGAGTCCAAGGCCAGTGGGCTCCGAGCCAGGAAAAGAGGGCAGGGCCTGGGAAATGAAACCCATTTAACAGAATGTGTCACCTTGGAGGCTGCAGGGAAAGCATAGCGGGGGTCACGGTACCGGTCTCACTGTGTGTACATCTGAAGTTTTCTTTCTTTTTTTTTTTTTTTAGATTTTATTTATTTATTTGACAGAGAGAAATTACAAGTAGGCAGAGAGGCAGGCAGAGAGAGAAGAAAGCAGGCTCCCCGATGAGCAGAGAGCCCGATGCGGGGCTCGATCCCAGGACTCTGAGATCATGACCTGAGCCGAAGGCAGAGGCTTTAACCCACTGAGCCACCCAGGCGCCCCTGAAGTTTTCTATAATTAAAAAGCTAAGGAGAAACACATTAGAAGTCCTGGCGGTCCAGAAACGGCCGACAACTGGGCCATTTTCAGTCTCCTCGAAGAAACTGGTGTCAAACCCACGGGAGTCCCGCCCCTCCACAGCCCTGTGTGAGGTCTGACACCATTTCCGATAAATACGACCGTTTGTGTCTTTCTTCTCAGAGACACTGGCCCCGGTCGTGCCAGTGTATCCCCGTCCCATCCTCTATTTGTAAATCCTTTCAAATTTACAGAAAAGTTGTGAGATTGATGCGGGACCATCCCCTAGACCAGACCCACTAAATTTCTCACGTTCTGCCCATGCGTCCGTCCTTCCGTCTCCACACTCACACGGCGCTCTCGCTCCGAAGCCGCGGGGGCAGACAGTGGACACTGCGCCCCTGAGCCATGAACACACAGCATGACCTTCCCCAGAGTCGGACGTGCTCCTCCATGACCTCCCCACAACTCTCACACTCTGGAACCTTAACCCTGACCACACCTCTGAAGAATTTACCCCCACGTTCCCATTTCATAACCATTCCACCGACGCCCACGCCGGCGCGTTTCCAAGGTAGCCCGGACCGGTGTGAGGTCACCCTCTGCGTGGGCACCCCCCCCCCGCAGTCTCCTTCAGGCTGGACCCATTCCCTGGCCGTCTCTGCCCTTTGCGACCTTGACGTTTTCTACTAAAAGCCAACTGTTTCATCAAAGGCCCCTCCCCGCGCCGGGCTTGCTGGCTCGCGTCCCGTTTTGTATTCCCAGTTGGAAAGCCACCCAAGGGACACACGCCTTCTCAGGAGAACGACGTCCACCTGTCCACCAGGCGGCGTGAGCCCCGATCAGCCCGTTAGCGTGATGTCCTATGCCTCTAGTCTTGTCCCTAACTGTCCCCTTGCGCGGGAGGGCTCTACGGGGAGACACCCCCCCATGCGTGGCCCCCTCCCGTGAGACCGGGCATTCGCTGACGGCACGTGCCCAGGTCAGTTTCCACGGTCACCACTGCTCCCTGTGATGTCTCCCGCTCGCCGCACGTTTACTGGCCTCTCTGCCCCTCCCCTTCTATTAATTTGTGGAAAGTAGTGGGTTAAATGGCGTCTCCCAAATTCAAATCCACCTAGAACTTCAAACATCACGCAGAAGCAGTCTTTGCAGACGTAACAAGGGAAGGACCCCGAAATGAAATTGTCCCGGATTTAGAGTGGGCCGAAGCCCCGTGATGGGTGTCCCGACACGAAGAGGGAGAGACCCGCCCGCGCAGAGGAGAGGCGACCACGTGAAGGTGCACGAGACAGCAAGCCGATGCCGCACGACACGGGACGCCGGGAGCCAGCAGACAGGAGAAGGCTTCTCCGGAGACGCCCGGCGGGGTACGGACTGCCGACACCCTGACTTTCCGCGCAGCTCCTGTTCGTTCCGTGCTTTAAGTCACTGGGTCTGTGGGGCTCTGGCCGGCAGCCCCGGGAGACGAACAAGGGCATCCGGTTCCTCGCGGGCTCGCGACCGGTGTGAGCCGTGGCTGCTACAGTGCTCCACGCAGAACCCTGGGCCGCCCTTGGCTGAGCGCTGAACGCGTCCCCGATCTGACCCCCAGAGCTCCGGCAAGTTGGTGACCTGCATGTCTGCTAAGTTCCCGCTACTCGTCATCACTTCCCTTCTGGCCCGAGAAGACGCCCTGGGCTCATCTAGGACCCCTCCCCGCGCCGCCCCCATGGTCAGTCCTTCCTCTAGAGTCCTCCCGGCCCCGAGAGCGCCCAGTACTCAGCAACCAAGATCTGGGCAGTGAGAGTGCTCACGGCTAGTGAGGGGCCAGGACATAACTGTTACCTATAGGAAAACAGGTATTTTACAAGTTACGACGTCAAAATCTGAGCGCTCGTGTGTGTGCGCGCGCACGTGTGGTGCCTGTGAATACAGGAAGCATGAGTTATACCAACGTCTCCAATTCCACTCCAAGCCCTGCAGGCTCCTCCTTGCTTCCTTGCATCCCAGATTTGTGTCTCCGACCTTCCGCTGCAGGAACCCTGCCTACAACACCAGCCGCGCACTGCGTCCTCGCCCAACCCCACCCACGCCGCACACAGCGTCAGAAGCATTACGCCATGTCACAACCAAAAACAAACCTAAGAATGCAAGATTTGTTTTCACGTTTTGTCTTTTTTTTTTTAATTTAATTATCCATAAGATAGAGAGAGAGAGCACCCCCCCCCCCAAGAGTGCCAGGGGCAGAGGGAGCAGGACAGAGTCCAAACAGACCTCATGCTGAGCGGGGAGCCTGCCACGGAGCTTGATCTCACCACCCGGAGATCAGGACCCAGGCCCAAACCCAGAGTCGGACACTCCACAGACTGAGCCACCCAGGGGCCCCAGGTTTTGTCTTTTTTTAGAAGATAGCTCAGGTCACGATCTCAGGGTCCCGGGATGGAGCCCCACATTGGGTTCCCTGCTCAGCGGGGAGCCTGCTTCTCCCTCTGCCCTGCCCGCCTGCTTGTGCGCGCTCTTTCTCTGTCAAATAAATAAACAAATCTTTTAAAATAATGAGTAAAATAAAAATAAAATAAATAAAAGATCCGAGATAATCCACATTACTTTCTGATTTCTCCTTTCCTTGTTTGTGTTTGGAGAACTAAGCAGATGGGACTCCTGGGTGGCTCAGTCTGTTAAGTGGGTTTCCCTGGGGACCCTGCTTCTGCACCCCCGAGGGTGAGGGGGGAGGAGGTGCCTAACAAGTCAGCGGGAAGGTGTCCTGGCCCTTGCCCTCCTCGCACACATGCTGCGCACCCGGGGGCAGGGCCCTCTGGTTCTCAGCCTGGGTTAGCATCTGTCCAACTGGGTCCCGCCTTCCCGACTCCCGCAAGCAACAAAGGAAGCTCCAGGCAAAGCAGGTGGAGCCTCTCCTTGCCAGGACGGAAGGGAGGAGCGGCCCCCGGGCGTTGGGGTGCGCAGCGGAGCTCCCTGCAGCGGTGGGAATGACCTCTGTGTGCCTGGACCCCTGAAAGGCAGCCAGGGCAGCGAAGGAAATGAATCTTGCATTTCGGTTTGATTTTAACCTGAAGAGGTACACGTGCCGGCAGCGACTGTCCTTCAGCGCTCAGGTCTGCAAAGATTTCTTTCACTTCAGTGCACGCTGGGTTAACTAGCAGCCCCCCGGGGCAGGGGCACCGGGCTGGGGAAATCCCTGGGCTGGGAGCTTGGGGGATGGGGCGAACCCTCCCCCACTCACAGAGGACTTGAAGAAGCAGCCACATTCTCCCAGATAACATCTTCCAAGTGACAGCCTCCTGGAGCTCCTTCCAGCGACAGTTAAAGACGCACACACACCACTTCCCCCCCCCCGGAACGCAAGACTTTCTAGAGGACAAGCCACTTAGTCTAATTAGGCTAAATTTTTCTGTAATTACTTCCTACCCTTGGGCTTTTGATTTTTGGGGGGGGGTTCTTTCTGAGACAGAACTTTAAAAACAAAAAACAACAACAACAACAAAAAACAGAAACCCCCCAAATGGTGCAAACCACACGAACACAATCCCCCATTGTTGAAAAGCTTTCAGAAAACTGCCAGCACTGTCCGACCATTCCTTGGCCACTCTGTTAGCACGAGCTCAACCAGATCACACACCCCAGACATGTTCTCTGGCGACGGCACATGCGAGCAGAGCTGTCCTGCCCTTCCTTCCAACTCGGCCAGCTCCTCGACAAAAGCACATAAGGACCTACCGGAGAGAGGCTGGTACCGAGCCCTGCTGGCTGCCAGCGTAATTAGGGGCCGGGGCTCCTCTTGTGGCTTCACAACTCAGGAAGCGCTCACTACTCGCCGGACCCGCCACCTCTGTTCTGGCGCCGCACCGATCTTTTTACCCGCCTGTCCTCCCAGGAAGCCACTGCTGGCCACGCCAGTCCCAGCCCTCGCCCCAAGGCGTCCTCTCTCTGCAAAGCCAAACCCCCTCTGCTCTGAAAGCGTTCCTGGAGGTCGCCTGGCAGTCACCACAGGGTCCCCAAAGAAGGGTCTTTATGACAACCTTGTCTAGCGGGATGGGGTGAGAGCCCTTCAGGACCCCCCCTTTGCCCCCCCACCGTGGGGCCCACCAGGGCAAACTCAGTGCTTCCCCACCCTGCCCTGCTCTACATGGTGGCCCCAGGACGCCGCTGCAGCTGGGGAGGCAGACGGGTCAGTCCACGGGGAATGGACAAACAAACACCAAAAGGCCTGTGGTATCAACGAACGTTTTAGAAAAGGGTCATAAACCTTGGGCGGGGATAACACTAAGCAGCCACTGTCTCTCCCTTGACTGCGGCTTGGAATTATATAATTAGAGCCCTCCCGGGGAACAGTCACAGAGCGCACAAACTCCCTGCGCTTCACCAGGCTGGCCAGGGTTCAGCACACCAGCGAGGCCAAACCCTTCACACCCAGGCCGCACTGCAATGGTAATAAGTTTCCACATCCTGGCCTCCCCCGTGGGGAATGCATCCGAAAGGAGAGCCCCTTCTGGACGGAAACCTGCCTTCAGAAATCCCCCTTTAAAGGATTCCTCCTCCCTCTCTGTCAGATGAGCTGCGGCCCCAGGACATCTCCAGCCCATTGATCTGGGGGAAAAGATTCCAGAGGAAAGAGCCGTGTTAAACCCAGGCTTTGCCAGGCTTAAATGTCTCAGAGGTTAAACCTAGGCTGACTATTCATGGCAAACAAATACTTCACCGCAAAGAGGGACACAGAAACACCAAGCAAGGCCGTACTCGGTCCCAACAATAGGAAACAGGTTTCACAATAAAAACAGAAACTTCATTCCCACTGCCTCGCGTCCATGCGCAGATCCTGTCCCCAAAACGACCCCTGGAAGCGTATTCTGAAACTCATGTTGATTTTTTGGCACACGAACCATTAAGCAAAATTCTGGTCGTGTTTCCAACTGTGACTTGCTTTGGTAAGTCAAAGTTCGGCCTCGCTGCCTAGAGCCCCGTGGGCACCCACGCGGCTTTTGCGACACTCCCTGTGGGTGTCTGCGGGGGCAGCCGTGTCCGGGTCTCGGGATGGCCTTCAGCACTGAGCACACGCCACAGCGCTCTCACTGTTCAACACTAAAACATTTCCAGCGTGTGCTGCTCTGCTCCACACACAGCTGTAATAAGAAAAACATGCTGTCTTACTATATACAGGAAAACTTGTCTTCTTCCAAAGTCTTCTTACTCAAGATGTTTTCGTTTGCTTGCTTCCAAATGGCCCATAAGCATCATTTAATACGACCGTCAGTCCAAGGATCTGGGCCAGAAGTCAAGGCTGCAGCACGGTCAATGGGGAAAGGGAGGACCCCAAAAGCACCCGTCGCAGCCCGTCCCACGCAGGCGAGGCCCACAGCCCACCAGGAATCTGTCTCCTTAGGGAAGAGCCGTCAATTAAAGTGTAGAAAAAGGACTTACAAATCCTTCTACAACCACCTTTTCGAGTTCTTACATAGTAACATTTTTCGGATCTAAAACACGCTCAGGTTGCAAGGATTTCTCATCACAGCACAAAAGATGCCAAGTGCCCAAATCTCCTGTCCTCGTAAAATTGTATTCGTATTTTGAATATGAACAAATGTGAACTCTCAGCTAACCCAGCATTCCAGAAGGAAGAGGCCGGTGAACACGCTTCCCACTCCCTCCCCTGTCAGACATGAGTGTTTCACTGGGAAAACAAAGTTTCCTCCGCTCCGGGCTCAGGAGTTAAGGAGGGTGACCCAGGCTTGCTTTGTCCGTCAGACATTTCTGAAATTCGACTGGAAAAGACGGCAATGTGCGACCTGCCGCGCCCGACCCGTGGGCAACCTTCCCATGCTTGCGCCAACCCGGATCTGAGCAAGAGGGGGGTCGCCTCTGTCGCAGCGCCCGCCCCCCAGCCCTGCGGGCCGCACAGCTCCCACCCTGCGCGCGCGCCACGCAAAGCGCCACAGCCGCAGGCCAGCCCGGCGCAGGGGCGCAGGACCACCCAGCCCCGCGCGGCCACCGCGTCCCGGCGCTCACCTGAGCCCCTGCCGCCCCCTCCCGCAGCGAACAGATCCCCCGCCCTAAAGGGGAGAGGGATTCCGGCGGGGACGGGGGTGCAGAGCCCCGCAGGGATGCGACGAGACTCCCCAGGCTGACTTCGGATAGGCTAGCTGGCACCGCACCGAGGACCCCGGGCGCTTTAGGCTTTCAGGGCCAGCGACACACGAGCGCGCCCCCTTCCCAAATCAAGAAGCCCGTACTGTGTGACGTAATCGGCATCTGCTTAAACCCAGACGACTCCCCAAAAGGGCTGCCCAGCATTCCTGACTGTGTAGACGGGCCCTGGGAACGCGCCACTGGCAGCCAGACGCGGGAAGAGTGAGTCCCCTCCCGCGACGGCCCCCGACTCTCACCTGCCTGCAGGAATACGGGGGGCGGGGGGGAAGATGCGGGAGGCGGGCGACCCTGAATCCCCTGTGAGTGTAACATTGCTGGCCCTGGAGACCAGCCCCCTCTGCCTCCCCGCGCCCCGGCTCGCAGGCAGCGCCGCCCCCACCCCCAGCCCGGCAGGGTGCCCGGAATGCGGCCCCGCGCGCGGCCGGAGGTGCTCAGGGGTCCGGACGGCGTGGGCGCGCGCCGCCTCCTCCGGCTCCCCAGGCGGGTCCCCCCGGCTCCCTCCGCACCGTGCGGCGGGTCCCGCAAGCCCCGCGCCCACGCAGACAAGCCCGCGCGGGGTCCCCGGGGACGACGTGTGCCCCTCCAGGAAATGCCACCAGGAACGCGGGCCCGACCCTCCGGCGGCCTGCCTCGTCCCGGGTCCCGGGGGGCCGCCCCAGCCGCCAAAAGGCCGCCCCGAGACCCTCCGACCCCAGGCAGGAAACGCCACTCGACCACCTCCCGGGAGTGGAGGAGGGGTGGACGGGCCAACAAAAGGGAAGCCAAAGTCCCTTCCGATCTGGCGGCGGGGGGTGGAGGGGGAGGCCTGGGTGGGGGGGCTCCGGCTCGGAGCGGGGCGCGGGGGCCGCGGGCCCTGTGGGAACCTGGGAGGGCAAGGACCCACTCGAGGTCCTGAGGACTCAAGTCACATCGGCGGGCCCGGGCCGCCTCCACACGCACGACCCTCGCCGACCCCCGGCCGGGGCTCCCCGCCGCCGCCCGCGCGGCCTCTGGAAACGCTGAGCCGGCCCCAGAGCGCGCCTCAGTGGAAGCGGCGCGGGGTGGCGGGCGCGGGATCGCGGCGGCCCGGCGGGGAGGGGCCCTGCGCGGCGCCCCCCGACCCGGAGAGCGGCCGGGGCACGGCCGCGGGGGCGCAGACCGAGCGCGCGAGCCCCCGCCCCCGCCCCGAGGCGACGGGTCCTACCTGAGGTCCGGGGCGCGCAGAGCAGGAGCGCGGCGGCCACCCAGACGGCCGGGGCGCACAGCGGCGGCAGCGCCGAGCCCGGGGCCATGCCGCGGGCCGTGGGGGCCGGGGCGCGGGGGCCGGCGGGGCGCGGGGGGCCGGGCGCCAGCACCGCTGTGGGCCGCGCGCGCTGCCCTTCCTCCCGGGCTCCGCGCGAGTGGGCGCCTCTCGGGGAACCGCTGGTCTTCGTCCTGTCCCGGCCCGCGGGCGGCGCGCGCTGCTGCGAGGCTCCGGGGCGCGGGCTGCGCGTCCCGCCGGCCGCCGGGAGGAGCGCGGGGGGCGGACCGCGGGCGCGCAGGAGGCAGGGTCCGGGGCCCGCCCGCCCCGCGGGCACAGCGAGGCCGGCGCCGGCGCCCCCTGCCGGACACACGCGCCTGCGGCGGGCGGGGCGCGCGGGAAGCCGGGCGCCGGGACCTGGGGCCGCCGCTGCGCCCCGGGACCGGCCTCCCGCGCGCGCCCTCCGGACGCCTGGACGCCGAGGGGCGCCTTGGGGCGGGGCGGGGGCGCGTCCGGCAGGACCTCGCCGGGGCTGCCCGCGCCGCAGGGGCGCCCGGGGCAGTGGGCATCCAGTCGCTGGCGGGGGGAGCCCGGGGGCCTGGTCGCAGGTCGGTAACTCGGGCCCACCGCGCCTAGTCCGACGCTGCTCGGTCCCGGAACCCGGCGGCGCGGGAGGAAGGGGAGCGAGGGCGGGCAGGAGCGAGACCGTCCAGGGGAGCGGCCGGGCCGCGTCCCCGCCGGCGCCCTCCCGGGCCCTCCTCGCCACGCTGCGCGGTGGGGACGCCCACGTCCCTCCGAAATGCCCAGAAACCGCCGGCGCTAGGGCTGCGTGGAGGGAGCGCGATGCTATCTGAAGCCACCGTGGCTTTTGGTTTACTGTTAAAAGCAAATTGTGTAATTTTACCCATTAAAAGCAGAACACTATTTGTTCTCTGCAGAGCCCCAGAACATGCAGAAGTAATTTGCTTCACTTGTAAAAGACGTTTTGAATGCAATTCAAATAGCATGTTTTCTTGCTTATTCTTGGTTTTGCTTAACACATGCCAAGGTCTGGAATTGGAAAGCCTGAGCCTCCTGTTTGTAACGTAGGAATTTTCTTTGTTTTGGCTCTTGGAGAAAGGATCTGGAACCATCAGCGTCTCCGCTGTTTGGTGAGATTTATCTTTTAACTGATTATCAAGCACTTTGTTTGGCGTTTTTTGCTCAAGCCCCATTTCCTGCTAGTTGGGGTGAATTAGGGAGAGCCCTGGCCTTGGATGCCAGACCCAGAGACGGCTGGGCCGGCCCCCCTCCGCCACCCCACCCCCAGATTGCCTCTCCACTGCCGCACACATGGCAGGAAATAAAAGTTCTCTAGCTGTGGTCTGCTGACAACATGGCTGAGCCAGCCCCGGCGCATTACCCTGTTAAAATGATTCAGGCCCCGTCTCTGCGAGTCTGTTTGCAGCAGCATCCCACACACTTCTCTTTCCTAACCCG
Organism: Eira barbara; assembly: GCA_020311275.1. Lineage (NCBI taxonomy): Eukaryota > Metazoa > Chordata > Mammalia > Carnivora > Mustelidae > Eira > Eira barbara. The sequence continues at coordinate 55,201 of JAHRIG010000081.1, read as the reverse complement.
CCCTGCAAGGGCCGTGCCAGTGACCGGCCAAGGGGCCTCCGGAAATCCAGGGAGAAAGGGAGAAGGTGGTAAAATAGTTAGGGGGTGGGGCGTGGGGGCGGGGGGAGGCTGAGCAGAGACAGTCGTCTGAACCCAACAGCCCTTGAGGCTGCCACATCTTTATCGTTGGGGGTTTCCTCACTTTTCTTCCCCTGGGGGCCCTCGAGGATGCTTGAAGAGGACAGAAGGCTTTTCGAGAGTTGGTTTTGAGGCTTGTGGTTCCAGACCCCGCCATCCTGGATGAATGGTGACCCCTTGGAAAGCAGAGAGGGGAGGCAGAGGAGGGTCCCTGGGCCGGATCCGTGCTCCCTTTCGCTTTCCGCTCCAGAGGCTGGACCCTTCCGTTCCAGAACTTGGGTCAGAGCGCTGACACTTACGTGTGTTACATTTGGTGTGAACTTTGGGGAAATGACCTAACCATGCTTCAGCCCTCATCTGTGTGCAATTTTCACGTGACTGAGTTCCTCGCAAGCCTGACCTGAGAGTGTAAACAGCAACCTATATATTTTGCCAGCAGTTCCTCGGGTGGGGGCAGAAATGTGGATGATACCACATGTGATTCCTTAACGGTTTATAAAAATCATCTTTTCAGCACTTCTTTCTCCACAGTTCCCCTACCTATAGCTCTGGCCGGCTCCCTCCTATGTCCCCCCTCCCTCCCTCCTTCTTTTCCTTTCTACAGGTTCAGAACCCACGGGAACAAGTGCAGTAAATCCCCCTCATAGATGGGGACAGTCTAAACAATGTACTTTCTAAGTAGCAGAATGCGGCTTTGATCCCAAGTCAGACGAAGGCTGCTTGTTCCCTCTGGCTTGAACCATACGTAACGACTGTTGCAGGACACATCACCCCCCAAACCTAACCGCATAAAGCAGTAAACATTCAGTATTCCACTACTTTCTGTGGGTCAAGAATTCAGGAGAGGCTCAGCTCTGTCTGGGTCAGAGTCAGCCAGTGCTGCCTCACCCGTGGGCTGACGGAGGCCAGAGGGGTCTTCACAAGGGAGGGAGCTCACTTGCCCTGCAAGGGAGTGCTGGGGGAGGGGAGCCTCCCTTCCTCCCACACGGATCTCTCTCTAGGGCTCCCTGAGTGCCCTCCTACATGGCTGCAGACCGGCCCCACGGTGAGAGCCGGGGGCAGCTTCAGTGTCTTTTATAACTGAGTTTGGAAGTCACACACGGTGATTCCCACAGTAGCCTGCTGCTTTCATGGGCCTCTTCGTGGCAGGAGGGGGCTGCGTGGGGTGTGTACCCCAGGAGGCTGATGGCCGTCCCACCTGGAGGGAACACAGCCACACTGTCCTCAGGATTGGCAGCAGGCAAGAGGGAAAGGAGACCGGCGTGGTGGGCCCGCTGGGAGATGGTGAGGGGAGCCATGGCTGTGTCTGGAGGAAACCATTCAGGTGTAGTGACGGGCCGGTGTGAAGGCAGAGGGGGTCTGAGAACAGCCTATTGGCTGTCTGTACACCCTCTTTTTTTTTTTTTTTTAGCAGATCCAAAGTTGGTTTTTTTGTTGTTTGTTTTTAAAGATTGTATTTATTTGACAGACAGAGATCACAAGTAGGCAGAGAGGCAGGCAGAGAGAGGAGGAAGCAGGCTCCCTGCTGAGCAAAGAGCCCGATGCGGGACTCGATCCCAGGACCCTGAGATCACGACCTGAGCCGAAGGCAGAGGCTTAACCCACTGAGCCACCCAGGCGCCCCAGCAGGTTCTCATTTTAATGAACTTTTTTCTTTCGCGAGTAGAGCTTTTTGAGCATCAGTAATGCTGGATCAGGCCAAAAAAATGAGGAGGGATCCGGAGTACCGGAGCATAGCCGACGCCACGCTGACGGGAGAGGCGGGCGGCCGCCGCTCACGGCACGGGCACTGCGGAAGTCCACGCGCGGACAAGATGGCTCCGTGTGCCCACCCTCCGGCCCGGCAGGCCCTGGGTCCTCCTTGAACCGCGCAGACAGCACGGCCAAGGTCAAGGACATCTTCGTTTCTCATGACGTTGCTCAACGTCATGATCCCAACGACCCCGGGCCCCCGCCCGCTGCTTCTCTAGGCTTCACCCCTGTTCTCCCCTTGGCCTCGGGTGTCTGCCGTCTCTTCCGAGCCCGTGGTTCAGCGGGCACAGATGCCCGCCAGCGCCGGCATTTGCATCTCCAGCCTGAACCATTCCCCTCGGCCGCAGACCTGTGTTTTCAACCGTCTCTCCGGCATCGTCCCTTGGCTGTCCCAGTAGCACCTCAGACACAGAGTATCCAGACTTAACTCCTGATCTACACTGTGCTCCACCCTGATCCTGGCCTGAAACCTGACCTTTTCCCCAAATTCTCTCCCTCACCCAACAGTACCGCCATCCGTGTTCCCCGAGACGCACACTGAGTTCCCACCCTGGCTCCTCCTCTCTGTACACCTCGTCCTTGCCATGTCCCGTTGGCCTCACCCCCGCGAGGCTTCTGCCTAGTGTCCTCTGTCCCCGGGGCTGTCACCCTAACTCAAGAAAGGATCGTCTCTTGGGGCGCCTGGGTGGCTCAGTGGTTTAAGCCGCTGCCTTCGGCTCAGGTCATGATCTCAGGGTCCTGGGATCGAGTCCTGCATCGGGCTCTCTGCTCGGCAGGGAGCCTGCTTCTCTCTCACTCTCTCTGCCTGCCTCTCTGCCTACTTGTGATCTCTGTCTGTCAAACAAATAAAAAAAAAAAAAAAATCTTAATAAAAAAAAAAAAAAAGAAAGAAAGGATCGTCTCTTGCCTAGTTAAGAGCCTCTGTCCCAGTCCCCCCACTTCTTCCATCACCCGGCCCCAAAGGGTTCCCCACACCTACGTAGAAAGATCCTTTTTTCCCTAACGTTGGTAAGGACCACACCCAGCATGGAGCCCAAGGGGCTTGAAGTCAGGCCCCTGCAATCAAGACCTGAGCTGAGATTAAGAGTCAGGCCCTCATCGGATGGAGCCACCCAAGTGCCCCAGAAAGATCTTCCAAACACAGGTGGAACCACGTTGCCCCCAGTGGCCTGACGCCTTTACGTTACACGAGGAGCAGCCCCCACGCACGCCCAGCCTCATTGGGCTCCCTGCCGCCCCCGCTCTGCCGTCCCAGCCCTTGGCGTCTTCCATGCCCTCAAAACCCCAAAGGGCACCGAACTCCCTCCCCCATGGCGCCTGTCCCAGGCTGCTCCCCCTGCCCGGAGCGCGCTGTCCCTGGTCTTCCTTCGCCAGGTGGCTCCCACTGACCCCTCAGGGACACCTCCTCGATCCCCGTCACCCTACGACGGGTCAAGGCTGCGTGTAGACAGCGTGCCTGGAACCCCACCTGGAGGCACACATCACGGGTATCATCACGCCCGCGTGTTGCGGACATACTTGATTTAGGTCTGTTCTCCCAGCCGTGAGAGCTGGTGGGAGGCCGCCGGCCCCCGAGATGCGGCCGTGACGCATGTGGAAGGGACAGAGGGAGGGAGCAGAGCGTGGTGCGCTCCGGTCTGGTTCAGGACAAACACGGGCGCTCGCATTTCCCGCCCACTGGCCTCCTCCCCTGGCGTGGAGCCGATCTCCGCAGCGATGCCGGCAGGTCCTCCGTCTCACGCTTACACGACTGAGTGAATTCTTTATAGGCTTGTCCTAAAACGACACATCCACCCAAAAGTACAGCGCTTTTGTGAAATATATTGTATCTCTACCGTACACGTCTACGTACAGTGTAAATACGCTTCCTTGTTCCCCCAAGTTCAGATTTCGGAGCTGACGGAGCCCAACGCCCGTCTTCGCCGAGAGCCGCTTCCGAAGCCAGCGCAGCTGCAGGACGATCGCGGTCGCCGAGGAGACTCACCCTGTGTTTCCAGTCTGTGTCGGCAAGTGGGGGCGGCAGAACGACCCTGACGGGAAATACCTCTCTCGGTGGGTCAGCGTCTCGCACAAAGACAACCCCAGCTGGCGGTGGGCACCCCGAGGGGTCCTCCAGAGCAGAGCTTCTCGTCTGCCCGGAGGTTTCCGGTGTCCTCTCCTGACAGCAAGTCCTCGGTGTCTTTTCTGTCACTAAGACAGACGTCCAAGGAGCGACCGTGGGTCCCTGCGTGCCGCTCGATTCCGACACGGAGCAGCACCAGTCGGCACCCCCGGCCCCCACGGGTTACGGCTCAGCCCCGCCACACGGCCTCACGTCGGACTTCCTCCGGGTTCTCCTCAAACGTCCCCCTTTCCGTGGAGCCTTCCCCGAAATCCCGTCCTCAGAGCCGACCACTCCCGCGCTGCTCTGTATTTTCTCGTTAGCAGGCATCGCTATTTATAATTCTGCTGTTTTACTTATTTTTAATACGTATTTACTCAATTTTCGACACCCCACCCGAGCTGGCCCGAACGTTCCTGGTTTTGCTTTCGTGTGCAGACGTGATCTCTGCTCTCCCTAAGACGCCGGGGGCAGGGCTGTAGCTTACAGCATCCTGCCTGTGAGGAGAGGGACAGACGTCCTCGGGCCCACGCGGCCCGCGGGTGGGGCGGCTGGATCGCCCCACGCCCTGGTCTCACCTGGCCTTTGCCCCCACCTCCCCTGAGACCCGGTGCCCCCAGCGGTGGGACTTACACCCCCACTGGTCTTCAGCTCCCGAACCGGGGCCCTGGCAGTCCACGGATGCGCTCACAGCTCCTTCTCTGGAGCACACGGGAGCTCCTCCCACCCCGCTACACCAGAAGCCATGATTATTCCTCTCCCGGGGGTGGACACGACAGAGCCAGCGGAGCGCGCTGCGAGGTCCAGCCCTGCTCCCGTCAGTGTGTGTTTGGGAGTCTGATGCCGAACCGTAAAAATGATGTGAACGGTGACAACTAAAATTCATCGGGACTCGTTGAAACGGTAAGATCCAGAACTTGTTGAAATAATAAAACACAAAGTGTTTTTCTTTGTAAGGAGGGAAAGGAATTTAATATTCACATGGGATGGAAACCGAACCCTTTTTGGTAAATCCTGATCTAACTAATGGAGCAAAGTAATGCAACAGGACGCGTGTCGTCCTCAAGATGGATTGCAGCTCGCGCTGGCACGTTCTGAACGGCCATATATAGCCGTCTGCGCTGCCCTGCTGCAGAAGGATTGCCGGACCGTGCGGGGAGCGTAAATAAAGTAACACGCGAGCCGCACTCAGAAGGCCGCCCAGGGCACCGTGAGCGCCTTGTGTGTAAGCAGTGATGGTTCACTGCAGAGCACAAGGCCATGTGCTGCATTAGGCATTTTTACTTTCTGCGTGAAAAAAATAGCTTATAGTAACATTACCCTGAAAATCTATCAATTTTGTCCCAGCAGCTCTTTGAGAACTTTCTGAGGCTTAAATGAACATCCGTTGCTGAAACCATGAAGAAGCTGCACTTACGTACCGTTGAATTTCCTGACAGGCCTGCATTTTAGGCGGGCATTTCACATTTGTCCAGCTTAAACTTTACTTCCCTTTTTAAAAAAGAAGATTTTATTTATTCACTTGATAGAGAGAGCAAAAGAGCACAAGCACAGAGAGCAGCAGAGGGAGAGGGAGAAGCAGGTTCCCACCAAGCAGAGAGCCCAACGCAGGGCTCGATCCAGGACCCGGGATCGTGACCTGAGCCGAAGGCAGACACTGAACTGACTGAGCCCCCAGGTGCCCCAGCATAACCTTTCCTACCTGAAGCTTGTCAAAGGCTAATCCGAGCAGAGAATTTTTGTTTGTTTTCTTGTTGCTTTTTAAAAAGACCTTATTTATTTAGAGAGCATTTGCAGACGGAGGGAGAGGCAGAAGAAGAGAGAGTCTCAGGCAGACTCCATGCTGAGCACAGAGCCTGAGTGAGGGCTCGATCTCACTGTCCTGAGATCATGGCCTGACGAAACCAAGAGTCAGACACTCAACTGACCGCACCACTCAGGTGCCCCTGTCTTCTTATTCTCTTGTTAGCACGTAGATTAAGAGAATGGACTTTGGATCCGACCATCTGGGCTCTAAGACTACGGGACGGAGCAATTTGCGGAGTTTAAAGCACACGTAGAAGTAAAATATCCGACCACAACCGAACAAGGAATAGACCGAGGAAAGCCGGGAAACCGGAGTGCGGTATTCTAGAGTGTCAAGCCGTACCCGAAGTGCAACGTTACTGTGAGGACACTGTGATGAATTAAAGACGGGTACTACGAACCCGCCAGCCACCACTAACACGACAGGACAAAGAGCTGTACGCATCAGCCAATGAAAGAGACCAAGTGGAATCATAAAAAACATTCAGTGACTCCTAAAGAAGCCGAAAACCAGAAAGGGAGTAAAGGGCCTATGGGCCAAGTAGAAAACGAAGAGTTAGACGGGGAGCGGCCGCCGCACCTGCGGCTCCACGGCCTGGCTCGGCGTCAGAGACCGTCAGCGCACGTGAAGCACAAACCCGCCCAAGCTCATTCGGAAGGAAATAAGTGCACCGAATGATCCTATGTTTACTAAAGAAATTGAAATCGTAGTTGAAACCTCCCTCCCAAAGAAAATGTCAAAGCCAGATGACATTGTTGGTGAATTACACAAAGTGTTTAAAATTCTATACATGGTCCTCCATAAAACTGAAGAGGAGGAACTATTCTCAGCTCCATGAAGCCAGCACCACCAGGGCACTCAGACAATATGAAGACATCACAAGAAAACAAGAAAAAACACTACGGACCCATCTCTCTTAGGAGCGAGATATAAAATATTCTAAGTAATATTTTAGCAGGTCAGATCCTATAGATACAAAAACGCCAACATGTCAGGACCGCATGGAGCTTATCCCAGGAGTGCAGGTTTCGCCACAGGAGCCACGGGACTCTGTTCCCGTAGACCCTCCCAGCCTCGCGCCCACTGCCGTCTTTTCCTGACGTCCGTTACTTTCTCCGCGTATTTATTGCTACAAAACAAACCACCCCAAAACTGAGTGGCTTAAAGCAACCATTTGACTTTTTAAAAAATTCCATTTATTTTTTAAGTAAACTCTAAGTGGGGCTGGAACTCATGACCCAGAGATCAAGAGTCGCACACTCTAGAGGCTGAGCCAGCCAGGGGCCTCCAACCATTTGATTTTAAACAATTTAAACAACAGCTATTGGTTTTTAAACAACCGTTTGATTTTGCTTATGATTGTGGGTCAGGAATTTTGGAAAACCTCAACTGCTTAGTCAGTCTCTGAGCTATGCAGGGTCAACAAGGTTGCCTGAGGCTCGGCATTTCCTTCCAGACGCCTCCTCTGCTCGAGCTCGTGGGCCTTTCTTGCCCTTCCTTTTCATAGGGTGTCTTCCTCTCTGGGACGGCTTCACACGGTTTGGGTTTTTCATAGCTCGAGGGCCGTGGGGGAGTCTGACTCACATGGCCGCTCAGGGCTGCAAGAGGCTAAGGTAATGTCCGCGGGCATTAAAGGCCGCGCCTGCATTTGACGGAGCTTCACACCCGCCGCGCTCTTGGTGATGGACTGTCGAAGAACACTGCTCTGGAGAAGTATCAGAGAATTTGTGGCCGTCTTGAACCCACTGTCTCCATGTACTCCACTCCTGGTACCAATTTGTGCGTTACTTAGGGCTTATTTTGTGGAAAGAACAGAAAGAAACTCAGGTTTCCTTGCGCAAACGGAAGTGCGTATGGAAGGACACCTCCACGGCCTCTCAGACGGCAGGGCCCTGGCCGCGGCAGTCTCCTTCCTCACCTAGGGGCCAACAGTCACTCCTTGCAGGTCCTGATATACTAATCCGTTATCTATTGTAAAACACAGCCTCCAAAGTTGGTTTAATGGCTTAAGCAGCAATGGTTCATTATTCATATTTCCGCGGCGGGGTGGGTAGGTCCCCTCCCGGGTTTTCCTAGTGTACATGGGCAGGCAGGTCCCTGATGACCTCACAGTCACATCCCAGCTACAGACTGGGGTACCTTAGCTCCTTCCTAGGAGCTAGACAGCGTGGTCTCCTGGTTCCATCAGGGGGACAGTAAGACCTGCAAGTCGTCTTGGCTCTGGATTTGGCGTTCTGTTGCTGCTAAGGAAGGGACCGACTGCTGATCCGAGCAGACCGCATGGCCGGCCGAGATGCCTGGGGTGGAGAAACAGACCCCACACCCGGAGGGGGAGACGGGACGAGACACAGGCACCACCGGACATAGGGACGTGTGATTCACAGGGGCCATTGTCATCATTCTCCCGCAAACACCAAGAGGGGATCCCACCCTCTTGAGTAAATAATGGGGCTTCATTGCCTGGACTGAGCTGAGACTTTCAAAACCCACATGAAGTGCCCCACCAGCTCCCAGTGCCAGGGCGCTTCCTCCGAGCACTCACCTTCCGCCGGCGTCCCTTCAGCCGTGTGCCGACGCGCTCCGGGACCTCAGAGGTCTTACCGCGGGAAGCACACAGAAACTTTCTGCTTTAATTCCAGACTGACAAATCAGGAAAGAAACACATTTCAAAAAAACCATAAGGGCTTTTATTTGGAGACTGGAGTTAGATCCAAAACAAGGGCCCTGGGCAAGTCGGATCTACCTTCTGAGTGACCTTTGAATGTCAAAGGAGAGCAAAGAGGGCGCCCGCGTTTCCAGCAAAATATCAGTGTGTCTCCTTAGTGTTCATTTTGGGAAACCCACGTCATCAAGAAAACGGGCGCGAAGCGAAGAATACGGACCCCCTCTAACGCTGCCGTCATGCAAAACCATCACCTCTGCCTTTCCAGCACGGGACTCTCCAGCCTCCCTCTTCGTCACGTCAATAAAAAGGAAAATAAAATCGGAAAAAAGAACACAGAGGCCTCTGAGGAGAATATGCAAGAAGTTAAATTTGAGTTGGAGGGAAATAACTCCCTGAAAAAAATGTGTTTAGGTAGTTTGTTAGGCTACAATCCACACGCTCACGTAAAGTGTGTGCCTCAGAGACGCCGGGGGCTCCGCCGGTGAAGCGTCCGCCTGGGGCTCGGGTCATGACCTTGGAGTCCTGGGATGGAGCCCGGCGTTGGGCTCCCCGCTGGGCTGGGGTCTCCTTCCCCTTCACCTCTATCCCCCCTGCCCACCCCCAGCTCATGCTCTCTCTCTCTCTCTCTTAAATAAATATATTTTTAAAAATTTTTAAAAGACCTTATTTATTTATTTGACAGAGAGAGATCACAAGCAGGCAGAGAGGCAGGCAGAGAGAGAGGAGGAGGAAGCAGGCTCCCTGCTGAGCAGAGAGCCCGATGCAGGGCTGGATCCAAGAACCTTGAGATCATGACCGGAGCCGAAGGCAGAGGCTTAACCCACTGAGCCACCAGGCGCCCCTAAATAAAATCTTTAAAAAAATAAAACAAACTAAAAAATAAAGTATACGACTCAGTGTCTTTTAGTACGCCACAGAGTTTTGACTGTTTCACCCTCGCAATGGAATTTTAAAACATTGGTCTCCCCTAAAAGAAACTCTCCCAGCCCCATCTCCCCCCAAAACTCCCAGCCCTAGGCAACCGCTAATCTCCTTTCTGCCTATGGGGACTCGCCTATTCTGGAATCTCAAATGAATGAGTGAGATCCTATAGCACGTGGTCATCTACAACCAGTGTCCTTCACTCAGCAGGATGTGTGCGCGGGACACGCGTCAGCGCCGTTCCTCGTCTCCTCTCCCTCCAGCGGACAGACCGCATTCTGTCCGTCCGCCCGTCAGCTGACGGGCATGGGTACTCACTGAAATGTTGAAATTAATTCTAAGCTCGTTTTTAAATATACTGACCAGCAAGCTATCTATGTTCTCAACGATTTTTAAAAATCCTCAAGAGGTTCTGAGTTCCACGGAAGTACACGGGCCCGGGAGAAACGGAATCACACGCGGACTGTGGCTGGAAGACACTGAACGTGGCCCCTTGTCCCCTTGTCCCCCATGCCCCTTTCCCTCCCAGAAGTGACCCCTATATGTAGCGTTCTTGGCTCAAGCTTTTCCCTCTGCATGTGCAAACACATACGTACACATGGTCCTCGCTACTCCTGGAGTCCGTATGTGCAGATCTTTCTACGAGCTACAATTTACCTGTGACCCCAACATCCATACCTGTGACCCTTAGAGCACTCTGGACGTTGGTACCACTGCGGTCAAACAGGTGGCACTCTGCCTTCTTGTCCCGGCTCATAGTGGATGCAAATGTCCTCTAAGAGGTCAGCTTCTTGCCATGTTTTTCTCATTCTCGGGCATTTGCTGGTGATTTCTCTGCTGAAAATCCCCCCAGACACGGTGCTGACATGTTGTCTTGAGCTCCTAAGCCCGGGAAGGCCATGACGGGTCCCGTGGAGAAAACACGTGTGTTGGACAAGCTTCCTGCGGCTGCGAGGGGCGGTCCTGCTGGCTGTGAGTGCAACATTTATGAGTCAACAATGTATGTTAAATAAGGGGCCTCTGAACGGAAACACACATAAAACATGATTCTATATTGAGGAGCTGCGACCAGACGCTCGCATGAACCTAAAGCTATTTCTCTTAGGAGCATTGGTTCAGTATTTCATAATTCATCGTTCCTGGCGACTTTATAGAACGGGATAATTGTGAGTAATGAGAGTCAACTTCATGTGCATGTAATTGCACATATAATTTTTCAAAATTGCATTGTATAATACATTGCTTTCCAGCTTTATTTTTCTAAAGATTTTATTTCTTTATTTGACAGATGGAGATCACAAGTGGGGGGGTGGGGAAGCAGGCTCCCCGCCGAGCAGAGAGCCCGATGCGGGGCTGGATCCCAGGACTCTGGGATCATGACCTGAGCCGAAGGCAGAGGCTTTAACCCACTGAGCCACCTGGGCGTCGCTCCAGCTTTATTTTTTTAAACCAATGCATCATGGAGAAATTTTCATATCACTACATGAAGGTCAAATGAAGCCCTTAACACGAAGGGCGGACAAGGGGTAAATCCAGGCCGCCGTTGCTGCCTTTCTGCTTGTCTTTGCTTTCTCTTTACACCCAACATGGGGCTGGCACTCGTGACCTCGAGGTCAAGGGTTGCATCACGGTCTTCAGCCAGGCGCTCCTGGACTGCTTTTTTTTTTTTTTTAATAAAGTTTTATTGAAACACAGCCATGCTCTTTAATCTCAGTACTGCCTATGACTACTTCCGCATTCTAATGTCGGCGTTGAGACGTTGCAAAAGAGATTTTGCAAGCATGGCACCCTAAATCTAAAATATTTATTATTTGGCCCTTTACAAAAAAAAAAAAAAAAAAACTCAAAACCCAAAAAAAACTAAACTCACAAAACTCTGCCTCAGAGGGTTACAGAAGAATCCGTGGTACGGAAACTCAGCATTGCACTGGGTCGTTCCTCTGAGGACAGACAGGAGGTCCCTTCCACTGTTTGCTATTTTAAGTCGTACTGCACGGCTCATTGTCAATATTTATCCGTGTGAACGGGCAAGTGTTTCTGCAGAAGGGGGGCTGCTAGGTCAACGTGTCCGCGCGTTGGAATGTTAGAGGGATCTCCAACCCTCTCCCAAACAGCCCGTACGTTTGTGCTTCCACGAGAGCCTGTTCCCCTTTGCCTTGACCGACACTGGGTTATCAAAACAATCGCTGGCCGAAGCGGTGGGGGCAGAGATGGTTCCCTGTGGTTTCACTCTGCTTCTCCCTGATGGCTAATGGGGAGGAACCTGTGATTTTTCCATATTCATAATTTCACCACAACGGCTTCGGCAAAGATACATTCCTCATAATTTTGAGAATAAACATACTTATGTTTACTCTTACCTTTCAAGACAAACTCACAGTGTTTCTGTCGCCCTCGCCTTGGAACCACCTTCACTCCTCTGTTTACCTCTTTCTCCTCTAATTCACTGAAATAACTCGTAGTTGCCGTTCCAGGTTTGCTTTGACTTAAAAAACCAACCGTGCACGCTTCTACTTTTTTGGGAGTCCTTCGTCACAGCCGACGTCGCCGCGACAGCCGTGGTGCCACAGACAGGCCTCGGACGCCATCCTGCGTCCCGGCTCACCATTCCCCGATGTGTGCATCATCCTTTTCCCGACCGCTTTTCCACTGTTTTTGAGTATGTCCCCAAGTAGTGTTTTCAGAGGGGCTGTGAGGGAGTGCGTGCCGGACGGGGTCATTTGGCAATCCAGTCTCCACGCTCCCTTCCTTCTCTCCAAGGAAACCTGTTTTGCCGGGGCGGCTCCCCCGTCCGCTTAGAGCGCACGACTCGGAGTAAGCAGCCCCGTTCCCGACCGGCGGGTCGGTGGGAGACGATCAGCAGCTGTCGCGCTGCGCAGGGCACAAACGGGCGGCGTCGGTGCGACGAGACCGAAGGGAAGCACTGACACCCCGCTGCCCCTTTCTCTTCTGAGGCACGTAAGTGAGGAAACCGACACCCTCCTGGGAGCGAGTCTAAGAAGGACGCCGGTGCCAACGAGGGCGGGCGGAGAGATGGACAGACAGGGCCGGGGTCTCGATGCATCACTGGCCCCTGAGACACGGACCCCTCTCTGGGGCTCCTGGTACTTGCAGGCAAAAACCCACCTTCGTCTTTACTTTCCTTCATCCTTTGTTGATATTCTGGGCGGGTACAGGAGTCCAAAATAATTCCCCCTGAGAAGGACAGCACCGTTTCCTTTCCTCGAGGGTCAGCGGTAGCGTCGGATAGAGCCCGCGGTCTAACGCTTACTGTTTACGAAACAAACTGTTCTCCCACTTTGAAAGTTTGGGGGCTTCTGCTTTATCCTTGATATCAGCAGCTTCTCCCACTTGTACCTACATGAGCATCTTTGAAACATTTCCGCTTGGCACTTGAGGGGTTCTTTAGATCTCAAAACTTGCGTTTACATCATTTCTAGGAAATATTCTGACTTTTTTTTATTGTTTCCAATTTGCATATCGACTTTATTTTATTCTTCAGAGAATCCAATAGACATTTGTCTTCTTTAAATATTTTTAGATAGTTTTCCTAAGTTTTCTCTAATTTGTGAAATCCTGGGTTTTACCTTACAGACCACAAATAATTCCCTTTGCCTATGTTAAATCAACAATTTGAAGCTTCACGTGCAATGTCCGGTTATACTAAGCATTCATCTACATAACTTCAGATACACAAACGTTTTGAAAATCAAGCAACGTTTGCTTCGAATCCTCCGTTTCCACAGCTGGCCGTTCTGGTCTTATCGATGCGGTATGCCCTGGGATCTAAGGATGATGATTCCTTTTTAAAAAAAGATTTATTTATTCGAGAGGCAGAGAGAGAGAGTGCACAAGCAGGGGGAGGGGCAGAGGGAGCCGTCCCGATGCGGGACTGGATTCCACGACCCTGGGATCATGACCTGAGACAAAGCCAGATGCTCAACCGGCTGAGCCCCCAGGCGCCACTGACTCCAATGGTGACTCCAATCACACCGGTCTCTGTCAGCTGCCACTTTTTTGTTTGCGATTAGGGATAATATTTCAATTCTCCAATAAGCCTTTTGCTGTTTTTTATCAAGTCCATGATCTGTTATTGGAAGGTAAGTCTCCTCTCGTGTCAGGGGGTTTTGTGAAGGGAGAAATACCGGGCTGGGGCTCCATCTTGGAGGGGGGGACGCCCTGACCAGCTCATGGCGCTTTCAAGTCCTTCCCGCGCTTGGCATCCAGAGCTTGGGAGGGAAACGTGAGTTTGGGCAAAGGTCACTTGGTAAACGACTGAACTTTCATTTGAATCTTCTCAGGAAAAATAAGAAAAGATTCTTGTCTATATTTGTTTTTTTTCTTATCTAGAGAACATCTGGAAAACATTGTCAGTAACTCACTCCATTTGTATTGTTTTTCCAAGCAGGAAAAAAATAAAAGGAAATTCCAAATAAGTGTTTTCTTTTGCAGAGCCAAATATTATTATACGTCTCTCCTGATTACAAACGTCTTGGGTCTGTATACAGCCGTGTACGAATGCAGCTCCCAGCGTCTGGGAAGCCAGGATGGTAGCGGGTCACACCTGGAAGCTGCGGGACACGATGATCACGGCCTCTGTCGGTAGCAAGTGCTGGGCGAGTACGCGAGGTACGCGACATGGTGCCTCGGGAAGCGGGACGCGCAGCATTTATGTGGCTCCTGCCTGCAAAGAACATTTGGTTCTGCTGGTGGTGATGATGTTGATGGTCCCGGTACAGTCTGAGGTAATGCAGCCTGTGGTGGTGACAGTAAGGGATCGGCGGGGACTCAGAGCCTTAGGTACCGAAGGTTCTTAGGTTGGTCCTTGGGAGCGGAGCAGGCCTCCCTTCACCTGTGCTGCGTTCTACTGGTCAGAAGCGAGTCCCGGGTCCCACCCACACACAAGGGCCACATCTACTATCCCTGCTACTGGAAACTCTGCCTGCAGGAGAGAGATGACCTCTGGGTAGAGCGCCGTACAAGCGGAGACATGGAGGCATGGGACTATGAGGAGACATGGTAGACCAGGACAGGGGCAGCACGCAGCTCTGGACGGGGAGAGGAGACACCAGACTAAAGGCTGGGAAGCTCGCCTCAGTGTGGGAGGTGGCCCATGGCTTCGTGCGATGAGAAGAAATCAGGAGAAATAGCCATGGGGATCTCCTACGGTGTCCTTGCCCCAAATATTTTAACTCAAATCCCATCAGACCTTCGGACACAACTCCAGTTACAGGAAATATGGGGACAGGGAGCCACAGAATGACACCCGTAGGAAACAATCTGAGAAAATCTGCAAAGTGAGATCCTTTTCGTTGGCCTGGCTTCTCCAATGGGACAATGTCACATGGAAATAAGGGGACAGGAATAAAAACACAATGCGACACTTGGACTGTGGCTCTAAAAGAGCAAGTATGGGAGACATTGGGGTGGACGATGGGGAATTTGGGTACGGACTGGCATCAGATTGTATTTGGGAATTATTAAATATGACCATGCCATAATGGTCACAGAGGAGAAAATCCTTATTTCTTGGAAGTGTAGGATGGTGTAGCCCATAGCAAATGGCATGAAAACTGTAACCTATTTGATAATGGGTCAGAAAAACCTGGAAGGTCACAGCAGAGAAAACGAAACATGCTAAGACCTGGGAATGGAACCGTATGCTCAGACAGAGTTTCTGATACATTCTGACAGCCCCTTCCTCGATGCGCTCTCTCGGCCAAGCTGCGCACGTCCCTCCGACGACCACGGTGCTCTGCTCCATGACCTCTCGCTTCAGAGACATCACTTGAAAGACACCAGGGCACCTTTGGGCTAAAAATGACTTCAATAACCAAGGGCTTAATTTTCTTGCAGAACAAGAAGCGCGGGGGTAGCAGCGGTCAGCACGGGCTCAGCGGGTCCACGACGCCCTGTGGGATCCGAGATCCACACTGCGGCAGTGGGTGACAGATTCACACTTGGCTGCCTGCCTCCCGTCTGCACCTGGCTCAGGAGCCGTCAGTGGAAGGAGGAGGGAACAGGTGGCATTGGTCACAGTCCCTCCCACGGGTCTTTATCGATAATTTCCACTTTGGCCATAACTGGCCTATGGACCACTGAGCCGGAGGGGACGTCCCCTAGGGGCAGGCAAGAGAGCAGGTGTTGCGATTTGGGGCTGGGAGTCGTAATGTACAGGCTTTACGTCCAGGCATCTCCTACGACCTGTAAGTACATCGACCAAGTGGATTTCTTTAGCGGGTATTCACAGACAACAAAAGGGAAACAAAACATTTTTTAAAACTTGACTTGAAAAAGGATTGAATTTGGGGCGGATGGACCGTTCCCTCCTCCCACTAGCATTTAACAAGCCCCCAGCTACACAGCAAGCCTTGGGCTGAAAACCCGAGAGCCAAGGATGAAGGAGGGATGCTTCCCAGCCCCAGGGAGGTAGTACCACAGCGGGGACAAGCGTGGAAATGAGTAGGGAGGAGCCTATCAAAGAAACACAAAGAGGCACAGATAAACCAGCAGGGGGGGGGGGGGCGCCTGGGTGGCTCAGTGGGTTAAAGCCTCTGCCTTCGGCTCAGGTCATGATCTCAGCATCCTGGGATCGAGCCCCGCATCGGGCTCTCTGCTCAGCAGGGAGCCTGCTTCCTCCTCTCTCTCTGCCTGCCTCTCTGCCTGCTTGTGATCTCTGTCTGTCAAATAAATAAATAAAATCTTAAAAAAAAAAAAAAACCAGCAGGGGGGACCCAGTGGAGAAAACCTGGCACACGTGTCGGCCTGGTGACGAGGCCAGCTGGCTGCCGGCGGCTGGTGGGACCCTCTCCTGACGGTTTGCGTATACTCTTCGAAGAGTTTCCACACTCAGCCGCACAGAAAATGTGCAGGACGTGGAGTCCGGAGTCTGTTCTGGCTCTGCTGCTGATGAGCTGCGTGTGATCTAGTCTGACATTGAACTCAGGGAGCCCCGCACACATCACTAGCGTCTCAGAACACGTCCCGCCCCGTGGGGACACACGCTTCCAGCGCTGGAGTTCTGCAGCATCGCCGACGTGGGGCTTGGAGGAGCGACGGTCGGCGGGCGCTCGGTATGTCGTTTTGCAGAATGAACCAGACATGACCCACAAGGGCAAATCCGTGCTTGGAGATCATGGGGGAGCGAGGGCTGAGCGAGCTGTGGCCTTGGAGCAGGACAGCCCGGGCCATGGAGCAAACCCGCCTCCCCCGGCGGCGTTTCCCGGGGCATCCCAGGGACGAGCGGCCCCGAAGCAGACCACTCCCCGCGGGACAGGACTTGAAGTCAGGAAGGAGTCGAGTAACTTTGCATCTGCCAGACTGGGAGAGAGACTGCAGGCTGTCATCGCCGCTCTGACTTAAACATTTTTTTCCTAACAGAAAGTCTTCACCTCTCCTTTTTTGGTCACTTAAGTTCTCTTGCTGGTGGTTTTAAAATGTCCTTTATTCCATGACAGTATAGGAAAAGCGCTTTTGGAGCCATAGTTTAGTTATAAACGAGTCCCGCACAACTGTTTTTTATTTCCATTTTGTTTCACTGACTGAGAATGTAAATTGAACTTCAGTGCTATTGTGCTTTGTTCTCCGCTCTCTGTGGAAATGTGTTCTGAATTAAAGCCCACGAATAAACCAGAGCAGGCCTAAATATTGCCCTTCAGCTTTGGAGTAGCCTGTGAGCCAAGAACAGATAGAGAATGTAGTTTTATGAGCCCCAGATGGCGCAGTGGGTGTCACGGACATCTTTATGTGAGAGGTCAGGGGTTCAGTCTCCATCTGGAGCCGCCCCAGAGCCACTCTGGATCTCAGAGAGTCAGCGTGGATCCCGGGCCGGGACCTGGCACCTCGTCCACCTTGGCACTGGGCCTCCATCAGGCCGGGTCAGCAGCCTCACTCTGGACGTGTGCCTGTCACAGAGGCCCGTGCCCGCTCAGCGGGGGACCTCAGGGCACCCTCTCGCTTGTTCGTGGACCGAGGGGGGCAGCTCCCAGGGTACTTTCTGGTCACCAGGGCTGCAGTCCTTGCAGAGGCAGTAACTAGAAGTTTCAGGGACCGCTCCGCTTCTCTGCAGAGCAGACATAAATCCAGACATCGTCATGGCCTTTTGTTTCTCTTGAAGAACGCTGACACGGAAAGTCCTAAGGGACAGGTGGGCACGTTGTTACAGTTTACTTCCTGACTTCCAGTTTAAACCAGCATTCTGCAGTTGGGGAAAAGCCCCGCAGCATCGGGAGTGCCATCCTGGTCCGAGGCGCGTTCTCGCTGCGGTCACAGCATCCAGCCAAGGCAGCCGTCGCCCTGCAAAACCCAAACTCGTCCCCATGCCCTCTGCCCCCAGCCCTTGGCAGCCTTAACTCCTGGACTCCGGCTGGTCCCGCGGGTACCCCTCCCCGCCACCTCCCGATCCGGTGCACCAGCAAGAACCGTGTCCCATGGGGCAGCCGGTGCCGGGGTCGGGCCTCCTCCAGCAGGCATGGGGTGTGGGGGGCAAGCAGAGAGGGCTGGCTCCTAGTGGCTTCTGCAGATTTCCATCGGGTCACCGGGCTCCCCAGCCGTCTCTGAGGCTGCAGCAGCACCCATCTGTCTGCGGGTGGGCCTGGACCAAGGGTACGAAGAGAGAGCCATGGGAAAGAGCTGTAGGCGACTAGGACTGGTATTTTGATCTCCGACAGTCTTATTCAACAACTGGCTCAGAGCTCCGGAAGAGAAGCGGTGCTCCTCGTGGGGCTCCCGCCCCAAACCCAACAGGGGCCTGAGACCACGGTGCACACTGCACGTCTTGGAGCCCTGGCCCGCGCGTCTCTGCGGAGTCCCCCGCTGGACACTTGGCCCACGGCTCCCGCCCGTCCTGGGAGCCAGAGCCAGCACCCTCGGCCCGGCGCCAGACCAGCCGCGCACCCGCAATCCCCCTTGGCCTGCTCCCGCCGCCCTGGAGAGGCGGCCGCCGTGATCTTGCCGGCTTTCCCGCCAACCTGCTCCTTCTGCGCGGCTCCGGGTGAGCTCGTCGGGCTTCTCCGTCCTCCGAGGCCTCGACGCACTTCTGCAGAGCACTGGCCCTTGGTTTCCAGCGCGGGTCTCCTGACCCAGCTTGTCTCGCTCGTCACCATCACACGGAGGCTGCACATTTTCCGCAAGGACACTGCAAGCCTGGCCTGCCTGTAGTGGTGCCCTGCGCCTCTCGGGGTCAGAATGGCTCTGCAGCCAGAGACGGCCTTTGTTTGACTCTGAGGGGTGTCCCCGGCAGAAGTCACTGGACGTTTTCCGGCATCTCACTTAGTAGAGTATCTGACTCATTTGTCTTGATTTAACGATTACATTTATTCAGCATGTAAATGTGGTCTACATGCATGGGAGGCTTTGCCTGGTCTTTGAGGGACTCCAACTCGTGCCCGACAGACTGCGAGGGCTCATGTCCCACCACGCACGGTTGTTGCACTAACAACATGTCTCGTGTTCCTGTCTCTCAGGAGCCATATGGTTAGAAATAGGACAATTTATAAAGATGCAGAAATTAAGAAAATCACTAACTATATAAAATTATTATTACTATTACCTTGTTTTTAAGTGTGAAGTACACCATCTCCAAATATTTCTTCTTTAAAGACTGCTCCTTTGGGCACCCGGCTGGCTGGCTCAGGGGGGAGAGCAGGTGACTCTTGATCTCAGGGTCATGAGTTCAAGCCCCACAGCAGGCACAGAGCTTAAAAATAAATAAATAAAATAAAATAAATGAATAATAAAAACAGACTGCTCCTCTACTCCCTGAACGGTTCCTACTTTCAAATCTTAATAATAACTGGTCCGTTATTCCCGTGCAGCTGGGTCAGGGATGATTTTTGTACTTGATGCTTTCCTGTACTTTACAGCTTTGGACAATGAACAGTGTGTTTCTTCTACTATAATAAAATGTTACTTAAAACATCTTAGAATGTTACCCTTACACCCTGGTCCAAAGGGAGCGGAAATCTCACTTTGCTGCACAGACAGGCCGCTTCTTCCTGCTCCGCTGGGGCCCTGCGGGCACACACACGTGTTTGTTTACATGTGAGAGTAGTGTCGGGGACATTGTTTTGTTAGCTTGTAAAATACACACATTTTTATTCATCGTTCTCCTTTTGAAAATAGTAGCACCAGGAAAACGTGATCTGTTAAAATTTCCCCAAATCAGTGAAGAATTTTAATTTACTTATGCTTTGGCTTTGGGAGAACAGGATTGCTTAATCAAACTCCCTCTGGACCTCGGTGCACTGTGGGCCAGGCCCTGGATTAAATTAAACGAGTTCAGTTTCCCCACCTCCATGGAACTGTGTAGCAGTATTAGCTGCGTTAAAACAGCATTTGTTCACCATGCTCTGTTGGAACCTTAAGTGGATTTTTAACCTAAGTGGGTTTAATTCAGAAAACTCTTTCTACAGAGGTAAACTTTGAAAGCTCTGCTATCCAGGAAAGCATTCAGAATAAGGCCGCGCAGCCCGAGTTCCAGTCGAGAAGGAAGGAGCCTGGTGGCTGTGAGCAGTCGTCCCTGGTGGGCTAGGCGAAACCCACCGGTGGGGCTGAACTGGGAAGGGCTCCACCAGGGGCCCAGCTGCCAGGGCCTCACACGTTCAGGTCCTGCAGCAAAGCTCATCAAAGTCCCCAGAGCACTCTGGCGCAAGAATCTCCAGGCTCTTTACTGGCTGGAAGGAAGGTAACGGCCCTGCCTGGCAGAAGGCTGGTGGGACGGGGGTGGTGGAAGGAGCATGGGACCCTCCACCCCGAAGGGATGGGGCGGCTCCTAAATCGCGCCACAGCGGCGTACTGATTCTCCTGAGCTAAAGGAACTTGAGAAACAGCGGATGCAGGAGGGCGCTCCGACCTCCCTTCCATCTAAAAGCAGGTCATACAACATCTGTGATGAGGTGCCCGGCTTGTACCCAGAAGAGAACATGGTCATCGGCTGAGAACGAGGCAACACAGACACGGATCCGCACCCGCAGGCCCTCACCGAGACAGCCCTGGTCTCCCCATGTGTTTATCGCTCATGATCGGCCACTTTCCTGGAAGCATAAGCCCCTTTCCCCCCCTTTTTAAAGCCCCTTTCCCTTTGTCTTGACTCCACGGTTGGTTGCTCTTTGTTGGAAACGGTATATAAGGTTCTCAGACCTAACCTTTCCTCTGGGGTTTTCATTTCATCTCTGTTAAGGCCTCTCATATGGAGTAAACCTTTTCTCCCATGAATTTTTGTTTTGTTTTGTTTGGGGGCTATTTGTGGGCAGTTCAAAATGCAGAGCCCCAGACACCGAACCTAAGAGGGTACAGAACCCCTTCCCCCCGACTCTCTTACTCACACAAGTAAAACTCCCTCAAGGAGTCCCAGAAGCTAGGGAGGCTGACACCCTCCCTACTGTAGAAGTTAAAAGAAAAAAAAAGTTACGTCTGTCCGATTTTGTGGGGGAGCTTACGATTCGGACCGGCGGTGCGTGTGGTAAACGAGGCTTCTCTGAGAGGATGAGCCTCTCCGAGAATGTGGCGGAAGCCGTGGCAGGAAGCGGGCAGGTGGCCAGCCGTGTGGGAGGAGAGGGGGTGGTCCCTCCCGACAGCCTCCAGAGGTGGTCCGTGCTAACCTGGGGGATAGCGTCGGGGAACGCGGCCCGGGGCGCTGTGGGCTTGGCACGACCGTGGCCGACAGCCCACGTCTGGGTCTGTGGCTCCTCTCCCCTCGGTGGGGGTCCCTCGAGATGTCCTTGCAGTGGCGGGGGAGCCCTTATCACGGTCTCCCAAGAGCCGGCTAATCCTCCTCTACACAACATTCCTTTTCTTTTTTTTTTTTAAACTGAGGAGCTGGGAGCGCTCCTCCCGGCGGAGGCGGGGGCGGAAACGGCAGCTCGGTCTTGTTTACCCGTTCCGAGACGTCTTGGGCAAGCGTCCTAGGTTCTTTGTTTCCCGGTTTCCTCATATGTAACGTTGGGGCAACCACAGTATCTCTCGCATACGGTTGTTGTGAAGAGTCGATGAGCTAATAAGCGTCAAATCGGAAACGGCCCCGGGCCCCGAGAGATCATGAATTCAGGGATCAACGGACGTGGGATCTCTAAGCTTCCCCCGCTCCGAGGATCTGTGAGTCGTGATGACGTGTGCGCGATCTCCATATATCAATCGACCATCCTGTTGACACGTTTTTATGTCACTTAATGCCCTGAACAATCCTGTGACTCAGGCTAAATCACCCCATTAGACAGAGGGGAGACCAAACCCGGCAGCTGGCTTCAGACCACACAGCACTGGGTTCAGTCTTGACACCACAGCCAGGATGCAGACCCTCTCCTCCCCGAATCACAGAGCCCACGGGAGAAGTCATTTGCAACATAGAGAACAAGGGAATAGTATCAGAACACAAAGGAAATATGGCACACCAGAAAGGGAAGAGGCAACAAAGTATGTAACACGAATGGACAGTTCCTGCAAGAAACTCACATGGCCAGAACGTCTGGATAAGTGCTCAGCTCAGTGGGTATCAACAAGGGCAAACTAAAACCACAATGAGATACCAGAGGCTACGCCCCAGAAGTGCTCGTGAGCGTGGGGGAAGTGGACAGTCCCTCTGCTACAGGCGACGGATGGGCTTTCTGAGCTCCAAAGCTACCCCCCCACTCCCTCCTGACCTCCCAGACCGCCCCTGAGAAGTCCTGTGCTACTATTGTTTCTGATTCTTTCCCTGTGTGTTTTAAGATGCTTTGGGTAGCGAGGGGCTGTGGGGGAGAAACAACTTTCCATCCACCCTCTTGTGTTCTTGGACTCTGGTTTACAAATTCTATCAGCGAAGAGATTCACAGGACAAAAGGCACACAAACTTTATCTGATGTTAATCTTAATTTTTACATGTACATGAAGGTCTTCATAGAAAAGAAGTAAACACCCAAGGAGGTGGATAGACCCGGAGGCTTACAGATGATGATTATATATGTGATTTCTATGTGATAAACTGTACGGACACAGCTGGACCGAGGAAACAGGTTTGGGCTTCCAGGAGCAGTAAATGATGGGAAGGTGCCCATGTGGGGGGATGTGCTGGAAGAGAAGGGTTGTTTAGTAAGCTTTGTTTACGCAGACTCGGGTCGGGGCCTCCCCGCCTCTGGTCATAAACAATGCTGCTCCCTTGCTGATCCGGTAGAGGGGACACACCTTCACCAAGACAAAATCATGCCCTATTTTTAGGATGATGGGGGAGGACAGAGAAGTTTTCCTACATCTGCAGCTTCTCAATTGCCTTCGGCTCCAAAATAATCCTTTTGCCGCGGTGGCGCATTTGGGGCGCCATGTTCCCATCCTCCCACAACATAGCATCTGTCCAAAAATGACATGAGTACCTTGACTGTTCCCTCAGCGGGAGGTCTGGAAGGAGGCAACCCCGAGGTTGGTCCGGCACGTCTCCACGCTCATCAGGGGCCCTGGCGCCTTCCGGCAATCGACTCCTTCACCTCCAGCGTGTCAGCCGCGGCACCTCTGCTGGGATAAGACGGTCGCATCAGCTCCAAACCTCACGTCCTGAGTCACAGGGAGAGGGGCAGTAAGAGGAAGCCGTCCTCAGCAGAGGTGACCCTGAATTCCCTTGCTTGGGGCCCGGCCACACCACACCCCGTCCAGCACCTGGCCACGGGGTCCTTGATGACCATGCGGGCCCCATCGTGACTCCTCCCACAGGATGGGCCATACTGCAGGCCTCTGATCTGGGTTGTACTGTTTCCCCAGAAAAGGGAAAGGGCTGCTTGGCAGACATTTACAGTATCTGCCACAATAGGGGAGCCGTGTTAGTCTCCTCTGTGAAATTCCGGATTATCAGTTCTCTCCGACGTTTGGGGTGGAAGTAGAGAACTCTGAGTCCCACATTCTTTAATCCAGCCTTGGCTAGAACATTCAGCTGAAGCAGAAGTATTTAATGAGAAACTCCAAGAAAATGCGAATCTGCTAAAACAGGTGCTTTTTGAAAAGAACCCTGAGCTAGACAATAGGTAGTTTTTAGGTAGGGAAGGAGGTGTTCCACCGGACAAGCCTGCAGAATCTACACATATTGTAGATCTCATTAGCATAAAGTTAACTCTGGCTAAGTCTTTGTGGTAGGAAGTAGAAGGGGCTTTCTTGGAATACCGATAGTGTTAACAGTTCCGTGCAGTTTTCTCGTAAACTTGGGACCAGAGTATGTTTGCCACAAGACAGTCCAAGTTTTCCGGCTATTTGGTATAGACAACTGTGCTTGTTCCCTTCAAGTTCAAAACTACATTTCTTACTGGAGGCTGATTTGACTCACAACTGCGGTGATTCAGTCCGATTAACTCTGCCTCTTAAAGTTAGAACACACTTTTATGAATACTTATTTATTTATAAATTGAACAGCTTAACTTTGAAACACAATTCAGAAACCTGACTTGTTACAATATGTGAAGTTTCATAATGACGTGCTTTGCCATTTGAAACTCATTTTCTGAGGTGTTCAATGGGATTCTTTGATATGGAAGCTCATGTCTCTGGTTTGGGGAAATTTCTGTGTATTAATTTTTGAGGAGTGTAGATGCTAAGAAGCGAGCCGGCAGTGTGAGGGGAGCACGGGGCTGGTGGCCCGCTGGAGTGTGCTGGGCAGGGAGCCAGGCCTTTCACTCCACATGTCAGCACCTGGAGGCCTCTCCTCCACAGAAGGGTCCTGGGAGGGGTGGCACCGGGCCGGGAGAGCCTGCCTGCCGGAATTCTAGAAGCAAGATAGGGTGGATGTGCTGGAGAGACGCGTCATCTGGTTACTCCTTCCAGGAAGAGCTTGCCACCCCCAGCTGTCAGCTCCTCAAGGGCCTGCCTCGGTGGCCGGGAGCCCCTTCCCCGGCAGCCCCATCCAGTGCCCGAGGGAGGTGAGCACCTGCTGGCTGTGTCTGGGGCTGACCCCGAGCAGCACAGCCCGGTCTGCTCACTGTGTCACCGGAAGTGCACGGTAAATGCTGAGGTGTCTTCTGCAAAATGTAAGGGTCGTCGTGGCAGACACCGTTGATGCCACATTTCCTTGGAGCTCACGTTCCCAGATCCACGACCTCTACGGCAAGTGGTGTGGCCACGAGAGCTTGTATTGGGTGCATGAGGATGTGCTGGAGCAGCCCCGGGCCCAGAGTGGCAGCCAACCACCCCAGACCGGCTAAGCAGTCAGATGGGAGGACCCCAGCAGGGCCGAGCCCCGGCTGCCCACACCAGGCTCCTGGATGCGGCCCCTAGAGCTATGTCAGTGCCTTGGCCTCCCCTGCAGGAGCCTCCTGGGATGGCCCCCCCAGAGAATCTCCTGTCCCTGCGATCTTCATTTTAGGACCTGCATTGGCGGGAGCCCCAACTCAGACACAGCCAGTCAGCACCAAGCCAGACACCGACATGCAAGCTCTCGATCAGAGCGGAGTGTGAGGGCCAGCTGTGGGCGTCCCTTCCGCCCGGCCGTCTTCAGTGGGATCGGCGTCCTATCACCTCTGCCCCATGGGGGCCCCACACAGCACCGAGAAGCAGGTGCTTCCCCCTCGTTTCACAGAGGGGGAAACTGAGTCTCAGAATATTGCCTCAGGCCACAAGGCTAAGAAGCTGGGAGGCTGTTATTGGGATTCTCTCTTCCTGATGCCAAGGTCCTGTGTCCTCAACATGGGAGAGTCTGCTTGGCCTGCAGAGAAACCAGATGAAAAGTCATTCAGCAACAAGGCCCCGGGAGTCTCAGTAATGTTCCCAAGACTATAAACACCTCTTCTGTAATAAACAAATTAGTTTCCCTCACATCGTGGTTTATAGCAGCCACGTATGACACACAGGAGGGAAAAAGCAAAGCCGTAATTCGAAGGGGAAACGGTCCCAAATTTAGAAGCAGAATTCGTGAGTGGGACACAAAGCGTGTCGCCGAGTGGAACAAAGGAAAGTCACCTTGGGTTAGAAGTCAAGGCAGATCCAAGGGCCCTTTGGGAAATTACTGGTTTCCTGAGATTTTATCTCTCGGGGCAATGTTTAGCCCATCCTGGACTAGTGTGACAGAGAAACGGGCAGCGAGTGCCGGTCCCGGGTGTCACGAGTGGGTCTGGATGACACCCTGGCTTAGTGTCTCCGTCTCTGTCTTCTCCTCTGTAAGGAGATCTTGGGGGTTGACAGGAGATGCGGCCTTGAGACCCGACATTGCAGCTGCTTAGACTCTCCCCCCTGGGGTGACTTTCAGCTAAGACTTGGGGAGAGGAATGCAGGGGACCCAATCAGGTCACCTGGGTGTGCATGTGCGCAAACGAGACTCCGCATTCAGACCGTCCTGGTGCAGAATCTCTTCCCAAAATATCTGTTACAAAGCTCTTTCCAAATATCAAAACAAACCATTCATATTGGAGGCAAGGAATTTGCTTTTGGTGAAATTCTCCGGGAAGTGGTGATGCGACGGTTTATCGACATAGAAGAGAGAAGACAGAGGGCGGCGAGCTCTTCACACATGAAACGGATTGTTTTCTTTGTCTTTTAACCAGACTCTGATCCTGAAAAAAAAGACTTTCAGATAAAAACATTCCCCAAATCATAAAACTGGACTCGTTAGCTGCCGAAAAGTGGGTGAAAGCCCAATTCTCTCCACTCGCTTGACCAGAGATGGGTGGACGGCAGGGGGCCGTCTGGCTTCGAACCCCTGGCCACCGGGGGCTCCAAGGCAGCAGAGCCCGTGAGACAAAGCGGGCTGGGAGCCACGCGGCTGCCCACACAGCGGCCCGCAGCACACTGTCAAGTCGTTAGTGGCGGGTTATTTTGGACTTATCTTTTTTTATCCACTTAATAAACATTCATCGAAGAATCCATGTAATGTCACTTTTCCTTCTGAGGGAAGACATTCCGTTCAAATAAAATGTTCCCTCGGCATGAAAGTCGTCATCGCGGTTGAAGCATAAAGGGCGGTGTCCTCAACGCAGTTGACAAACGCGGCGCTGGAAGGACAGAGCCGAGAACTGCGGGACGGGTGCGCCTCCGGGTACCTGGGACACGTGCAGATTCCCGCATCATCTCGGGACACCAGCTCTCGCTGCAGTAGCAGCTCCGTTGAGGGGGGACGCCAGTGCCCCACGACCTCATTTAAAATAATGCAGTCCAGACGCTGGTGCCAAAAAGGAGGTCTGCACCCTTTGCCACCGTGACCTGGATCGTATTTCAAGTGTCAGATCACAGCTGTCCCACAAAAGCCTGATTCCTTAACGAGTTCCTGATGTGTTCATCTCGTGAATACAGAAAGTGGGGTATCCACTGGGGAGAAGATCTACAACAACCGAATCCGCGGGTGTGACGCTTCTGGAACACGCCTGTGCAGCAGCCTTCTCAACGTGGAATTATTTACTGCTTCATTAAAATGCTTTCATTGAAAAAGCCACATCTGAGAGGCGTCGTCATATTTACAGAGAAGACGGAGCACGCGTGGAAGCAAAGCTTACTGAAATCTCAACGTGGAGAGGCTTTAAAAAATGCTGATGTTCTGTTGTGTTCATTCGGGGTTGTTAAGAGCAAAATTTAAAAAATCTTATCATCGCTGTATGTTAGATGTTGGCCTCTTTCTTGAAGAAAGATTCCGGCAAGGGGCTGTCTTTGAGTCCTGACTTACCATGCTAAGTAATTCCGGATACTGAATAAAGCAAGCTTTTTCTTTTTCGAAAAGAGAAAAGAGGTGTGATACTCAAGGTGATTCGAGAAATACCTATCCACAGACAGAGACGGATGGACAGATGGGCAGACGAATACAGATGGGGGCACGGAGCCGTGTCACGGGCTTTTGTAGACGAGCACCACCCTCCCTCCAGACTAGCGCTTCAATGTGCTTTTGCTGGGAAAGGGGCAGCTACAAACCCCGAGAAGCATTCTTGAGTGTTCTCGTCCAAGACCTCAGGGAAACAGGGCTCTGTCTTACAAAAGCCTTCAGGATACTGGCGTTAGGCCGTGAAAACTCCGCCGGCTCGTTTAGTCCTCCAGCGGTGGCCCGGCTGCCCGCTCCGCGCCCGCCCCACAGTGGTTCTTAGATTCCAAGTGGCTCGTTCCTTCTCCCATTTGCAAGTTATCCAACGGGACTTCCAGCTCCAGACAAGAAAACATAAATGTACCTGTCCACCTCCTCTCTCTCAAATACAATTGAAGAGCCTGGAAACAATCTGACAGAAAACAGCAAAGGGACTCTGAGAGCAGGAAAGAAGAAGGGGGCAGGTGTGGCGATGTGCTGAGGTCTGTGACCTCCCATATGCCCCACATCAGTGCCGAAGAGGCCTGAAGCCTGCACCTGCCCACGGGCAGAGACAGACAAAACCAGAAAGGCCCGGCAGAAGAACCGGGAAAGGAGGGGCCCAACAGAGCCCAAATGGGGGCTGCTAACCAACCATTCAGCGGGGAGCCTGATTTGCCTTCAAAGCCCCATGGGGCCGACCCAATCCCCACTCCACCTGGTGGGCTGACCCTCCAAGGGGGCAGGCTTAGTGCAGCCCAGCAGCTCTGTGCTCTGCACCCAGTGGCAGGAGAAAACCCAGGCTCAGAGGCGTAAGCCCCTCCCACTTCCCACTAGCAACACACGTGGCCCAGGGAGGCAACTTCCGCCCTCCAGGCAGCAAGAGGGAGGACTGGGTGAGAGCCCCAGAAGTGCCGGAAGAATGAGCCCAGCCAGCAGCACCGTAAGGGCTCTAAAAACCACCCTCTCCCACAAAAGCAGGTCAGAACCTAGACAGTAAATGCAAAAGGGGGCACCTGCCTGCTAAAATACAAGACTTAAGTAGCATCAAGGGTCCCCAACACAAGAACCAAAATTTTGTTCAGGATACAACAAAAATTCACTCATCACACGAACAATCAGGAAAACTACGCTTTGAGAAAGAAAAATCACCTGATACCAATAGTGAAGTGAAAATATGTTGAAATTATTTGACAATTATTAATTACAACTGTAATTAATAATGTTTCAATAGGGACACCTGGGTGGCTCAGTCAGTTAAGCATCTGCCTTTGGCTCACGTCATAATCCCAGGGTCCTGGGATCAAGCCCCGCCTGGGGCTCCCTGCTCCTTGGGGAGCCTGCTTCCCCCCCTCCCCCTGTGTGGTATTCCCCTTGCTTATGCTTTCTCCCTCTCTCTCTCTCTGTCAAGTAAATAAGTTTGTTTTTTTTAAAAGAATGTTTCAATAAACAATTACAAATTCTCTTGAAAAAATAAGAACATCTCTGCAAAGAAATAGAAGTTAAAAAAAACTCACCGAATGAACTCAATAGTAGAATGGAGACGACTCTGGATAGAATCCATGAACCTGAAGACAGATCGATGGAATTTATTCAGTCTGAACAAAACAGAAAGCAGACTGAACAGAAATGAATGGAGCTCAGGGATCTGTGAAACAGATGTCTAACTAAGTATCCAAAATACCCAACATTTATCATCCGAGTTCCAGAAAAAGAGAAAGAGGGTGTGGCTGAAAAAAAAAGTCAAAGAAACAATAGCTGACAACTTCCCAAATTTGGCAAGAGATATAAAACTACACATTCAAGAACCTGGGGGAAATCTAAGTGGGATAAACACAAAGAAATCCAAACAAAGACACGTCATTATTAAACTTCTGAAAAACTAAAGACAAAAAAACGAAACAAAACAAAAAAACTCCTCAAGAACCAGGGAGAGATGATGCTTACCTATACCGGAAGACCGAATTAGTAACACCGGATTTCTCTTCTGAAACCATGAAGGCCAGAAGTCAGTGATACATTTTTCTAGAAATAAAAGATCTGTCAGCCATGAATCCTGTATCTGGCAAAACTGTCTTTCAAAAATGAAGAAGCAGACTTCTCAGATGAAGGAAAATTAAAAGAATCTGGTGGCAGATCTACCTTTAAAGATCGGTAAAGGAAACCCCCAAACGTTTAAAAAAAAATGTTATGGATTGAATTGTGCCCCCTGCTCCACCATTCATATGTTGGAACCCAACGCTCAATGTGACTGTATCTGAAGACCTTTAAGGAGATAACTAAGGTTAAGCAAGGTTTTAAGGGTGGGGGTCCCAATCTGATAGGATCAGTGGTCTTTACAAGAAGCAGAAGAGACCCCAGGGCCATGTGCATATAGAGGCCCCATGAGGACCCAGGAGGGGGCAGCCTACAAGCCAAGGAGAGAGGCCTCAGGAGAAACAGTGCCAGCCAACACCTCACCTTGGACTTGCAGCCTCCAGAACTGTGAGGGCTGCCCTTGGGCTGTTTGAGCCCCCAGGCTGCAGGGTGTGTCCTGGCAGCCTGAGCAGACTAAAGCAGAAAATGACAACAGGCAGATGGTGGGACCTTCAGAGCGAAAGACAAGGACAGTGGAAGAAGATGTAGAGGCAAACCCAACAGACTGTTCTTCTTCTCTTGAGTTTCTTTAACTATACCTTATGTTTGAGGTCAAAATTATAACTCCATTTGATGTGGTGCTCAATGTGTGCAGTGGAAACACTTAACACAATCAAATTTAAGAAGTGGGGAGGCTCGGGGTGCCTGGGTGGCTCAGTGGGTGAAGGGTCAGCCTTCAGCTCATGTCATGATCCTGGAATTGAGCCCCACGTTGGGCTCTCTGCTCAGCAGGAAG
Source organism: Eira barbara (assembly GCA_020311275.1). NCBI lineage: Eukaryota > Metazoa > Chordata > Mammalia > Carnivora > Mustelidae > Eira > Eira barbara. Next base: position 25,259 of record JAHRIG010000081.1, on the reverse strand, counting down.
CTGCTTCTCCTTCTCCCTCTGCCTGCCCCTCCCCCAGCTTGTGTGAGCGCAGGTTCTCTCTCTCTGTCAAACAAACAAATAAAATCTTTAAAAAAAAAAGCAGTGGGGAGGATCAAAGATGTAAACGGAGGTGAGGCTTCACAGCACGGGTGGAGGTGTATCACGGGGCACCCGGCCACAGCCAGGGCAACTGGCAGTAAGGTTATGCCAAGTGGCATGTAAAAAATATAAATAAGGAAGAATCTGATGCTAAATAATGTTCACGTAACTCACAAGAAAGCAAGCAACCCCCCAAAACAAAACCAAAACAAACAAAACAAAAACAAACAAAACAAAAAAAACAGAGGAATAAAGAATGAGGACAGAGAGAAAACAAAATACTAAAATGGCAGACTTGAGCTCTAACATATGAATGACTATGTTAAACATTACGGGTATAAATATACCAATTAAAAGACAGAGATCTATTATTCTTCAGTAAAGAGAAAAAATTAAGAATGGAAAAAGTAGAGAGAGAGTGGGCAATACACGTGACTCAATCACTTGCAGTCTACGAGAAAAATGACTTCTAAACAGTGCCGTAGACACGTGGGAAAGAAGAGGGTGGGGAAGCTGCATCATGCAGACACGAGTCACGAGAAAAGCAACAGTGACGATACTAACAAAAAGGGCCTTACAACATGGTAAAGGCTCCATCGACCCACCAAGATCCGGGAATCCCAAGTTCGTGTGTAGCACACAGCAAGGTTTCAAACTATGCGAAGCAAAAACCGGTGGAGAAGAAAAGAGAAACAGGTACGTTCACAGTCGTAGCCGGGGATTTCAACGCCCAGCATTGAGCGTTTACTATTGGAGACAAAGCCAGCCAGGCTGTGGAGGAAGGAGCACCAGCACGGTCCCCGGGACTTGCCTGACATTCCCGAGTACTGCCCCCAAAAGAGCAGGACACTCACCGTGAGGAGAGGCCATGTCCGTGGTCATACGACAAACCTAGAAGAGTTTTAAGCCTACGGAGCATGTTCTCTAACCACAACAGAATCAGATTAGAAATCAGTAAGTGAAAGACAACAGAGCCATCTCCCAGTTCTTGGAAATGCGCCTACGCGCTTCTAAATAATCCCTGGGTGGAGCGGAAGGCCCGGAGAAACTTAAAAATAAAAATAAATGAGGTTCAATGAAAATTGAAATGAAAGTGAAAATATAACGTATCAAAGCTTGTGGGGTTCAGCTAATATGGTGTTTCTATTAGAAAATAAATGTTTACATCAGAAAAGGGACAATACATCAACCAGTAACCTAAGTTCCCGGCTCAAGAGGCTAGGAGAAGAAGGAAGGAAGGGGAAGGATAGTAATGAAAGAGCAGAAAGAACAGAATTTTTAAAAGGCAGAAATCACTGAAAACAAAAACATGAGAACGAGAGAATTAGTGAAACAAAAACCGTATTTGTCAAGAAAATCCATCAAACTGACAAACCCTTAGCTCAGCTGACGAGGATAAAAGGAGAGGGGACACATCACCACTGACAACATGAAAGGGCTCCACAAAGGTTGTCACGTGTGTCAGAAATTTGACAACTTGGAAGAAATGGGCTAATTCCTGGAAAACCGCAAACTGCTAAAACCAGCAAGATAAAATAGTACATGAATCGTCCTAGAAGCTTTAAAAAATAGGACCTGTAATTTAAAAGTTCCTGGAAGAAGAAACTTCCAGGGTCCAGACGTTTTCAAATAGAGAATTTCTCCAGCATTTGAAGAATTAACACCAATTTCACAAGACGTCGGCCAGTGCTGAGAAGAGGAGGGGAACTTCCCAACTCATTCTATGAGGTCACGATTACCTTGATACCAAGGTACAAAGAGGATGTACAAATAAAGCTAGACGTCAACATCTCTCATGAATTTAGATACACAAATTCTCAACAAAACAGTGGCAAAATGAACCCAGTGATGTATTAAAACAACTGTACATCATGAGCACGGGGTGATGGGGGGGGGTGTGTCCTGGGGCTGCGAGGCTAGTTCGACATTCAAAACCAACCAACGTCATCCATCAGACCGGTAGGCCAGGCAGGCCAAATCACTTGCACGCCTATTTCCATCCTGCTGTCTGCTTCTCAGAGGATCCAAACTTCATTCCCTTGCTAAGGGTTACGAACCAACCACCCCACAGCATTAACTTAAGCTGAGAAACATAACAGAGAGATTTTAGATGGATATTCTCTATGATTCATTACAAGGTAAGGGTGCCCAGTGCCAGTGCCACCATTTAACATTGTTCTGGAGATCCTGGGCAATGCTGTGACAAAAGAAAAGGAAATAAGAAAAATAATGAACATCTACCTAGAGAAAGAAAACAAAAGAACCACCCAACCACAGTTGGGCCTTAGACAGCATGAGGGTTAGGGGTACTGACACGTATGCAGTAGAAAATCCCCATGAAATGCTGGACCCCCACCCCCACCCAACTACACCATTAATAGCCCACCGTTGACCAGAAGCCTTACCAATAACACAGCTGATTAACACATATTTTGTGTGTTAGATACTGAATTTTAACAATAAAGTAGTCCAGAGGAAAGAAAATGATATTAAAAAATCATAAGAAAAATACATTTATAGTACTGGGTTGTATTTACTGGAAAAAACTACATATAAGAGGACCCATGCAATTCAAACCCATGCTGTTTAAATGTCAACTGTATTAGAAGATGTGCAGGAGTTCAGCAAGTTTTCCAGATCAGTTTTCAAAATTAATGGTCTTGTGCTCCCCAGGGCAGCACGTATACTAAAATCAGAACAATACAGAGGTAAGCAGGGCCCCCACGAAGGATGACCCTCCGGCTGGTCAACTGTTCCCAGTCTCTGTTAGGGAGGGTCCTTGAGGCAAGCACCGTGTGTTCTGTGTTAAGTGCTGAACCACCAAATTCTACACCTGAAACTAGTACCACACTGTACGTTCACTAACTGGAATTTAAACGAAAACTTGGGCGAGAAAAAGGAACACAGAAAACAACAGACGGACAGTCTTTCTCTACGCCGGCAATAACTCCACCACGTTAATGAAAGTGAGATACACATTACGATGGCTAAAAATATTAAATACCTAGAAATTATAAAAGAATCCAAAATCCTTCTGTGGGGAAACAAAACTCTACTACAGGAGATTGAAGATCTGAATGAATACGACGGCTTCCGTGCTCTTACAGGCATGTTTTATATTGTAAGATGTTGGTTCCTCCTAATTTAGTCTATGAATGAAATGCGGTATCAGCCAAATTCCAGCTGGGTTTTTTCAAAGGAACTCAACAAAGTTATTTAAAAATACATATAAAGACATAAAAATCTATGAATAATAAAGTAAATTTTAGAGAAAACAAAGGGTGGGTGTGTCCTGCCAGATGTTAAAGGACCATATTTTATTTTACTTTTTTATTTTTTAAAGATTTTATTTATTTATTTGAGAAAGAGAGTGAGAGAGCGGCGGGGAGGCCAGAGGGACAAGCAGACCCCCGCTGAGCGAGGAGCCCAATGCTGGGCTCGATCCCAAGACCCCGAGATCATGACCCGAGCTGAAGTCAGACACGTAACTGAGCCACCAGGGGCCCGAGGGCCGTATTTTACTAGACATTTCGAAGCTGACGCAGGAACAGATGAACAGGCCGAGAGAAAACGACAGTTTGAAGACGATCCGCACGTTTGTACGAGACTCGGCACATACATAAACATGAATTAGTGGGGAAGCAACAGACTGTTTAGAGAATGACTTGGGATTACGGAATACAGAAGAAAAATAAAAGTGGGCCCCTACCGAATCCCGGACCCAGGGGCAGACTCTAGATAAAGCCCGGAACATGAAAGACAGAGACGAGAGATCCACAGGCAGCAAAGAATGCTAGAAAGTCCTCAATCGAAAGCATAAACGGTAAGGAAAAGAGGTCGATGGCTCTCATTACCTCAAACTTCACGTTTCTGCCCAGTGACAGCGAAGACACAGATGGCAGGTCTGTTACCAACACAGCTGCGTGAGACCATACAGGGTCATGGCCTGGCATCCACGGGGAGCCCCTGCGAAGATAAATCAGGGAAGGGGGTAATTCGAACAAAAGAATGGGGAAGGATGTGCACAAAGCATTTTCAGAGCAGGAGAACCTCGGGGCGCTAGGGGGCTCCGCGGGCTAAGCCTCTGCCTTCGGCTCAGGTCATGGTCCCAGGGTCCTGGGATCGAGCCCCGTGTCGGGCTCTCTGCTCGGCAGGGAGTCTGCTTCCCACCCCCTCTCTCTCTGCCTGCTTCTCTGCCTACTTGTGATCTCTGTCTGTCAAATAAATAAGTAAAATCTTTAAAAAAACAAAAACAAAAAACAGGAGATCCTAATTATGACTTCAGGCTGATAAATGAGGAAATGCGGGCATAAACTTATTTAGGGCAGTATTTTATTCTCCAGAAGGAACAAAGGGGAAATGCTTGAAGGGGTTGCCTCCTGAGAGTGTGGCTGAGCTTGGGCGCTATTGGGGTGAAAATCCTTCAGTACAATTTGATTTTTTAACACTGTGCTTGTTTTACTTTGCATTTTGAAATTCAAGAAAAAAATTATTTATTTATTTATTTTTGAGAGAGAGAGAGAGAGAGCGAGCGAGCGCACTCCAGAGCAGGGAGGGCAGAGCGAGAGGGAGAGGAAGAGAGAGAATTTTGAGTAGGCTCCGTGCCCAGCATGGGGTTCGATCTAGAGAATCTCGAGATCACAACCTGAGCTGAAATCAGGAGCCAGATGCTTAACTGACTGAGCCACTCAGGGACCCTGCAAGGGTCTACTTTACATCAAGGGGTCATAGAGGCAACAACCCATCTGATCTCTGGGGGAATCCGTTCCTTGCCGCTTGCAGCTTCTGGGGTTGCTGGTGCTCCTCTGCCTGTCGTCATACAGCCTCCTCCCCTGGGGTGACCTCGCGTGTCTGAGGGGCACCTCCTTTTGCTTCTATCTTAGAAGGACACGTGTGGGGGCGTTGAGGGCCCACCGTTGTAATCCATGGCCATCTCACCTCAAAATCCTTAACTGCATCACAGATACACAAACCCTCTTTTCCAGATAAGGTAAATCTATAAGTTCCAGGGATCAGGACTTGATTCTCTGGGTGGCCATGGTCTGATCTCCTACAATACGCAGTTCTCTCAGCAACATTTGTTGAAAAGACCGCCCTTTCCCTTGTGAATCGGGACTTGGGCACTGCTGAAACCAGCTGACCAGAAATGTAAGGGTTCATTCCTGAACGCTCAGCTCTGCTCCACGGATACACCCTCCTACCAGCACAATAACGTCTTGCTGACTGCAGTACCATGGTGACTCTTTAAATCAGGTAGTGTAAACCCTTCAACTTTAGTCTTCTCTTTAAAAATTGTTTTGGCTACTCTAGGTCTCTATTTTCATATAGATTTTAGGATCAGCTTGTTGATTTCTGCACAACATCTGCGGGAATTTTGGTAAGGACGGCCCTGAATCTGTAGATCAGTGTGGGAAATCTTCCAGTCCAGGAACATGGGATGTTTCTCCATTTATTTAAATCTTTAACTTCTCGTAGCAATATTCTCTACTTTTTATACTTTTCAGTGTACAGGTCTTATAGCTATTGTTAAATTTACCTACTTATTTTAATGCTATTATTCATGGAATTGTTCCCTTAATTTCGTTTCACATCGTTGCTAGTGCACAGAAATGCGATTCATTCTCATGTAGTGGTCCGGATCGCCTGGTCTCGTTAAACACGTTTATTACTACAGTTCTTCAATGGATGCCTTAAGAGTTTCTACACATAGTGTCATCTGCAAATGAATTTAGTTCCTTTTTTCCAGTCTGATTCCTTCCCCCCGCTCCTCATTGCACAGGCCAGATTCTCCAGACAAACTGTGACTGGCAGTTAGGACTTTTCGTACCCATGTTCAGGAGGGAAATGCATTAGTTTTCTCTTCTTGTAGTTTGTCTGGCTTTGGTATCACAGGTATCAAATAGGACGAACAGAGATGTTCCCCATCTCCTCCATTTTTTTCTGAAATAAACCTGGGAATGATTGGTATTCCTTGTTTTTTAAACGTTAGAATTTACTAGTAAAGCCATCTGGATTTGGACATTTTGGGGAGAAGATGTGAAATTACTAATTCAATGTATTTGTTACTTTTACTCAGGTGTTTCTTATAGAATTTGTTAGTCTGTGTCTTCCTCATTCATGTGGTCTAATTTGCTGGCATAAACTTGTAATATTCTTCTACAATCTTTTTAATTTCTCTGGGAGTGGTGGCGCTGTCGTCCCTCCGGGCCCTCATTTGCTAACTTGTGTCTTCTTGGTTCCTTTTTTGGCCAGTCCTGCAGGGTTTGTCAACAGTTTCACTGATTTCCTCTATTACCCTGTTTTCTATTTTATTTCCTCTATTCTTTATTTTCTCCCTTCAGGCCTCATTTGCTCTTCTTTTTCCAGTGTCTTAGGGGAGCAGCTTAGGTTACCGAGTTGGAAACTTTCTCCTCTTTTCTGACACAGGCGTTTAGAGCTACGAATCTCCTTCTGGCCCCTGCTTTCGCCGCGTCACATAAACTCTTCCACGGATCGGTTCAGCAGGTTTAAGAAGCCTCCTTTGCGGCTCCCCTTCGATGGCGGACTTGCACTGCCGCAGGCTTTCCGGTTTTCTTTTGAGAATCTCCGACTTAATGGTGTTGCGGGCAGAGAACGTGTATTTTTCTATGGTTTTAATCTTTTTAAATTTATTGAGACTTGGTCACAGCCCAGCATGCGGCTCATCCCGGAGGCGTCATGTGCAGCGGGAGGCTGTGTCCTGCAGGCTCCTGGCGGACGACTGTACGGATGCAGGTCGGCTTGCACGAGCTGGTTCATGCGGCCGCCCAGGCCTCCCTCGCGTCCTTTTCTTGCTGGCTGTTCCATCGGTTGTGGATGACGGGTTTGCTCAAGTCTCCAGCTATTATTGTTACATTATCTGTTCTTTCAATTATGCTAGTTTTGCTTTAGGGATGTTAGGTCGCTGCTCTTAGGAGCACATACACCTCTAACTGTTGTATTTTCACTACGCAGACACTTTTTATCATTCCAAAACGTCACTATTTGTACTAGTATTTCTTGTCTTAAGAGCCCATTACCTTTCTAAATCTGATACTGGTCACTCGAGCTTACAGTTCTCGATCGCGTGGCACATCCTTCATCTCCTGACTTTCTACTTCTTTGTGTCTCTGAACGTGGTGTGTCCCGGCATAGTCTGTTTTTGTTTAGTTGGCCAACCTCAGCCTCTGGATGAAATGTTTTGTCCATTTACGTTCTAACGCGATCATCTCTATGGTAGGTTGGGCTTTTGCTTCTCGTTTCATGCCGATTTTGTACCCCCGTTCTTCCCTGTATTGCTTTCTTTTGTTAAATACTTTTCGACTATTTTAACTCTAATCTCCCCAGTTATTTCCAGACCCGACGGAGCGGCCCCCGGCAGACTCTTCAGGAAGGGCTTGTGAACGGCACTGAGCTCCTAAAATTGTCTTCCGCCAACTCCTCACCTGAAAGACTGCTTTTCTGGATACTGTGCGTTTCTTTTCCCCTCAAATCTCTGGACAGTGTTGTTTTCTACGTCGCTTTTCAGAGACGACCTTTTACTTCCTGGGTGTTCCGCCGTCATTAAACCTCCAGCCCCTCCTCCTCTTCCCGAGACGGGGCGAGATCATGAAGGCTAGGTCTTCTCTGACAAAACCCATGCTGTCGATGTGTGTTAGGAGAGATTTTATTTGATGTCCTCATAAGCACAGTGTTTTGGGAAGGCAGAGATCACTGAGATGGACTTGGCTACAATGGCCCTCACACATGCTGTCGTCTGGGATACTACGGTTTTGCGTCCACAAGGACGCGTCAGGCCTGCACATCTGCTGATTCTTGTCCTCTTTCATGGACTTAAAAATGCACATTATAGTATTTCTGTTACTGAAATGCAGCCTACAACTGACACAGTGCATTTCAGTGGCACACAAACAAATGCGTGTGGCCCCGTGTGTGGAGTTCCGGCTTCGAAATACTGCTCTTTTCTGTCCCAACTTGTCCGGAGCCCCACGTTTCCCGAGTTGGAGCCTGGCTGTAGACAACAGATGGGGAGCAGTCACCTGGCTCTTCCCAGCCCGCGGGCACCTGCGCCAAGTGAAAACAGTCCCCCAATGGCTTCTGTGCTGCTTGCCCCAGCCAGGTCACAGAGCCATCCAGAACCTTGTGTCTCCGAAAAATGTGTGCCCTGCTTCAGATTTGAGAGCGGTTTTCTCTCAGCATCCTGCCTCACTTTCATAGAACTTTGTTGTTCCTAGCATGTATGTTTTGTGGCGTATATAACCGGATGTTGGTCACTGTGTAGTTTTAATACAAAGACTTTAGTTTTGCTTTTTTCTTCAAAATGCTGATCTTCCCAAGGGCTGAAGTTAACCACCGTGTGTTGTTTCCACCTTCTTTCCAGGAGCTTCTGTCATTCTTAAAACATAGCAATGAATATCTAGATGGTGAAATGGTGACTCAGAAAATATTATACAAATATCTGAAAAGTTGCTATCACCATCTGCCAATGCCAGCAACAGCTCAGAGTGGCCCAGGCACAACCAGCAGGAACCTACAGCAGTCCAGATACTATACACTGAAGAAAGGCACTAAGACATCTAATTAATATTTTCTAAACAGACACCAAGACTACTACCCAATGTATGCAAAAAAGCCAAGAGACTATTCTGTTGAATATATTACATGTGCAAACAGACTGGTTATCAGGAATGTAGGTTTATTTCATTAAAAAATAAAGCAAAAGATTCATCCCCCAAAGACAGTCCTGTATCCTTTAAAGCAGCAGCAATCACAAGGCACGTATGTACGAAATACCTCCAGCAAAATAGAAACTAAACATTAAAAAATAGGTTATTCAAACAGACGTTGAAGACCATTTGTTAATATGAACACACACTATAAAAATGGCATTCTTATACATTTTTTAAAACAATTTTATTCCTTTACCTTTACTAAGACAAGAAACAATGGTGTAGTAGTTACACACTACCCCGTGGCTCCCAGCACAAATGTTTACACCACCGAACCTGGTTTGCTAAAGAAAAAAGATAGCTAAAGAACAGCTTAAAAACGTTATGTTTAGTGCATTCACATTTTCAGATATTTGAAATCCATAAGCTAACAGGAAAAGTAAATTTCCTTCACTTAGAAAAAGACTGTAGTTACATGTCCTCAGGCAAACCCACTCCACAAAAAAGGACTACATTCAGGATATTCTAAAATATCAAGGACATGATTTCTATTTTGGGAACATCACAGTGACCCTCTTCCTAAAACAGATTAGAAATCAACACGTAATAAATGTGAAGGTCAATTACATTAAAATAAAGCAGTACTCGACTTAAATTATTGATCACTTAAGAAATACAATGACTACTCATTCCCTGGTTAGGGACGTTAAGATTAGCTATTAGAAGTGGTGTAACGTTAATATTTAGTGTATATAACATTTTTGGGATTCAAATATATTACAATGAAAAGTTTGTCATAATCACACAAAAAGTGTTTCCTTATACATCAGCCACCGCTGAGCTGTGCAGGGCAAGGGCTGAATAGAATAAAATGCAGTTGAGTCAGACCCTCGAGGACGGGGCTGTGTCTTAGCTGGACGGGCGTTCCTCCGAGCGCAAATGCTGCAGAGACGTGACTCTAGGAAACGCTAAGCAGTGCTGCACGCTCTTTGCTACTGGAGGGAGAGGAGATGAACTGAAGCTCCATTTTTAAACGACAAAAAAGAATATAAAATACTAGTACAGTAGAACACTTACATAGTACTAAATAGCACAAATTTAAATACCAGTTATCTGCTGTCATTAGTTCTTAAAAAAAATCAGTTCCTGGGCTTTAAATGTGTTTCCTTTTTAAAACTAGCCAGCATCCTCCTCGCGGTTGGGTGGCAAGTCCGCACCCACGCAGCCGGCAGCCACCCCCGCAGGTCCCCACAGGCCGCGCCCAGGTCACAAGGCAGTGACGCGGAGGCCCGTGCGTGTGCCGTGTGGTGGCCGCCCAGCAGGCCCGAGGCCCCGGCCTAGAGCAACACAGCCTGGGCCGCCTCCTTGATGGTGCGCGCGGCTCTCTCCAGCTCCTCGTCTGTCTGCTCCACTGTGACCACAACCCTAATGCTGAGAAATAACGACACAGGACATCATCAGAGGGGTCTCCGGCACCTGCTTCGGCCTGTCAAGTCCTACCGGGACACGGCGCGGCCAGCAGTGTGCTTGCCGTCTACAGCCCCCTCCTCACCCCGTGGCACAGCGCAGCAGGGGCCCTCCTTCCCACAGGCCTGGACGCGGACCGGCCAGTTACAGAGGCCGCCTCTCCCCGCCCGACTGCGCCGGGAGCCGCGCCCTCCCCATCATCTCTGCCCCGGCAACACCAGCCCAAAGCCTGAACTCAGCGCGCTCAGGTCAGTGCCTGGACCCCACACCCATGGACGATTCAGTCAGTCACGTGAAGCTCCGGGACACGGAGGCAATGCAGAAACGGTTACGTTTTCAGGAAACCGAAAACCAAAACTATCGCTCTGACAGGGCAGTACTACCTCTTTCTCCCCCTCACCCCTCTGCAAACGCCCGTATAATCCACTGGACACTGCACTGGGCTGGGCTGGGCAGGGAGCGCTGAGGGCACAAAGTGAGCATGGCCCTGTGCTCCGGAAACCCGGGATCACAGCTCTGCCTGCGTGCGGTCAGACGCGAGGGCAGGACCTTCAGGGCACCTCTGAGCTGCCGCCAGCGGTCTTCCAGAATCCCGGTCCGGACCTCCACGTCGGCACGGTGCTCGGGTCTCCCATCGCTCCGGACCCCCGGGGCCTTCCCTGTTCTCCAGGGCCCTCTGGCTCGTCCCTCTCAAGCTCGTGCTCTGGCCCCCGCAAGCACCCGAGGGTTTGGACACCACTGCCCGCCCTGCTAGAAGGGGCACCCGCAAGTCTGACATACTTGACCACACTTGAGGCCTGAGCACCGCCTGCCCTTGGTGGCCCGAGCCCCTTCCCAGCCGGAACGGACCGCGCCCTCCACCTCTGGCCTCGCCGACCCTGCGCTGCAGCCCTGAGCGCTCCCACTCTGGGCGTCTCCCTCTTCAGCTACATGGGAAGTGCTGAGGAACGAGCACCGATCTTAAATCGGGAGTCCAAGTGCTCCCCTCCCACGGATGGCTTCTCGAACCTCTCCAGATCTTCCCCACTCTTGTCCTGTTTTCCCCTGGGGCGTTTATAGGTGTTTGCCAGCTCAAGTGCCACACGGCGCTCCGGCCAGCTATGGGGTCAAGACCACTGTCCGGACACGTCCCTCCCCCAGGACGGCCCTCATGGCGGTCAGGGCCGGCACAGCGTGTGCAGCTTAGGGTCGTGGCAGACCTCTGCGGACCAGAGCTCAGTCCTGGGGTCTCACACATCTGAGTTAACTGAGGGAGTACAGTGAGTCCCGGGGGGGCTTTACAGTTAATTTTAAAATGGCTAGTTTAAGAACAGAAAACAGATGACGTACTGTATAGTACGGGACATACTCTTCCTTATCCTGATAGCCTTTCACACGTCTTCAGAACAGAATACATTTTATACAGAGTTCTGAAAGTAGGAAAAACAGGTCCAGTCACATTGTAACGCCCACCAACCTTGGAGGAGGGAGGCACTTCTCTTCTTTCTCCAGGTAGCGAGCCTGGGTTAGAGCGATGCTTCTGTTCATGCACTGCAGGAAGAAGAGGGACAGGGTTGCAAGCTGGGCCGCAGACACCGTGCTCATTACCACAGGAATGGGCTCTGAGATGCTATCCTTAACCACAGCGCTCATTCATTTTTCCAGTTACAACTGTGAGAAGGCGAAACGGCAACACCAGGACCCCATCCCGAGCAGCCCCAAGCAGCACGACCGTCCTACGGCGGCCTCCGCTCTACGCCACCCAGGGCACCGTGCCAGCCATGTGGCTGTCCGGCACTGAGAGACAGGGCCAGTGCCACCGAGACTCCACTTTTAATCTTACTCCATTTAAATAGCCACAGGTGGCTAGGACTTTCCATTCTAAGCAAAGCAGAAGTAGGACATGGGGAAACAGTGCCAGCAAAGTCCTGGACACCACCCCGAAGTTGGACTTCACAGTTAACACCGAAACGGTCTCAGAGACAGACCACTCCCACTTCAAACACCGGCAGTTCCTCTCATTTCCGCACCTACCTTCGAGCAGGTCCTACCAGGCTACAAGAGTCTGGTGTCACCCACTGTTTGCGTCACTTTCCCATACCATAACCATCTGTCAATATTCTTTTAAAAATTCAAACATTCTCTCTCAAAATAAAGAAAGTATAAAAATCAGACTGAAGTCACGGTTTATCAGGGTTTCTTTTCAGGAGATGAAAATGTTCTGGAAGGAGGGTGTACAACCTTGTGAGCGTGTTCACAAACACTTGCCTGCAGTGCTTCAAGAGGGTGCATTTTTTGGTCTGAATTATAAAAAAGCATCAGTCAGAGGCAGGGGACCGAAAAAGGAAGGAACAAGCATTCCCAGGGCTGGGCAGTGAGGGAGTCGGCCCGAAGAGGGGCCACGCCGTCTGTGGCCAGGCTGCCCTCCTGAGGCTACCCACACCACCGGAAACCCCCAGCAGGCCACACAGCAGACGCTTACTGACGCGACAGCTCAAGTGTGCTGGAGGAGCTAACTCCTGAAAACATCTGGACTGGCTCTGCTCCTAGCCCTGGCCAGCTAAGAAACATAAACCATCGCTCAGTTTGCAAAAACAGGGTCTTGTCCAGCCACTCAACAAGCACTTGGCAAGAGCTCTGTGTTCTGCAAAGCTCACGCGAGAGCCTCCTCTCTCCGGCACCGACCAGCAGTGAGGCAGAGCTCGGGACGAGGACACAAGGACAGAGCTCTCTTTTTCTGGAAACACAGTTTCCAGACTGTGTTTCGTCCCTCCCCAGATGCCCTGCTCCCGGATTCAGCTCTCCTGAGGATTTCCTGGAGGCAGCCAGTCTCGGGCTGGGTCCTCTGACGGAGTCTGGTCTCCGTGAGCTGTGCAGACTCTGGCCCTCTCTTCTGTTCTCAGGACGAGCAACGCAAGTACGGCCTGCGTATCCGATGCTCTTCTCGCTCACCCTCTGCAGTGTCTCGGGCACGAGTGGAAGGAAACCCACTGCTGGGGTCTCTCACGTGGAGTGAGCGCCCTGGCAGCAGGGACGGCCCAGGTCCCGCAGCGTGGAACCAGGGCAGAGAGCCGTCCCAAGGGGGATGGGTGAAGGAGACTGGAGTGACGGGGCTTGTGGCTCCCAGAGGCTGCTCTGCAGAAGTCCGCGTCCGGCCCCACACCGGACAGTCTCAGCGCACAAGCTCGCCTGTCACAGAAGCCACCGTGACGGCTCTGCCTTGTACGCTGTGTCCATTTAGCTTGCACTTAATTTATACACAATTCTGGTGCCACACGTAAGCCCAGGGATGCTGCACTTTCTCTCACGTCTGTATGTACTCGAGTGACATCGCGGTCCAAGTGCCGAGGTGGTAAAAGGTGCCTCCGGGATGTTCCATCCCGTGAGAGGGCATCTGTCTTTTCTCATGCTTGCAGAGCTGAACCCAAGGGAACACTGTGGCATCTCTGCACTCGGAAGGCAAGAGCCACTGCAGCCTGACTGCTCATCGTCTCACACATTTCCTCAGTTAGGAATCTCAGATTCTGTTTCCACTTTTGTTTTATAAGATGACTGACTCCAGAGGGCCTGCATGAAGCCCTCCATGATGCGTCCTTCTAAGTGATATAGTTCACACTGAAGGACAGAGGACAGCTGACCCAAGCTGGGAAGCAGAGGCTGACGTCACCCGTGCCTCCGGACTGAGCAGCCACGTGACCAGGGACAGAGGCCTGACCGCGTGGCCACAGCCAGGCAAAGGCACACAACAGAGGACAGCCATCGCCCTGACGCCCGGTGGCACGGGCTCAGAGCAGGAGGCCCTGGAAGGAACCATCAGGACAAACAGGACAGGGAGGCAGAATGCAGCCTGCTTTCATTCTCAGATGCATGCTAGCTGGACTGAAGAGTCAAGTAAAGGCAGGGCCCCCCAGCAAGCTCGCCCGTGGTGCTGCCTGGCCACTTCTGACCCTCTGTGAGGGGAGGACAGCGAGGAGCTGCACGGAGCAAATGAGCGGGCCCGGCTGCAGAGACACAGCTCTACTGAGCACAGACAGGCACGTGCGCTTCCCCAGAGAGGCGCTTCTCAGTTAATAACTAAGTTACAATTAGTAGTAAAATCACTTTCAGAAGATATTTAAATCAACCTCCAAATTAGGCCTGGTAAAGGAGCGAGTGGTCTGTCTTCCTTTCTGGTTACAAGACTATTCTGACCTGTCTCCGGGCTACGCTGGGGGTTCGGCCCAGATAGCTGCCAACTGCTCTGTGGGATCATCGTGACTCGTGATGCCACCCCCACGCGTATGCAAGCCTGGCTCTGGACATGCTAAGCGAGTGGAAGGTTAACCAGTTAGATGTTTAGACACTGCGTGGGTTCAGGGTAGAAGAACTACATACTTACATGATTTACAATCTCCTGAAGTAGTTTAACGTCTTTCTCTCGAGACCCGGTGCTGTCTGTTAGCTGTAGGTGAAACGCTGGAGAAAGGGACTCCCCCACCACTTTTAACCCAGAAATGCTGAAAGGAAACACACACACAAGCGTTAAGTCGCCTCTGGGCACAAGGATGCCCCACATCTAAGTAACTGTCCGACGTCTGCATTAATGAATGGAACAGCAGCTTGTGGCTGTTCCAGGAAGCGTCACGTGGCGGCTCCAGCCCCGAGAGGGACAGCTGAAATCCACACTCTTGCCCAGGCTCGCCAATCTAGATCCTCCTGCAGGGCCGCTCTGGGAGTGTGGCTGGGAAGGCGATCGCTGTCCCGGCAGACACCTCTGGCTCACTCCTGCAGGCCGCTCCCTGCTCCCTGGCCCGCAGGCCCCCTCCTCCTCTGCCCTTCTCCCTATGCTCTGCAGCTGGTCAGGAAGCCAGGTCCCAGCCTGAGGACCGCCTCCTGGGGCCTCCCTCCCAAATCCCTCCTTTAGGGAAGCGTCTACACCCTTGTCTATTACTGTTTCCTTCATGACTCCTTACGATTGATAATGTGCCTTTGTACATTATCTGTCTTTATTTGTATATCGTCTTTCCCAAATTACAGGTATGACTTCTGACATTAAAAACACTGCATTTTGACCATCAGAAGTATGTTTAGATTATACAGTTCCCTCCTTATTTGCATGTTTTCTGTTAAGTTGTACTTGAATTATGACTATTTTCATCTTTCTCAGGATTTAATAGCACAGATATCTGTAGCTTCTCAGATGGGGAGAGAAATTTCCTTAGGGGTGAAATCCTGTATTTTCAAAGGTTTATTATATTGATGGCAAGAGAACCGCAGCACAGGTTCATTCAAAGTTCATTTTTATCTGATACTAGTAACAGTTTGACTCATCTCCTAGGCTACAAATGGTGACATATGACTATTTGAAATTGAGCTAAACATTTTTAAAATTTTTTAAAATTAAAAAAAAAAAAAAAGCACTTTTATTTACTCATTTGAGAGAGCACACCTGCACGAGCAGGGGAACAGAGGCAGAAGGAGAAGCAGACTCCCCGCTGAGCAAGGAGCCTGATGGAGGACTCGATCTCAGGAGCCTGGGATCGTGATCTGAACTGCAGGCAGACGCGTAACTGACTGAGCCACCCAGGGGCCCTGAGCTAGCTTCACTTAGAAAGCTCTGCTTCTCGCTCAGAATGAGATTAGCACAAAAGGTACTTTGTAGCACATCTGACTTCTTCAGCACATTTAGGACTCACCAAGCTTTACTGAATGACTACTGTGCGTCAAGCATCATGTGAGATGCCAGAAGCCAACTTCAACTGCCTTTAAAACCACCAATGAGCACTGCAATTTGTGTCTCCTTTCCTTAAATGTAATCAATCCTACTACGACCTTTCAATAAACCAGGTTGCAGAACAGTGCACAAAAATACACTGTAATCAAATAGGGATTTACTCCAGAAGGCAAGCATGGTTTAACACCAGAAAAATTATAACAATGTAATTCAGCAAAAATATATGATTTTTTAAAAAGCCTCCAAATCTAGGAATAATTTGATAAATACCATGTACAGAAAACTTTCAGTATGAAATTTCATACTTACTGAAGAAATGCTTTTCTACTGGGAATGACAGGGGCATCACTACTATGACAGAAGATGTCAATAGTGTGTTAGCGACCTACACCAATGCAATAAGAGAAGAAAAAGAACTAAGATGTCTAAGAAGCTGGCAGGAAGAGAGAACCATAGGACTCTTATATACATCATCATGAACAGAATGAAACAAACCACTAGGAGTCTGGAAAGACTGCTGGGCATCAGATCATGAGGACAAAGTGCAAACTCCAGAGAAGACTGGCTACAAGGAGAAGGGACAACTGGCTAGCAGCTAGAGAAGGTGGGGTCTTCGAGGAAAAGAGGCAGTTAAGACACAAGATGGTGGAGTGTACCCAGTGCTAATCGAATGACTCCGGAAAGGGTGACAAAAGAGAGGGGACAGCCAAAGGTGCTGGGCCCTTGATGGGGAAGAGCTATGATGGCAGGAGACAACTTCTCCAGTTGTAACTCGACGGAAGACTGGTTCGGATGCCTGTGTGTGTACAGATTTGTGAGAGAAGAGGAGGGAGTCTGAGTGAAAGCAGTGGAGCCAGGCTGTGCGCTGACAGTGCATGGAGTGCAGGGCCTGAAGACCTGGGAGGAGACAAAGGCGGGAAGAGTGGGGAAGGTGGAGCGCTGCCTTACAAGATGCACACCACTAGACAGAATGAAGGGCACCCGAATGTTCCTGAATTTATAGTGACTCGAACATGCTGTACTGTGTTGGCATATTAATATTTTATAAACCAAGTAACTGGAACCAACACGAATAATATCTCCTAACCATAAATCATGCAAGAAGAACTTTTGTTACTACCGTGTAGACACACCCAGAACTTTAATTATTTCTGCCCTTACTTTATCTGGAACAGCTGTGATCTGCTCATTTACTCACTGTCCTTGTCCTTTTGAAAAGCTTCCAGCTTCCACATCTGTTAACAGGTAGGACTTTCATGATTGAAAAGACACGTTTCCACCTTAGGAAAGGCAAAGGAAATACCTCGGGCAACGTGAGATCTTCTGTTAAGACCAGGAATCTGCATGAAGGTGTCACCCACCTGAATTTTTTTCTCCATTCCAGAGAAATCTTAAAGAGCTTCTTTTGTGTAGTTAAGACAAACATAAGTAAAAACTTGTTCAAAAAAAGGTTCATTTCAATTTCACCTGTTTTTCTTGTATTAATTTAAAATAAAACGTAGTAACTATTTTCCAAAAATTATGGCCAGTATGAACCCACTGTCAACTAATTCTATAGCATATAATGATATCATTTTATCTGTACAGATGTGGTGCGATTCTCCCATGTTTACCCGAGCGTGGTAGCATGTTTGGTGGTTTTCACCTTTGTACTGTATGCATCACTGTAATATTAGTGAGCTTGTATCCTTTTTAGAAAAACAAAGTCATGGTTCTTCAACCAGAAGTGGATGTTCTGGCTTCAAGCCCACAGACAAATCTGACTGAATGGAGTTTTCTCCTTTAGTTGTAATTCAGTTGAACTGATCTAAGCCTATTAAATATACTCAAAACCAAGAAGGTGACATTCGAATTTTTTTCACTAGTTGTTTAAATATGGTACAGACACACTTTAAGTTGGCTGAAGATATAGAAAACTTACCCTTGTAAAGCTTTATGAATTCGTTCGCACTTTTCCTTCAGAACTAAAAAAATACCTGCATGAAAAGAAAATGCACTTGATAGTGTACCTAGAAGATCTGATATTACTAATAAAAATATTTTTAAAGATTTTTAAAGTTCCTCAATTTAAAATGCTGCAAACCCTCCTCCAGACTACTAGCACACAGACAGGAACACTCCCGGAGGCCCGAGCCCTGGTCACTGGCACATGTGTCCTGGCAGCTCCTCACCCAGTATCAGCAGAATCTGGGAGGAGGTTTTTCACAACGAAACAATGGCTCTTGTTCTCATCAGATTCTACAAAGAATCTGGCTAATAAAAGGGTACAAATATATTACTTTCTGGACACTTAACAATTTGGTAAAAGATAAACACTGTAGTAACGTTTTCTATCTTTTCCTTGATATCTACATACTTTACCCATGGAAAATTAAAAAACTAAAATACCTTAGCAAGAGGCAGGAGCGCCAGGCCTTCTGAGAATGTGCACCCAGAAACATTCATATTTCCTGATTCTCTGAACTAAAACTGTTAAGAATTTAGGAATTTTAAAATTCTAAATTTAGAAACACCAGGCAAGGCTTGCTTTTCATTTCTGCTTTGGGCTTCGTGAGGAGTGCTATCAGAGCCTAAAGGCACATTTGAAATTTAGTCAAATTGGCCCAGTAAGGAACCTTTAACGGTTGGTAACCGGGTTTGGCCTTAGTACCAACTCATGAGTCAAAGACTGAAGGGAAGAAACCAGACAAGCTATAAATCATATTACCGAGAACCAGCAGTGCACTTCAGTTAACTTCTCCAGTGACAACTAGCCCAGAGCTGCCCCTCCTCCTGGCACTGCCGCCCATCCTGGGAGCCAGCCCTGCTCTGGCTCTGGCTCGCCTCCTGGGCGGGGGAGCAGCTCTACACGAATTCCTGAGGCTGGAGGACGTCTTCACCACCATTCTCCCTGGGAATGCCGGGTAGCGCCATGCGGAGGCACAGCTCTGGGTGGTAAACACTTTCCCTCTAGCTAATTCCTCTGAAAGCACGCCAGCAGCCTGGCCGACGTCACCTGCGGTGCCTGGTGTCCTGGGTTCAGAAGATCATACCTGGATTCTCCTCCATGATATTGAGAGCCTCGATCGCAGCGGCAGCCAACAGCGGGGGGAGCGAGGCTGAAAAGCAGTACCCCTGGCCGGAAAGTCGCTGAGAAAAAACGCACGAGTTAAAGACATAGATATGCTGCTCTTTCTTTTTGGCTAAAAAACTTAACGGCACCAGATCTGCACCATCTCCGACTGGTGTGTACAAATAGTAAAGAGCTAGGATCCACACACGCACACAAGTTACACTTGTGACACAAATAAGACTTTCTTAAAAAGGGAGATAATTTCGAATGTAAGCACTGAGTGATTCTACTAACAAATCAACTTTTAAATACAAACTGTAGTAAACTAACTCAGAATGAAATTCTGTGACTGGAAACCACATGCTGGTAACTTCTCACCATGACCAGTGTGACAACTAGTTTCAGTTTCTGCTTGTTTTCCAAAATGAACCCACCTGATGGTCAATCACGAATGACCTGCCACAGCAGAAACCTCCAACAGAAGCGAGGGAATTCTCCATGTTGGCGCTGATGAGATCGATATCATCAATCTGCCAAAAAAGTGGAACCGCAGTAGTCATTCCTTAATTTAAAGAAAAGTTAAAGACCGACGTCAAGCCTGCAGACAAAGGTTAGCACTGATCACGTCAACATCTCAGTTAAACAAAGCACCCACCTGCAAACAAAGGATAAACCACACAAAATTCATTGTTACAAGGAGAAATGTTTCAAAGTGCACCTCTGGAAGGGGCTCGCTTTGTTCTCTTCGGCCATTTCATCATGCACGCATGATTTATTCACAGCGGCAGGAGAGAGAAATTAAAAGAAGATGAAATCCAAAACTGCTTCATACTAAAAACATTCAGAGGAATAAAATAAAGTGGCCCAGCTGGCCTTCCCCCAGAAGGTGCTTGAGATAACACAAACAAATCAATCAGAGTTTTGAGCATTTTATCCCCACATTCAATTTACCTTTCAACTTTTCAAAAATGAAACCAATTACTCTGTGCCCTGTGGGCTTCTGAGTCCCCAGCATCTTCTCAAGTCCGTGCCCCGCTGACCCTCACCTTCCGCAGCAGCGCCAAGGACCACCGTGGACACACGGCAGCCATTCAAAATCACTCACTGATGGCCGCAACGACAGGTGATCTGAGTGCACCTGGGGGTTCCTAAATGGTCCACACACCCACTCTTTTTAAAAAACCTCTTATTATGAAAATTTTTCAGTCACATAATAAGTACAGAGGATAGAGAAACAATTCTCACCACCAGATTCAGTAATTACCAGCTCGTGGACCATCGTGCACCTTGCACTGCTAGCTCCTTGTTGCCCTCATCACTTCTCTGCAGCAAACCCCAGACTTCACACAGTTCCATCTGTAAACATCTCACTGTGCATTTCTAAAGGATATGGACCTTTCCAAAACCATAGTCACAAAACTATTATCACACCTAAAAAGTGAAAAATTTCTTAGTACCGTCACATACTCAGTGTTCGAATACCCGTCTCACAAAGCTTGTCTTCTGCGGTGTTCGCTGGAATCAGGACCCAAATAAGGTCCATACATTCTGCACTTTCCCTCACTGCATTCATCACCAAATGTCAGTCTGTCCTTGAGGAGTATGTGTCAATCTAACTTTGTGTGATATTCGTCCGGCTCTCCATTTTTCTCTGGACCGTACTGGTGGTGGGATACAGATAATCTCTGATGATTTTTCATGTTCTTTAGTTCAACTTCTTAACACAGGGTGCAAAACTTTTATGCACAGGATTTGCAGGAAAGTTCCCTTCATCCCCACCGGTCACACAGTGGTGGGTGAAGACAGGTCCTGCGGACAGGCTGACGTTGCTTCCCCGAGGTTCCAGGGGCACCAACCATTAAGACTGGGGCAGTTGGGGCTCCTTTCCCACCAGCAAGAGAATGCCCAATTCACTCCAGTTGTCTGGAACCTCGAGGCTGTGCATCGTCTACACCAGCACTGCTTCGGACTCTCTCTAAAGAAGGCCTGACTATCTAACACCCATAAAGGGAAATAACAGAGGGTTCAGAATTATAACTACTAGAAAGTATATCCTTCCACTGCTGTCATGGTATTTTCTAAAGGACTACTTTAGGGAATTCTCATTGATTTTAAGAAAAACATGTTCAAATGCTGCCAAGTCAACAGACCACGATGTTGTGAGCAGCCACTGTGAGCTCACGGGTCCCGCAGCCTGGCTGACCTGCTCCTTTCTGGGCTGAGCCAAGTGACAGACCCGGAAGCAGGGCGGCCCTGCGCACTTACGAGGAGCGCTGCCTCGTGCCCGTGAGACGCGTCCGGTGGGACGGCACTGCGCGTGCTCTGCGTGAGGAAGTGCCCCAGACGAGAACTCACCCTGATCCCGAAATGCTCGGTAACGCCTCGGCCGTGCTCCCCCAGGACTCCGAACGAAAGGCTTTCCTCCAGAAAGATTCTTGCTTTGTATTTGTATTTTAGTTTAACCTAAGTGGTAAACAGAACACAGCTTTAAACCACTGACGATCAGCGCACTAGACAATATCCTGGGAAGACAGACCTAATGCTAAAATAGAGAGGAAATAAAAGCACTACAGGTGTTCCTCACAGACCTCACAGGTCTGTACCTGTGCATCAGCCACTTGCTAAAGCTTCTTCATAGCAACACCCAAGGCCTGGGGCAGAGCGGCAAGACCCCTGCACATGCCCAGCTGAGTCTGACCCCCACCGCGGCCCGTGCGGTAAACAAGTGTCCTTCTCTGGGGCTTCTTCACTGCCGCGCTGCTTGCATTTTGTGCTCTTGGCTGGTGATTCTGTTTCGGACGGCCCGAGCACAGAGCACAACGCTGAAGTGCCGTCTAACGTCTCACGGAGAGAATAGCGGTGTTAGATCAGCTGCAGGTCAGGCATGAGTCACAGTGCTGATGGCCCTGAGCTCAGTGTGAAGGAACCAACAATACATATGAAACTGGGGCGCCTGGGTGGCTCAGTCGGTTCAGCGTCTGCCTTCAGCTCAGGTCATGATCCCGGGGTCCTGGGATCGAGACCCACCTCTGGCTTCCTGCTCGGGGGAGAACCTGCTTCTCCCTCTCCCCCTTTGCCCCTCCCCATGCTAAACAAAATCTTAAAAAAAAAATAAAAATAAAAAAACAAAAGACCCTCTAATACGTGTTAAATAAAGTGTCTTTGAACAAAAAAGACATAAAATGAGGTTAGATACTGAGCAACTGATGGAAATGCTGTGACCTAAGGCAGAGAATGAACAGCATTAACCCCAGGAGCCACAGTTCAGTACCTGCAGCCCATATGCATGACGTAACCACACACGTGCGCTTTCTAGAACTACCAGTGGCCCTTGAACAACACAGGCTTGAACACAGGTCTGCTGAGATGTGGATGTTTTTCAATAAATACAGTCCAGCACTGTAAATGTATTTTCTCTTCTGTATGATTTTTTTTTGTTTTTAATTTTTTTTTTTAAGATTTTATTTATTTGACAGAGATCACAAATAGGCAGTGAGGCAGGCAGAGAGAGAGGGGGAAGCAGGCTCCCTGCCGAGCAGAGAGCCTGATGCGGGGCTCGATCCCAGGGCCCTGAGATCATGACCTGACCCGAAGACAGAGGCTTTAATCCACTGAGCCACCCAGGCGCCCCACCATATGATTTTCTTAACATCTTCTTTTCACTAGCTTATTTTAGGGATAGAGTGTCTAATCAAATGATGTACAAAATTCGTGTTAATCAGCTGTTTATGTCACAGGTAGGGCTTCCAGTCAACGGGAGACTATTAGTAGTAAAGTTTTTGGGGAATCACGAGTTATGTGGACTTCCAGCTGTGTGGGGGTAGTGCCCCAGCCCCTGCATTGTTCAAGGGTCAACGGTACCACGATGACAAAAACAGGCTGAACTTCAGATGCTCTAAATTTAACTCAATAATGCAGACAGCGCGATGCCCATTTTTAAAGACGGAGACATTAAGATACTATGAATGAAGACATATAATCTACCTGTTAAACACTGATTATATGTAAAACTCCTGAGGAAACGTGTATCATTCTTCCCTCAGTGGCACTCTGTTTTAATTTGAATTCATGGCACTTTTTTTAAATTCAGAAAAAGCTTTCATTAATGTGCCTTTCCATCTATCTTTCTCTTTGCTTTTGGTCTTATAAGAAAGTCTTTTCCCAACAGAGGTTCGGATGTATAGTTATCTGCAGGTTCTTCTCTTACTTCTTGTCAGCACAGTGGGAAGCTGACACGCGCATGCCTGCATCCAGCTTTCTCCCCCCCAATGTTCACGTGATTTACCCCGAAACACTATGAACGTGATCAGTTTCACGAGTGAATTAAAGTATAGTAATTATCAACAGCCAAAATTTGGTGGATTTTTATTAACAATGGATAAGCTAATCTGGGGCGAACTCTATCTTTCCAATACTGTTTCCATTCATTAATGTGTATGGAATGTTATATGAGTAAGAAGTTTTCTAAAAATCAGGTTTCAGAGAATTTCTAATAGTATTATGACAATACTGGTGCACAAACACACAGACCAGTGAAACAAAACAGAAACCCCGAAGTCAAACCCTAATCTGTATCCTGTCATCTTTACATACTCAATGCTAATACGCATCTGACCTGTCCCTTACACTGGGTATTTCGTTTCATGGCTTGGGTGCAGTATCCGTCCATCGCTACTGCTCTCCCACTGCTGCAGTGCTAACCACACAATGCTGCTATCTTTTGGCCACCGTCACCCCGATATGCTTCTATCAGCCTTTGGCATGAAAATAAGAGGAAAACAGATATATCTCTTCCTGGATATTTAAAGATGTATTTAGATTTCCTCAGGAAACAGTGAAAAACTTTAAAAACAAGACATGAAAGCCTTATTCTGAATCCCTACTCAACTGACGGACTCAGATTCCAGTTCACGGGCTGAATGCAAAGGTGGTTCACCGTAGGATAATCTCGACTCTGTCAACAGGATGAAGGAAAACCACACGATCGACTCACCAACCGATGCAGAAAAAGCACCGGACAGAATCCAAACCCATCGTGGAATAAACACACAACGCACCAGGACGAGGGGGAAATTCCTCAACCCGACAAAGGGCATTTATGGAAAACACACCGCTAATATCACAGTCAATGGACGCAGCCTGAAAAGCTTCCCCTTCTCGCCACTCCTAGTCAACACCGTGAGGGAGGTGCTAGCCAGAACAGTCAGGCAAGAAAAATAGAGTAAAAGACATCCAAAACGGAAAGGAAGAGGTAACACTACCTCTACGCATAGATTACAGGAGCTTACATACAGAATATTCCATGATAAAAGGTCGAAACACAAAACCAGGGGTGCCCGGCCAGCTCAGTTGGCGGGATCCAACTGTTGTGAGTTCGAGCTGCATGCTGGGCATAGTGAATACAGTAAAAATGAAGTCTTAAAAAAAATAATAACCATGAAATAAAAAATAAAAAACAAAAAACCCTATAAAATCAGTCGTATTTCTATAAACTGGCAGTTAACAATCCCTAAAACAAGTCCATTTATAACAGCATCAAAAAGAATAAAATACTTAGGAATAAATTTAACCAGAGATCTCAGACCTGATAGTGAAAAAAACAAAGCGCTGCTGAAAGAAGCTAAAGAAGATCTAAGTAAATGGAAATATTTCTGTGTTCATGGATTCAAGGACTTAATATCATTAAGACGGAAATACTTCCTAATGCAATCTACAGATTCAATACAATCCTGATTCAGTACAATTCCTATCCAAATTTCAACGGCATTTTTTTTTACAGAAATGGAAAAGCTGATCCTAAACTTCAAAAGGAATCTTCAGGGACTGCAAATAACCAAAACCAATCTCAAAGTTGGAGAACTAACATGCCTTGATTTCAAAATTTACTATAAAGCAAAGGAATTGAGATGCTGTGATACTGGCATAAGGCTAGACACACAGATGACAGAACAGACAGGAGAGTCCTGAAAAGCTAGAGAGCCCGTCCCTCTGTAGCCAACGGACCAGGACCACCCAATGGAAGACAACAGTGCCTTCAGCAGACGGTCCAGGGACAGCTGGAAACCACATGCAGAAGAACGAAACTGGACACACACACAAATTAAGTCCAAATGGATCAGATGGGGCTCCTGCGGGGCTCAGTCGGTTACACGTCTGCCTTTGGCTCAGGTCACGATCCCCGGGTCCTGGGATCAAGCCCTGCACTGGGCTCCCTGCTTGTGGGAAGTCCGCTTCTGCCTCTCCCTCTGGGCTCTCTTTCTCTTTCTCTCAAATAAATAAATAA